>JAWWEU010000001.1:49755789-49773578 GCA_035583155.1 Acropternis orthonyx | reverse complement strand
CCCACAGAAGTGGGGCCTAGCTAAAACTAAAACCTTAATCTGAGTTTTTTGGGATTTATCAAACCCATCACATATATCTATCATTATTTAATAAATAATCTTCTTACATAATATTATTAACTTTAGCCAATGATAAATTTGGCCCTCTGCATGGCACCAAGAAGATTGTCTAGAAGCGGCAGGGAGGTTTTCATGACCGTAATTTGGTCTCTTATTTGCCACTTAGTTCACTATTAAATTTCATGGTGGTTTATGTTCTTTAAAGACCTGCTGTGCAGTCACATCAGCTAAAGAAAAATCTTGCCATCAAGTTCTCATTCTTTTCACTAACCCAGGCAGAATGACCCCTGAGGACTGAAATACATATCACAAAAATGAATCCTGGTGTGTTTTTAAGGGCTGAAAACAGCCATCAGGCAGATCTTTCAGATTCTGTTATTTATCTCTTTTGATTTATATCATTATTGCTAGAGCAAGGTTAGCCAGTGATATCACAGTCAATTTCATACCTTATGATTGGTGGGAAGTGAACAGTGAAATTATAATACACCTCTGGAGACATGAATAAATATATTTTAACAGACAGCAATTTTCTCATTCTCAATCAAACTTTTGGCTATGACGGGATCAACTTTTTTCAATTTGACAGTCAAAACAAGGAGATTAGGCTCCCTAGAGAAAACTAATGGTAAGAGGAGAGGGGAAATGTTTCATATGCCTGGGATCTAACACAGGTCTCAGCTGCCCCACACAGGCATCGCTTTTCATTAAAGAATCCACATATGTTTAATGTTAGTTAAGTACAATGGCATTTTGGCGAGTTAGGTGCCATGCCTGGTTTTACTACTGGAAGGTATTTAGACAACTACTGAAACTGGCCTAAATCCATATAGCTGGGAATAGGAATCATAAGTCTTCTGCAACCTCAGGCATACAGAATTTTCCAACCCACAAATGGCCCAAGTCAGTGCCATGCAGTTACCAAAGTGATATGGGCATATCTAAGCACTGTGCAAGCACTCACAGGAGATGGTTCAGCATTTTTCACAGTATATCTCATGTGTGGTTTTCTACTCCCCTTGTGGTTCATCTGCCAAGATAGCTCATCAGTTTTATTAATGCACAGACACATGTAAAACCTTCTGGCCAGTATCTTCCTCCAGTGTCTTAAATAACAACTCGGTTCCATATAAGAAAAACGCAGAATGTTAAAATTATCTGCTGAAGTCTGAACTTCAACAGTCCTTGAAAGCAGCTTACCTGCTAAAACATGATATTTCCCAAGGAAGCATAATCCCTGTCTCAGACAGTCCACGACAAGATGCCACATGTTACCCAGCACAGTGGGAATTTCTCATTTCTTCCCACAGTATAGGAAGGAGCATGGAAGTATCCTCTGAGATTTAAGACAGACAAGAAAGATATGAGACACCAGAATATATAGATAATTGTCACAGAACAAGAAAAAAATGTTAAGTATTAAAGTATAGGTCTCCTGAACTTCATGGAAAATTTCTACAGCATATAAGAAAGACTAGAAACCTGGGAGAGGGAAAAAATGAAAGGACATCTTGTTTTTAATTCAGACACCACTGAAACATATCCTGGGAGTTTCAGAAGTCAGTGTGAGGAGTAGTGAGGATTTCTGCTGTACTAAAACTGCATTTCATGTTCTGTAGGTCTGCATGGGTGCAATGCACAGTTTCGGCCTTTGCTGATGTCTTATCCTCACTGTCTCCTTTCCAAAACTTCTGTCTGTCTGCAAAAAGCTCATTCGTGTCCTGTAATCCATAATGGTTGCAAAATGCTCCTGTGGAGAAGAAAAACTTCTCCACCTGGAGTCTGTAACAACATAGATGGGTGGCCATTCCACATCATAGTCAGATTGCCAACTGGGGAACATGAAACTCCTTCAGGGACTCCTAGGACAGTCCATTGACATTACAGGCAGGCAACAAGGATAGGCAGACAAACAAACTGTAACTTTAATTCTGCTTCTTACTCATGTGCCCAAAAGTTCCATTGCAAAAGTAATTCCATCTTGAATATGTTCCTGCAGGACATGGAGGACAGATTTACCAAAGGGGATGTGCATGCTGGTTGCCATCTCTGTGGAGCACGAAGAGGCTCCTCTTATGGGAGCTGTGCGAGCCATCGTGATAGACTCTCAGTACTTGATAGAGCCATGTGGCTCAGGAAAAGCCAGGCTGACCCACATCTGCAGGATTGACCTGAAGTAAGTATCCCACCCACTAGATGCCCATTCAGGAGGACAAAAGACTCAAGCTCTGGGAGGGGAGGTGCTGGGAACAGAGAGCACGGTCAGAGTAGCTTTGCTGCTTTGGAGTCTTCCTGTGCAGTCTGTTCTCCTCTCAGTGTCTGCCACTGTTGTGAAGGGATCTTAGAAATAAAATCTGCTTATTTGATAACTGCAAGGGAAAACTTCAGAGTACGCTTACAATGACAAGTATTTGAAATCTCCTCTACTACTGTGGGCAGTGGGGAGCAGGGAGCATGGCAAGCCTGTGTGTGTGGGGCATATTTCTTGAGTATTTGAGTTTCTCAATAATTTTCTTTCCATTTCTTCAGAGGACATTCCCCAGAGTGGTACAACAAAGGTTTTGGACATCTGTGTGCAGCAGAAGTTGCCAGGATCAGAAACTCATTTCAACCTCTGATTGCTGAGGGACCAGAAACAAAAATCTGAGGAAATGTTCCTGGGACTATGTGAGCGTAAATCAGGGTCTGGCAGGAACAGGAATACTGAAAGGAAAGGTCTTACTTAAGCTGCAGAAATCTGACCAGACCTGGGTCTATAAAAAGCTGAAACAGGAATTTTATAGGAAAGTTCTTTTATTCTGGAGACTTCACCTTCCCCCCTCCCCTACATCCCCTTGGTATTAATTTTGATTATTGATCAGAGAGCTTTTATTACTTTAAAAACAGATTATTGCCATTACTTGTGTGTTACATAACTCTGGTATTTAAAGGCTTCTAAGAAGCATATTTTAACTGTAAATAAATCATGTACAGTATGTATATATCTATATCTATATATATGTATATGCATAAATTAATTATTTTGTATATAACTCAGTGGAAATCACTTGCATCAGTTGGACCTTAAGTGAATCTGTCACTTGTTTCTTAGTGTGTCACTGCTATATAAGCTGTGTTTGTTGTTATCACAGAGCTACCAGGCATAATTTGTATGATAACAAATGCCTGTTCTCAAATATGTTTCGTGTTTGTGTGTGCTATGAGAAGGTACATAGATGTAGGAAGAATTAAAAGAACTAAGCAAGGAGGAAGTTACAGTACATTTTAAAATAACAAGGAGCGAATGTTTCACCAAATAAAATACATGGAAATGCATCTGAGACAGACATTTTGAAGGCCATTTATGTTCAGCTGCAGAATTGTTAGTACAAGGTGTTGAAAACTTACCTGTTGCCTTAATTAATGGTATCTCTATCACTAGAGACCCTCACTATGTGCAGCGTTCAAAGTAACTGTTCATTCTCAGGCAGTACAAGATAACGCTGTGTCTACTGAGGTGTCTGAAATCAGACCAGCAAGTTGTGAAGCTGTAAATCTCTTTTTTTTTAAGCATTTTGTCTAGGTTCTGAGTGTTTCTGTGTCTCTTTCCTTCTCCCATAGAGATGGCTAATTGTTAAGAAACTCCAAAGCAGATATTCCTCATCCAGTGGACGCAAAGATGTGCAGATGAATACCATGCCTTTTAATATATTCTTACTATACAAATAACTACACTTTTTTAAGCTTTTGAACACATCTTGAAGATTTAAAAGACTAATGTAGACTATGCTTGAAAAGATTGCTTGTATAGTAACAGCAAGCATTTTCATCTTATGTTGCACTGATCTACATGATCCCACCTCTGTAGGCATTGGTGGGAGCAGGATTAGCCCCTGACTATGAGGAGTAGGAGCCATTTATTGTCTATTACATAATTTCATTTTCAGGGAGCTATTATTTTGCCAATGGAAGAATGCTTTAAAAGTAATAATAATAATTTGTCAGTGTTACCTTTGAGGCAGGGTTCCATTTTGGTTTTAACTAACCTAAGACCAAAAATATTATTGCATCTGTGCTTCAGTAAGAATGTACAACCCTGTTAATACTGTTTTTCACTAATCGCATTTGTTCACTTTGTCTTTATTTATTGCTGCATAAACCAGCTGTCATTCATAGCCAGTGTTTTAACTCAGTCCTTCCAACAAAATCTGGGAAGATTTAGTATGTGAGGTCAATTAAGTGGGAGACATTTCCTACAAGAAGCTATAGCTTTTGTGCTCTGATTCTGTAAACTGGGAGATCTCTATTATTTTGCCAATGGAAGAAAGCCAGTGCTTTGAATCTGCCCTAGGTATGGGGGCTGTGGGGTGGACCATGTGTGGTGACAGCTGTTAGAGCATGGTCCCATGTGCCACTGTGCACATAAGGGCTGTGCTTCTGGGGGACAGCCCTGTAATCTGAAGAAGCACACTGGTGGGAGCTCAGGGTAGACAGGGTGACCCACAATCCTCCAGAGTGTCCCTGTGGAGCAGCAAGACAAAAAGTCACTGTCATCTTCCTCCATGAGCTGTCTCACCCATGTTCCCTTGTGTAACTCCTGGGATCAGGGAGGTTGGCTCCCTGGGAGCTCCTGCCTTGAGTTTATGGCCAACAGTAGTTGCAGTGTGCAACTATGGCATGTTTTTAAGTCCTGCAGACAAGGGAGCACCCACACCTTTACGTGGCCATGTTGAGGTCTGGCAGTCACCTGCTGGCTGCAGGACACCACCACTGCCCAGGTTCAGCCTTCCTAGGAGCAAGCTGTAGGCTCCTGAGCTGGGAGGGCAAGGCCAGTCCCCTGGTCCCAGTGGAGCTGCCATTCCAGAAAGCAGCACCACCTCCCCCAAAAGCCTGTGGCCATGGTAGCAGATTTCATGCCAGCTGTTTTCCAAACCATGAGCAATTAGAGTACTTCTGCTATGTTAGTTTGCATAAATAAATACAATAGTGCCTCGGTGTTAATGGACACAGAATTTCTAGCCCTGGGAATGGTAGTTGTCTGGCAGTACATCATTTCTTAAGGAAAAGAAGAGAAAACCTGGACAGTGGTTTTATCCTGTCTGACAGGTCATTGGTCAGCTGGAAAGGCCCCTGTGCCACCTGCCACCATTAGCAAGGTCGGGTTGTTTTCCTACCCTTGCAGAAGCTCTGTCATGTGCTTCTGGCATCTCTAAGCCATGTATTGTTGAAATAATATTTCTTTAAAATGCACATTATGCCATGTCTAGCATTCAGCTACCACAGTATTTTGTATTGTTACATTGCCACTGAGAATACATTATGATAATTGCATTTTTAAATGTTATACTCATATCAATACCTCATATTTTTACCTCATCTGTTGGTATCAGTCATTAGTTGTAAATACATAACTGCAGAGTTTAATAAATTTACATACACTAAAGAATCATGTTTCTTTATGCTCTTCTTTCATACATTCGCTCAAGAAATGCTACATATAAGTCCTTGCTTTCTTTATTGAAACCTGCTATAAACTAAATTGTTCTGGTATGGGACTTCAGTGATGACTGTGTGCTCAAAATGATATTGTTGTCCATTGTACTAAACCTGTAGTGTACATGAGCTTCATGGCAAAGGTGATGTTTTCCAAAGAAGCCATGAAGCTAGGAAAGCTGGCTTTACAGATTCATAGAATATCCTGAGTTGGAAGGGACCCACAAGGGTCATCAAGTCCAGGCTTGAAAAAGATAAATTCAAGTCCTCAACATTTTAAACCCCTGACTCTCTCTGAATTCAACCATGTTTCTGCATCTATATCAATAATTTAAATCTATGTTCATAAGAGTGACTGTGGAGCTGGGATGCTGAATGCCAGGCTCATGTTATCTGATGTCAGCCATCTCAAATCCATCAAGCCACTGTAAAAGAGAAAAATATGCCACCGTGGGTGAGTGATTCCTGTGGTTTGTCTTACACATATTACAGATGGAATAAATGTTTCTTGGGATGAGTGTTAAGGTTTAACCCCAGACGGCAACTAAGTACCAAGCAGCCACCCACCCCGGCCCTAGCCCCCAACCTGGAGGGATGGGGAGAAGAATCAGAAAAAGGTAAAACCCATGGGTTGAGCTAAGAATATAAAGCGAAATATAATAATAATTAATAGTAAGAGTATAAAAAAGAGAAATAAAGCCCAAGAAAAACAAGTGACGCACAAAACAGTTGCTCACCACCTACTGACCAACTCCCAGCCCATCCCTAGACAGCAATTGTTCCCCCCAGCCACCTCCCCCAGTTTATATACTGGCCATGTCATTCTATGGTATAGAATATCCCTTTAGCCAGTTCAGGTCAGCTGTCCCAGCCATGTTCCCTCTCAGCTTTTTGTCCTGCTCCTCACTGGCAGAGCATGGGAAACTGAAAAGTCCTTGACTTAGGGTAAACACTACTTAGCAACAACCAAAACATCACTGTGTTATCAACATTATTCTCATACTGAATCCAAAACACAGTACCTTACCAGCTACTAAGAGGAAAATTAACTCTATTCGAGCTGTAACTAGGCCATGTGCCTGTATATCTCCAACTCTCTCTTGAATTATTGAAAGAAGTGGAGTCTCAGAAAACAGGATGCTGAGCAGACTTAGCTGTGAGAGGCCATCTAGGAGGGGATAAATCTGTATGTCTCGCCATTCAGGAAAAGCTCAGTATTAAAATTTAGATTGAGAGGAAGCACTTTTCTCCAATTCTCTGCATGGCAGAAATTGTCAGCTATGTAAGTTCACAATTTCTTCCAAAAAAATGCAGTATTTCATGTGCTCGCACTCCCATCACTCCCTCCCACTCATCTGCAGCAATGTCAGGGCAAAAAGATGGTCTTAACTCTAACAGCAATGATGTTTCAGCTCCTGGTGTGTGCAGTCTTTATAATGTTGAATTCCTGAGCATCCATCCTCTTTATGACACCTTGCAGGAGTCACCAGCAGGGCATCCCTCTGCTTGATGGATTTACTCTGCAGAGTCAGTGTCACCCTTGGAGAATCTTGACATGCCTAAGAAGTGTTGCTCTTTAAAATGGCAGGTAGTTGTTAGACAACAGCACAGGCAGAACACAGAACACAGACTGGGAGATGAAAATACTGAAATAAATATCTGCTGGAACCTGAAAATCAAGTAGGAGAGGATGAAAACACTTACTGCTGATCCAGCTCAATAGTGATGTGAAAATGCTGGGGAGTGAACACAGACCTTGGCAGACAGAAAGCAGCATGACTCACTCATGATCCCATGGGGATTTAGTATGGCCATGTCATGCCGTTCTTGCCAGATGTGTGTCAGCCACATTCACTTGGATGGATGCTAGACCAGGCAGACCATCTTGTTACAACTGCAGTTGCACATCATGGTGTGACAGGATCAGGAATATTAGGCATCAAACCACAGATTTGTAACAAGGTGGGTGTTTATATTTTAAAATGTACATTTTAAATTGTTACCCTCAATATCATGGGTGGTTCTGCAGTACCATGAAGAAAACAGCAGTGGAGGCAGACCAGAACCCATGTAGCACTGTGCAACTGTAGGCTGTCCCTCTTGCTTGTGCAACACTCTCTGCTCAGCAACACACAGGTATGTGAAACTCAAGGGCAAATACGGGACAGAGCAGTGGGTCTCAGTTAATGAGTAAACGACAGGGAAAATGTTCCAACGCTGCAGATAACTATTTGCCCGTCTTACATAGGCTAATGCTGGCGATGTCTCACACGCTCCCAAAATACCCTCTAATCTGCAGCAGGTTCCAGATAGCAGAGCCTCTACACCTATGATGAAAGTTAGCCTCTCTTGCAGAAAGAGTAGTCTGAAGACTTACCTCCTTCCATCCCTTTGACTCTGAAACACCCATCTCTATGCCAATACCTTACTACTGACCTCCCACAGGTAGTTATTTTCCACTGCTCCCTTCCACTGCCTGAGCCCAGCCCCTGAGCCCCAGCACGCGCTCTGCCCCACTCAGTCCGTGCATGCTTGTCTGCAGGCTGGGCTCCAGCCTGCACCCGCTCACTCAGCCCAGGCGGCCACAGGGTTCAGCCACAGGGCTCAGCCTTCAGGGCAGGGTGATCATGGCCACGTGGTCAATGGTCCCAGCTCCAGCTACAGTAAGGGGAGTCAGGCATCACCAGCGTGCCAGGGCATGAGTACAGGATGTCTCATGCCCTACAATAGGAACAAAACTCCAGAGTGAGGAGAGAAAGTTTCTGCTTCCCTGCTCCCAAGAAGGCAGCAAACAACCCTAAGCCTGTACCAGTGGACAGGTGCTCCTTGGTCCAATTGCAATGCTAAGTTGGGGCTCTTGATCCTCCCTCAGGGGTGTGAGTCCAGCAAGGCAGGGAGGCTAAAGGCAGACACAGTTTGAATACAGTGAACTGCTCTCTACCTTGAGCAGAGACTTGAACTGCAGTGTGCAGTTCATGGGCAGCAGCTTGCAAGGAGACAGAATGGAAGCCTGTCTTTGGCTGCACTTTAACAAGAGAATGCCTGGTTCTGTATCAAGAGCAGTTGCATTGAGCTCTGCTGGCAGCCAGCTCCAGGATTACAGCTTATATCTTAATCAAAATATCCATTCTGCAAAAGGCACAAGGCAAACAGCCTAAAACTACAGATCCTGCTTTCTCTTTCACAGGCTCATAGCAGCCCTGAGACAGGCACATGGCCACAAACACAGAGCCAGCATTTGCTACAGTGAGGATTTGCAACAGCTTGCGACTTATGGGAGCAAATTAGCCACAGGGCCATCTGTACTTCCCCAGACTGCTGGCCTAGTCCTTGCTGGAAAGACTGCTTTTCCTTGAGATGATGTGTATCGAATTACTTACTCTTTTTTCCTCTTTTTTTTTTTTTTTTTATTTTAATTAAATAAACGAGGGAACCACAGGTGGTGGAGCAGAGGACAGTAACCCTCTCAGCAGCATCTGTGGGCCAGCAGTGCCCCACCACACATTCGGGACAGATGTTGGCTGCGAGCAGTCTGACCTCCAGACCCACACGGGGCAGCACCCCAGGGTCTGCCAGCCCACTTGGCCACCCCACTGCACTCTGCTGGCAGCAGCCAGGCTTGGTCTTCATGGCAGTAGGACCAGAAGCACCACAGCTGGTCTGGTTTCACCACGAACAGTGAGTCCTTTTTTAGCCCCCAGACTCTTTCAGTTTAGAGACCTGTCATGGGGGTTGTCTAAAGCAGGGAGTTGTTTATCAACACCAAAAACCCATCCCTGTGCCACACTGCTGCCTAACCAGCATGACCAAGGAGCCCACAACACAGGAAGTGTAGAGCACTCTGGGTTCACAGCTGCTATAATATTTTGCCCAGTGTTGTTTGGCTGCAAGTGGGACAAGAACTCAGAACTGGACCTATGAAGAGAAACTATGGGATTTTAACTCTTTAGTCTGGGTTTCTCTTTCCCTAGAGTCATGTCCATTTTCTCCTGTCCCAGGAAGGAGGGATCACACAAGCCTGCACCCCTTACTCAGGCTCCCAGCTTCTGGCTCATCACGTCTGCTGCTTTGCAAAAGAGGCAAAAAATTATTTAGAGAAAACTTCCCATTGTTCAGTGGCTGCGCTTGGGGATCCCTGGTGAGCAATAGGGCTGCTGCCGAGGAAGGACAAGCTCTACTGCTGTATTGTTGCAGCATTGGAAGAGTGCAACAACAGCTTCCTCCCGGGGCCACGGGACTCCAAGAACACCATTTCAGAGCTGGCTTTTGACAGGCCATCTTTCCTGCTTCCCACAAGGCTGCAGAGCCTGAGCCAGACTGCCCACTAGCACAGCATGGATGTTCACCTGGCTTTGCTAGCAGTGAACACATACACCTCAGCATGGAGAGAACCACCACATGTGTTTTTACTACATACCCAAACACCAAACCATACCCCATCCACAAACATTACCTTGAACAGGGGTTACTGCCTGGTTATGCTGATGCCATTTTAAGTTGTGGATATCCTCTCCGCAGTCAAGCTGGTGCCAGGACACTTGTAAAATCACTGAGCAGTGATATTCATCACACTGCTGAAACCACCAAGACATCAATGGAAAAAGTTGGTCGTTATTATCAGTACAAATAAAAATAAAGGTTGCAAATTACAAAGCATTAAATGGGTATCACTGGACTAAGCCAAAAAGCTATAATATGGCCTCCTTGGCTCCCAGTATGTCTTGCCTTGGGCAACCATTTCCAGCAATGGCTGGTATTTATCAGCAAAGAGATACAGTTATTGCGTTTGGGTTTTTCAAATAATTGAGTAATTTAATCTTTTAAGTGCCTCTGAGATCACTTGCTGTAATTAAAGACAGAAGATGAATGACTGAAGTACAAGAGCATTGGAGGACTTTAAAAATAAACGTGTCCTTGACTGCATCTCCTGTGCATTTATGTAATGATGATCCCACATTAATATGACCAAACAGATAAAAGGAGAAAATAAGAGCTTGGTTGCATTATTTTGCTTCCAGCCCAATAATAATAATAATAATATATCAACAGCCAGAGGAATGTGCCCATGAATACCAAGCAGGAGCAACCACGTGCTGCCAAGTGCAGGACCCCACCGCCTCCCACTGCAAGATCCTAGGAAAGGCAACATACGCTCATGGATCCTGAAGCAATGTGGCAGATAAATGAGTTACAAATGTCTATAAAATTCACAAACTTGCATCAGAAGTGGCCTTAAAGGCTCTGCAAGTGCTGGGAGAGGTGACTGCAACACTGGCAGCTTCCTTTATGAGCATTTATTTTCTCAGCTTTCAGAAATAAGACCCATCTCATCCTAGTGGAGAGAGAGAGGTAGAAGAGCTGCTGCAAAGTAATAACTATCAACAAAAAATCTGTAGGGCCTGTAAAAAGCATTTTGTCTTCTAAATAAACTATATGTATGTCATACCTTGGTATTTTGTTTCCATTTCATAGCTCAAATGTATATAAATACGTGCCCAAAGGGGGAAGAAGAGGTGATGAGAGAGCTGGACCTGGCTCTGCCCCATTCTTCTTGCAGCCCTAAGCCCCTGCAGCACACCTGTCCCAGGCTGTAGGAGCAGCAGCCTTGCAACCCTCAAGGTATCCTCCAAGCTGACCAGAGAGACTGCAGCCTGCCAGCAAGCCCTACTCACTTGCTCCCCACCCCTCTCCTGGCAGGGCATCCGATGGCCTCCAGCTCAACTGTGCTATTGCCAGACTACAAAACTTTGTCACCTTGTAAAACTTTACAGCACAGGTAGTTTATACCATTACACCTCTTGAACTAAACACTCAGCCAATTCATGGTTCCCTCTGGTGGGAGGAAAACCAGGTTTATTGGGTCAGGTGTTGTGTTTGTGCAGCCCTGCTTGTTTACAACGCTGTTGAGACCCTGTTACAGAGCCCTGAGCACAGAAGGCAGCAACACACCAGCCAGCTCGCTGCTGAGAGCCAAACTGGTGTGTCAGCCAGGATCTCACCAGGACATGCCATTGCCTCTGCTTTTCCTCCAGGCCCCAGAGTATGTCTCGCCTGGGAGGTGCTGCTCTGGCTTGGGACACACGCCCCAGCAAGGCACAGCCCCAAGGGAAGCTCTGGCTGGGAAGCTCCTGAGAGCTAAGCAGGTGGGACTGAGAAGTCACTACCCAGGTCTCTCCTGCCCTGCAAGGACTGATGCCAAAAAAAAGTCATAAGTACATTATGCATCTGAGGGTATGGGGGAATTGTTAAAACTTATCCTTCCCTGCAAAAAAAAAAAAAAAAAAAAGAAACCAACAGTTTTGTGCGTTACTCTTAGTAAGGTAGAAACCATTTCCACTAATAGGAAAGAACTAAAGTGAAAACTAATCCCACTTGCTGTGAATTTGCAGGATTTAGAAAAAATCATTGCTGTCATTCCTGCTGCTTTGCTCAGTGACAGTGACAGTGACCACCTCTCCTGCACCTCAGACTCCCACGGGTATCCTGGGACTTGGGCCAGAAACATCTGGATGACCTCAGGAATGCTCAGATCGTATGATGCTTTACCATGTTGTGTTGGAAGTAATTCTTGTGATGAGGAAAAGGTTTTGACAGTTAAATTCACCATGTAGGAGGTGTACCATTAGGGGAGAAATACAGGAGGTAGGGAGTTTTCAGGGTAGGTTCTTTTTAAAAAAATATTTATTTTTTAAGCAAGAATATTCAAAGTCCCATGGCCCATCCCGAACAGAACAGGACTGCTCACTCAGCTCCCAGGGCAAGGAACTTGCACATCTCCTTGTGCCTGTGGCTTTCCTGCCCTGCTTCACTAGTATTTTCCCTGGCTTCTCTCTGCCCCACTGGCACTTTTTCCACTCCTTCAGAAACACAGAAAGCATCGCAAAATAATAGCCAGCAAAATGTCAGCACCCAAAAGTGCCCTGGCTGCAGGCTGCTGTTATTTCAACTTTCCAGTTTCTTAAAAATATTCACTTTGTCAGAACTGTTTGGCAGTGTTGTTTCTCATGAAGCAAAATAAAAGGCTCTGATACATTGGGCTCTGCCACTTTCATCTCACCTCATTATTCTTTCTTTTTTCAATGTCTTAAAAAGGGTGGGCTTGACAAGTCTGCACAAGCCATAGCCTTCAGATGGTTGGTGAGGGGTGGTGGTTTGGCAATTCAGGAGTGGCACATCAAAAGACAGGAAGAGCTTTCCCTTTTCTTTTCCATGCCTCCTTTTCTTGGCTTTGCTTGAGTGAAAGAGGAACAGGACTGAACTTTCTCTGCTGAAACTGAAGTCTGGCACCTAAAACTGATTTCTTCACCCTGAATATGGGCATTTTCACCTAAGCATTGTTTGCAAGCAGAATGAACACACCAAGTTTTCTAAGTGACTCAAAAGCAACATATACAATGCAAGGAAAAAAGGACAAGTTCCATGTTTAAATATGCTGAGACTTGTATGGTCCCCTTCCTATTCATTGGTTTTGTCCCTTTCTGCTCCCACTTCCTTTAATCTTTACATTTACTTTTCTTCAGACGTTTAACAAAGGTGCCACAAACTCACTGCTTAGTGCACAACTATGCCAATAAAATCCCTCAAGCCTGTGAGTAACTCTACTGAATAGAAGAGTTCTCAAATTTACTGCAGTGTTACTATGGAATAAGCTATTGCACCAAAACAATCTTATATAGGTATGGTTACCTCCACAGATTTTCTAAATAGCAACAGTGACTTTAACCCAAAAAAAAAAAAAAAAAAAAAAAAAAAAAAAAAAAAAATCCAATAACAGAAACCCCTCCAAACCCCTGGGTCTGTTGGAAAAACATCTGTTTAGCCACAGGCCACAGCAATCTCCAACAAAAGTTACACTTATTTATATGGCACTGGAAAAGCAAACAGCAACACGAACTCCTTGCAGAGTTATCATAATAGCCTCTCCTGAGGTACTCTGTTCTTCATGCTGCAGGCAGAGAAACTAGAAAGATTAAACAGTAAGATCATGTTACAATTTGTTACATTCAGTATCTTTATTTCACTTCTGAGATTGTTATAAAAACCGTATAACATTCATCCTGTCATTTAGCAAAGACATCCTTCCCACAGTCACTCTGCACAATCTTTTCAAGAAATAAACCAAGGCTCATGTCACAAAAATATTTTGAATAAAGATATAATTTTGTATTTTACAACATGTTTAATCTGGAGCATTGAGTAAACTGACAACAGCATTTCATTCTAGAAACACAGTTAAAAATAAAGCAAGTAGTCTTCCTAAGAAACTGCATGTGAAACATGCAGAGCCCTGTTGCTCTTCATAAAATAAACCACCATCCTCTGCCGAGCTGTCTTTGCAGCCTGACTATGGAACCCCTTCTGCTCAAAGTCCATGTTACTGCTGGCACTTCTGCTCTAGATGCAGATGGGGACTGGAAGTGCCAAATCATTGCTCACACGTGGCCACCGAAGGGAGCAAGTGCCCCATGGCCCACAGCTGGATTGCAGGAGGTGATTGCCACATCAGTCTGCACAACCACAAGGTGGTCCTCCTTGGACAGGTACCCAATCCTTGCCTATTCAAAGGCTTCTCTGTTGTTAGTGAAGGGTGAATTTTTTTCAGGATTGACAGGAAACTCACACTGGCCCTTGATTACCTAAAATGAAGCAGATTCCCAAGGCAAAGCCATACCATTACCTCCATCAAACCAGCTTGTATTTCCCCTAGCCCATCATTATGCAATTTGCTGGCTGAGAGCTGCATCCCACTCTGTGCAGGCAGCACCACAGTCAGGATGCTTAGGAGAAGGCTTTGGCAGCTGCTGTGCCCAGCTCGAGCCAGTCAGTGCTTTGCAGTGATATTTAAAAACTGTTCTGAAGGCAATTGCACCAAAGGCTGCATCAGTTCCATGGGTCACCGCACCATGAGATGATACAGTCATACAGCAACAAATCCCAATTTACCTACAAATTAGATATCCAGCTGGTGCCATCTGCCTGTCGGTGGTTACATATCACCCAGCCTCTATGGGAAGAGCCTGCCGTGTCTCCTCCGTGCTGAAGCTGCTGTTTCACACACTGTGCTGCAGCTGGGCCATTCCACAGCACACGGCAGCGACGGCATGGACCGTAACTGCTGGGGAAGCATCAGGACAGGCCAGTGCCCACCAGCATGGCACCTGTGCCCTTCTGGATTTGTCCTGGCCAGGCCCCTTGAGCCCCCTCAAACCCAGGGGAGGCATGTACACCTGTCTTCTCAGAAACATCAGGCACAGACTCATTTTGTTTTACCAACAGCAAAATATATAACATACATACACACACTATACGTAACACACAAGTTGAGCATGTCCTGGATACAGTTTGTGTTAAACGAATATCACTTTTTGTTACACACTGCAAAGGCATCTGACTGCAGGCCTAATGTATTCTAAGGTGATTCATGGCCATGCCACGGAGAAAGCCATTTCGTGTTTCATATATTTAGGGAGAGCTATTTCTTCTCCACAGTGCACCAGGCACCAAGACATAAATATACAGCAGTTTGAAATGTTCTCTTCTTCAGCAAGTCCTATCAGTCTATAAATAATTTTTATACATTTTTTAATACTTCATCACTTACCCTGAATTTTCCACCTCAATCTCGATACCAAAATATACATTAGTGCAAAGAGAGATCATTTTAAGACTAGAACTAGAGAACAAATATATTAATCATTATGAAAAGATACTAATTCTTTTCTATTTCTATACATTATTTAAGAAAAATATAATCTTAAATTAAAAATTAAAATCATATTTCTTAAGTAAGTTTCAATTTATAATATATAATCATGGAATCATAGAGTTTTCAGGTTGAAAGGAACCCTTTCAAGGAGGTCATCTAGTCATCTTCTAGTAATCTAGTAGATAAATATCACATTTAATACAACATAATCATCTTTAGTAGATAAATAATTCTTAATTAACACTAAGGACATTTCCTTTAAAATATTCTTTCCAGTGAGTGACATCATTCAAAGAGCAACAAAAATATAATTACAGCTGAAGGTGATTCAGGCCCAGAGTTAAGTGAATGGAGAAAAATGACCACACTGCTTTATACTAAGGAGCCTCTTAATGTAGCAACTCACAAGGCAGGCAAAATAACATGGGGGTTTTTCCCATCCTCTGTCTATTTCCACTAAGAAACAATGATGATAATATTTTATCTTGCTGAGAGAAAAACAAGAGGCCTTCAGACATTCAGTAATACTTTGGGATTAAATGCTGCCAGGGCCAGTTGCTCAAAGGAGATCCTCCAGCCAACCTCTAAGAGGCTTGGACCAACAGGGCCACAGTTTCAGACATTAGCAAAAGCAGCAGTAAAGTGCTGGATTATTACACCAAAATACTGGGATTTAAAGTCTCTGCACTCAACACACAAATGGCATGCAGAGACCATCCTACTAAGTTACCACAAGTTTCCAGCAGGCAAGTAGGTGGGCAGCAGCGGAGTGGCAGCTGTCTGCAACTTGTTCTAAGAGAAGAAAGGGAGTGCCCCAGCCCTGCCATGTCCCTGGGTACAGGGCAACAGGGCACAGGGTCAGGCATACAGCTTTCTGACAACCGAAAGACATCCCAGTTCCTTCTCTTTGAATTTTTTTTTTTTTTTGAGCAAATCAAAGAGAAACCCATCCCTGTCTTTCTAGCAGATGACAAGATCCCTGCAATCCCTGGATATACCCCTGCCTCTCTCCTGCCCTAAAAAAGACACAGTTCCTTTAGCTGAAGTTCCCCAATGGCATCCTGAAGTCAGATGCAGCCTCAGTAGTAGTTAACTGATTTACAAAGAGCTCCCAACAGCAAAGACTCATCTGACCCTGCTCCTTCCCCTGCATCCGCTTTAGGAAGGGTGTGTTCTTCCCTCTGGCACTGCTTTGTGCAATTCTCCCCCATCTTTCTTCTCAGTCATAATCCCTGCTCCAGGTTCTGGTTCTGATAATGCAATTACAACATCAGCACTAAACCCTTATATGGAAAAGTAAACCATTTTGTATTCACCCCAGTCTTCTCTTGGAGAATTTGATGTTCAGACTCTTCCATTACCCCACGTTTTTAAAACATACTTTCACCTGTCCAACTCAGCGAGGCAAAACCAAGAAGGGGAAAGCATCTGCTTGCAGATAAAGTTGTGAGACAACTCCAACCAGAGGAATTAAGGACTGATCATAAAGCAAGTGTACTAAACCAGAGAAAATTATTTCTGGAAGCCATATGCTAGCAATCTCTTCTCACTGTTAATGTCCTGCAGTATTAGGCAGCGTAAATGCCTTCCTAATGCTGAAGCAATCACAGCATTGTGCTCTCATTTCAGATTTCCCAAGGGGATGCAAGAAAAGGGACAGTGAGCGACGTATTCAAAGGGGCAGCTCTATTCATACCTTCTTTCTACCCTCTTGGAGTAGTAAGTAACCAAGAATATAGTAACAATAAAAGCAACAAATATGAAAGAGATAAAGGCTAATAATGATTTTCTGGTTCGGAAGAAGTGGCATTCAGCACATGAGGGAACCTCTTCTGGGCACAGCAACTCAGAAGTTTCAGGACCAGGAAAACCATTATTGTCAATTATTTCTCTGTAATGTTTCATAGAAGGCTTTGGTTCATATTGATTTGCAATGTAGCTGTAGAGACCATACTTAGGAGCAGTCTTGTCATTAAAAGAATAGACAAAATATCCTTGCAGGTTAACGGTATCCAAGGTGTAAGCTGCAAAAGAAAACAAAGGGTTGAAGAAATGAATCAACATCACTTTGGCATTCAAGAGCAGTACCATATGCCCCTATGCTAAGGAGGGGCAGGGGGATGTTAAACCCACATCTGCACTGCTCCTTCCCAAAATAAGATAAGACACAGATACATCTGTGAACTATTTCTTGTAAAAAGTAAGAATCTGTCAGCCATTGCCAGACAGTGCGATCTGCAAGGATCCTGCAATTTATTTCCCTGTGCTTGGTAAACACAGCTGTGAATGCCTGACTGTGTTTAGTGATCAGCATGAAGCTTATCATGAAAAGATGGCTTCCTTTGTTATGTGTGAAAGAAAGTGGTTTCCTGCACCCAGATTTCTGCAGCCTGCTTCTCCGATTGCTCCTTCTCCCTTTGCATGGCACCTCCTGATGGGGACAGTCAAGAAACAGAGGATGTCAGGCTTTTCACTATGTTATGGGTTTAAAATCTTGGAATTTTTCTTTCATCTACCAACCCTGCACCTCAGAGGAATCACCCTCTGTCTC
>JAWWEU010000001.1:49725843-49755689 GCA_035583155.1 Acropternis orthonyx | reverse complement strand
CTATAATTCTGACTTGTAATCTGTTTGTGAGTTAGACTCATTCCTCCTGCTGGTTTACCTTTAAACCAGCACACACTAGCAAAGGCACAGTGACACCAAAGACATGTCCCTGTGCTGGGGTCATATACTGGGATATCACCAGTGCAAGCAGAAAGCTTATGCAAATTACAGCCCTCTCTTGTTATTGAACCAAGTTTCTTATCCAAGATGACCTGTATTAGTCTTTATTGAGAATATGTCCACAAGTCATACTGCTAACTCAGCTAGTGGAAGAGGTCCAGCAGCCGGACTGTTAACCTTGAGCCATCCGTCCTGCTTCACAAAAACAATCAATCCAAGATAGTAAACACAAACTATAATATTTTATCTCTCAAAATCACTGTTTTAACAAGTTAAAGCAACATCTTCTAGCAGATGAACATGGGACTGAAAGCTAACAATTGCTGAATTTTCATACGCCTCTGGAATTAATCTTCTGCAGCCACATGCCAGACACTTAGCACATCTAATTTACTTTTCACATGTAAAATGAAATAATATTTACTTGCCTTTTTACAGAGCTGCTACCCAGGATAATTAGTTTGTGTTTGTAGAACTGCAGGTGGATTTAATGGTGTTACATAAATGGTTACTGCTGGTTTTTGTTTTCATTTGGGAAAGATGTACTTAAACAGGGTACAAAGCACTTCAAAATACAGTCTCAGTCCAAAGGGTCCTGTACTGTATTCTGGAAGAAGGCAGAGTAGGGACTTTGAGAGAAGAGCATATCAAATCCCTCTTTATTCCTCTACACTGTGACATTGAGCTAAGGACACAAGATTTGTAATTCCTTTGCACAGAGTGTTGCAGAATAATATCCCAGTTTTGGAAAAACCTGAATCAGTCATGATGCCAAGGTGATGTAACAAGTTGGACAAAAGCACAATACCAGAGCTGACAGATCAACCGCTATGGAGGAGTGTATGGTGCGTAAAGTGGTAGAGCGAGCTTTGGGGAAAGTATTAGGGCTAGTTAGCAGGGATATATTTATCCATGACAAAGAAGGTGAAAAGATGGGAAAATAGGGCCATGTGTGATGGTCACACTGAAAAACATAGGAGCTATTTCCAGTCTGGACAGAAGAGTGGAGAAAGAAGTGATTGGGGGATAGTGGTACCAGAACAGCACAAATGGCAAAGTTCTGTAAAAAAGAGGAGGATGTGCAGGTGTTCTCACTAATGGGAAATGGGAGGGGGAGAAAAAAACATACACACACTTTAGAAACAGAAATTCCAAGAGCTGGTATGGTCTAAAATGGTAGGAAGGAGACAAGAAATACAGAAAAAACCAGTTTGAAACCATAAGCCCAAATAGAGACAAGATAGGTTTTTTAGCTAATAGATGTACAAAATAAGCAGCCAGTGCTACAAAATCCTGGAAAATGAACTCTTGGGCACTTAATATTGATGTTCAGTAATTGGGAAAGAGGTGAAAATTATAGAGGAGGAAGTTAAAGCCCGTACTTGATAGAGCAGACAGGATGACCTAGCAAATTATGGAACTGCCATCCATCCTTCACTACCTATCAAAAGAGTGGAACAGATTATATAAGGCCTGATAAATAAGAATTACAGGACATAATACATGATTAATGCCAATCAGCTTAACCTTAAGAAAAATAAATCTTGTCAGACTAACTTGACATCTTTTTTTATGGGATCAGTAGATCAATAAAGTAATGATGTTTGAAGTTATATACTTCGAACTTCAAAGGCAACTGCCTTGGTATTATATGGCATTTAGATCAAGAAAATGGAATGTTATGAGGTCAAGGGGAGCCCATAATAAACAGATTTCAACTGGTATCAAACAGAACTAGCAAGTCAGTCTAGAAATGTAATTGCACGTGTCACAGTAGGTGTATTTCTACTGCGATCATCGAGATTGGCTTTTAGCACTAAGTTATTTAATTATCTTAAACATATCAGCAGACTGAAGTAAGTGTAAAACTATTTCTCACAAAGTTTGCAAAGAACACCAAGACTAGCTACTTTTGCAAGGTTTGCACAAGCAAGCAGCTGGCATTTGAAATGACCAAATATGAAGATGTCAAAGAACAAGCAGACCTGCTTTGGCAGAGGCAGTTCTGCTTGGAGGCGGTGGGAGCAGAAATCTGTAACCGAGTTTAAAATCTCAGTAAATCACCACAGAGCGTGTGTAACCAACCTGCTGTCATGGCCAAACGGGTTACCAGCCTGCTTGGACGTAGGAAACAGGAGGGTAAGAGGTTACATTATACCTGCCTGAGATATAAGTGTTGCCGTGGCAGGAACAGTGTGTCCAGGTCTGGGTTTACCCCTCTCATAAAGAATACTGGCATATAGGGAAAAGTTTAACAATTCACAGGTTTGAAATTATGTTTTATAGTGAGGGACACAGAGATTTTTGTCTGCATTATCTATCAAAGACACAAATGAGACGTAGCTTGTCTTCTGTCTGTGAATATCTACACCAATAAAATACATGTAAAAATGCACAAAAATTGCTTAAATATGAAGCTAAAGAAATTAATAAGTAGTGAGATTTATATATATCTACACACTGCAACAGCTTACAGTGAGGAGCAGAAGATTCTTCAGTAAAAATTATCTCATTCGGGTCTTGTGCTTTTCTGAAAAACCAGCATGGGTTGTATGACAGGATGACTCAAAATGCCTCCTTTCTGCCTTATAATTTATGAATCTTTGCAACAGAGAAAAAGACTGGTTTGTGTTCTGAATAGCAGGAAACAGTCCAGGAAATGGCATAATGAGGTAGACAGCTGAATTATTATGAAGATCACTGTTGGATAAGATCACTTTTGGATAAGATACAGAGACAGCTGAGGAACAGAACTCATACCCAGCCCTAAGGCACATCAGTGGAGAGAAGCAACAAAACAACAGTAGAAGTGCAACGAGATGAAAATCTGACTAAACACATGTGGAGCTACTCACATAACATCTATTTTAATTTACTGAATCCACAAAAAAGTTCTTCTGCTGTCTTATGCAGAATATGAGCAAGGTCAGTCTTCCTTATGTTTAGTAATGCAAATCAATCATAAATCAAGGGGAAAACAATCTGTTATGCTGTAGTAAAATCTCATTTATGAAGTATTCTACAAAGGACTTATTTTTTGAAGTTATACATCCTCTATCACACCATGTATACTAATATACACTAATATAATAGTGGGATTTGTGACATATACACCATCTATGGTTCCTTACCTTTTAAAGCTTCATTGATGTAATTCTGTATGTAATACACTCTGAGCTTATCATGCACCATATTCTGGCCATCATCAATTCCATTAGCCATAACATAAATTGGGACATCACCATACTTTGATTTAACCCACGTGAGCAATTTACGCAGTCCCCAGGGCACTACTGCAGCTCTGCTGGGGGAGTGGAGCCATGTGATGTCATTGATCATTTGAACTTCAAGGTAGTGGTCGTATTTTACTGCATCTTCTTTCTCCGAGCCCACGAGGGTAGTAGTATAGTGACTCAAGGCAAAAAAATCAAATGAGCCCCGTATCAGCTTCTTTTCTTCTTCCGAGAAATATGGCAAGTGGAAATTATACAGGTCAACGCTGTTTATTCGGTGAAGCCATGCTCTCATCACCTCTGGGTAGTCACCATTCCCAAAGATGGGCTCTGCAAGCCAGCCAATGTCGAACTCTAAAATTCTATCAGCCACTTCTTGGTCATTCCTGGAAAAGGGACAAGCTGGTTCTACCCAGTCAGCTTGCAAAGCTATAGATATTTTACCCTTCTGAGATCTCCTGAATTCTTTGTCATAAAGATGCCATGCTTTTGCATGGGCTTTCAACAGGTTGTGCCCTGCTGTGTATGTCAAGTTTTTCACAGATGGTTCATCCATGGTGATCCAAAATTTGACATGGTCCCCAAGACTTGTAAAGCAGAATCTGGCGTACTCAACAAAAGCATGAACAGTTTCTGTGTTTTCCCAAGCTCCATATTTGGCAAGGGAAACTGGAAGCTCTTGATTATCAATCATAGGTTGCCACAAAGCAACAACAGGAGTTATGTTAACTCTGAGGAGTTCACTAGCGAAACACTGATAATAATGTACAAGTGTGTGGTTGATCAGAGAAAGGTTACCTAAAGGAAGGATTAAAGACCATTTCAGTGAAAAATGGAAGTGTGTAACATGCATTTCTTGCAGAAGAGAGATCTGGAGCCTGATAGCAGCAAAGTCAACACAGTGATGCTTGCGCTTCGAGGTGTAAACTCCATCCACTTTAATAAGCTTCTTCGTCTGGTGAACATCCCACACATACACACTGGAGTCAAGAAACTGGGCGGGTGTCGTGTCTACCTAGGTAGAATAAGAAACACGCCAGATTCAAGCTGTTATAGGTATGTGGGAACATCATAACCATCAGGCACAACCTAGTGAAAGAAAATCATAAGTCAAAATACTGCATTTAGCATGTCTGATCCAGTCATCCTGGGCTCATAAGACTGAATTAATTTTCTATTTCCATGTGAGGTCAGAAAAGTATAAATCTATGTATCATTTTCACCCTACTTTTCAAACAAGCTTATGCTAATGGTCACCATGATTATATTTTCTCCAAGTTGTTCCAGTTTGTATAAGAAACAAGGGATTGCTCAGGGATAAGCCACTAAGCCTTGTGACAGATCTCCAGAGAAGTAGATCTTCAATCAAGACTACAGTAATTTTTAAAATGTTTTTCTTTCAAGATTAAGAAGGGCCTACAGAGAGACTGTCTGTTGTAAATTACCCAGTACATTCAGTTTGAAGACCACTCCCTGAATGCAGTAAAAGAAATAATGAATGCAACATCATTTCTGTGTTCTGTTCTTTTCCTGACTATGATGAAAGATGAGTAATGCTCTGCACTTGATTTTAGCACAAATTCAGTTGACAAGCAAAATTTTTCCTTCTTGCTAAAGACATCCTTTTTTATTTAACTCATACTGAACTCATTTCCAAGTTATTTCAGCAGGTTGTTGGTGATTGAATCAATTTTGGTTTGGGCCTCTGAGTAAACCACTATATGTCACTCCAACAAAAAATGCCTTTCCCATAAGGCTTTAGGGTTTCAGATGTCAGAAGTGCCTGTATGACATATTAATACAGTAGATGAACTTCTCAGGGTCACTCAGAATTATACTTTCACTTTTTAATGAACATCACCAACACAGTTAGAACTAGAAAATGAAAAACTGAATTACTTAAAATAATGTGCAGTGTAAAATCTCCTCAGTCATACTTCATGCAACTCCTTCTAGATCCAAATCACAGGATACTGGTACCACATGCCTTTATTTGTCCTTTTCTCCTTCTTTTCAATCTTTGGTGTGTGGTTCCCCCTGAGTTCAGATTTCCTTGTCCTGCCCTCTTTTTGAAAAGCAGGTGTCAGCCTACAACCAGTGTTCAACTTGTAGCTGAGGCTCTGCAGACTGTGTAAAGAAGCTGCTGAAAATCAGTTGCTATTTTCTCCGGAGAGGTCAGTACTGTGCTTATAGAAGAAAAGTAATAAAAAACAGCATGTCTGAGGGAAATTGCTTTTCTGGAGAATTGTCCCTTGTAGATTACTAAAGCATGCATTGCCACTAATACTGTGGGAATGCTGTCAAAAGAGTTTTTCCACTGTGATGCATCTACAAACCAACCTACCTAAGCCTTTCAGCAAAAAATGTTTGAATGCCCTTTTGAAATGAAAATATTCAGCTTTGAAGGTTTAGGGGATGGGAGGGATTTTTTTAACTCTCATAGGCTGACTGACTCTGCAACTTCATAGTTGTTATTGATTCCAAAAGCAGCAATTCCATTTCCAACTCCTAATCTATCTGAAAGCTAGGAGGATAATTACTTGAATTTTCTTGGAAATTGGTGCACCAGGTAAGGAGGCTGCAGTATTTTTCAAGAGAACAAAGTAAAACCTTATTTCTGAAATGAGAAAAGACAAACAAGCCCTTCACACTCCAGCCTTAAGAAAGATTCTGTCTTAGTGGAAAATGTAAATTAAAAATTCTGTACTTGGATCAAGCCTTGGCTTTGAATTTACACCTCCTTACTGTGGTTATGGAAGCCCTGCAAGACAAAATAGCACCTGAGAATTACAGAGCCAAACAGTTAAAGAGATCATAACTAAGCTACGATTTTTACTCATGTTATAAAGTCTTAAAATTTGATAGACTCTCCCAAAGTATCAAATTAGTTGAAATAGTGAGCGCTGTGAACTGGATCCATAATCTAGCTAGGTTCTATCTGAGGTCACTGCAGGCTTCCATCAGACAAAATAGGACATAAAATGAAAGAGAAGGACCACAGAAATTTAATCTAAATCTAATATTGTTTACTTTCTTTTACACAAAATCCCTTTAATGACAGTACCAGGATATATGTGCAAAAGATGTAGAAACATGTCACTAGAATTCTATGAGTTTTCAGGAAGTTTTCTAAAATACATATACACTTCAGCAGATTTAATCAACTTCCCTTTGAAAAGAAACGACTTCCCATAACCGATCACATATGTCCAGGGAAGATGAGCATCAGACCACTTTCCATTTCTGTATGCTTTTCTAAAATGTTATTTATTTAATCTCAATCTGACTGGTTCTCTTTGGTCAAACACAGAAAGGCTGGTGAAGAAAGAAAGACACAGTGTTTCACACAAAAGCCTTGAACTCATCTCCTTGCAGCACTGTGCTAATACATACTGGCAAAGACACTCTATTCAGCAAATATATCACTATGAACTTGTGCACTGATGTGGCTGGACAGCCTGTCAGCTTTACTATCAGACTCACCTGAATGTAGTTGTCAACAATTCCCCAAGCAAAGCCACAGGGAAAAATACCTTCTATGGGCTGGTTTTCAGGCAAAGGTGGAAAGCCGTTTTTTTCTATCAGCTTTTGATAGAATAAGACAGAAGATTTGGGCATCAACTTCTTGTCGTGGCTTTGAAAATCAACATAAAACAATCCACGTCGAATGCTGTATCCCCTGTGCCACTCAAAGCCATCCAGGAGGGACCACACTGTGTAGCCAAACACATTAACTCCGTCGTACCGGATAGCTGAGGAAAGAACAAACCCAAATCTATCACAGTGTTCATTTTTCCTCTCTAGATTACACCATATCAGCAATGTTTGCTGTATTCTTGTGTAAGAACAATGCAAGAGGTCAGATAAGTATCTCAGGGCCTGCCTCAAAGCCTGTTCAGGGAAGATATTTCAGCTGGCCTCAAGGAGCCGCCAGGTTATGGGTGCAGCGTGGAAGGCAGCAGAGGTACCTGGCTTGGCTTTAAACAAGCAAGATTTAGAAAGAGCAGCTGTGCAGCAGTGGTTTGAGCAGTGCTGCTAATCAGGCGAGCCAAACCTCAGCCTGGGAGCAGAGCACACTATGCCTGAACCATTTGCAGCAACAAAGTCAGTGACTGCACTGCCCTGCCCTCTGCTACGCACAGGCTGCAACTCACACCCAGCGAGCCTAAGAGCCCTTAATGCAGCACTACCCTGGGTGCAAACAAAAGTTATACTCTCTTTTTATCTCCTCCCCCCTACCCTGCCCCACTACAAATATGTATTGAGAAAACCCTGACAGCACGTTCAGTGTGCTCATGAATTTTTATTACCACAGATTTTAAGTAGAAATGATAATGCAGGAAGACTCTCTCTATTTGATAATTTGACTTGTTGCATCTTTTACAGAATTGCATCTTACAGCTTAAATATTTAAGGGTTTCTAAAAATATGTGCATGTTCTAGATCAACTATTTGACTTCTAAGAATCACCACACACTTACAAGGTTCATAGCAGGGTCTACTGGGATCTGTTAGTATTACCAGCATCATGGTTTTATTTTAAGATTTCAAATGATACTCACTTTTAGTTTTATTAAACACTCAGATTCAGCAAAATGTTCCAGGGCAAGGCTCAGCTCCAGGAAAGCACAAAGAAGTGTGCTTATTTTAATTACATAATTAGACCCACCCTGATTCAGCAATGCATTTAAGCACATTCTTAAGTGTCCTTTTGAACTGGTATTTGGCTCTGTAAGCAGCAAAGTTTATCTTTAATACTCACCATCTTGTGTTAACCCTGAGTACTGACTGAACGTAATATTTTCCAGACTAGTAACACTGAAAGCGCTATTTCAGGCAACCAGAATATCAAGATCCTAATTTCCTGGTTTTATTAATGTACCTCATTACAATCAGTTATGAAGGACCACATGGATTCTTGATTGTAACCCTGTTTGAATCAATTAAATGAACAATGTGGTTAAATAAGCAACAAATTTGGCCCAGTCTTTGTCAGAGGTCATGAGAAAATGTCTAAGGAAAGGGAATATGTCTCCTCCTAAAGGCATCATTCTTTTGTGCTTAGCAAATGTCAGTATTTTTCTAACCTCTGCATGCATCCATGATGACATCTGCCATACAAGCAGAATAAAAGCCAATACAGGTCCACTGTGTTAACTGGTCTCAGTGAGAATTTCTTTGAACAGCATCTCACCCCTTGTGTAAGTCATCACACAGCACTCCCACACTTTCTAACTGCCTTATAAAAATCCTCCTCAAATCCCTCTTTAAAAATGTATTAACTTTTAAGTGTTACCCATGAAAGAAGCAACTTGAAAACTTTTTGGAAGTCCCTAGAAATCTGGAAGTCTCAAACACATATTCCACCCAGATTGGATATTACTGGAAAACCACAATGAAAATTAATGTGTCTTTATTTTTACTTTCTATTTACATTCTCCTTTTCTTTATGTCTGTTGGTGTGCAAACCAGGCAGACTGAAACCTAAACTGTCCTTTATTCTGAAACTTAGTGGCCTTGTCCATACTTCCCACTGCAAGTGACTCCTGTCCTGAGCAATCCCCCACAGCATGCCTAGAAGTGTGATACTGTACAGACCAGAACTCTGCCAGAGCTGGGTTAAAAATTAAACAGCAGTTCAGCTCATGCTTTGCTTAGCTCAGTAGTATAGAAGTAGTCCAAGGAGTCATGGCAGACCCATAAGCATTAAATACAGATCTTTAAAACCCTCTGCTCAGCTGCTCTCCAACACCAGTGGCTGAAGGTGAGGTGTGTGAAGCCTTCAGACCCTGTTTCCATGTGGAAGGTGCCCAGGACCTGTGTTCTGCCTTTGGACATGCCTAAGAAGAGCTTGGTTCTGCCCTGACAGGGGCCTGGCTACTCTTCTCAAGACTCTTTGAATTCAGACCTACTAACTCCCCAGACAACAACCTAACCCCTCTGTTAGTCAACATGGCCCAGAGGAGTGTCCTCTGCGTGCCCTCCTGGTCAACATGCTCTGCTTTGTGAGACATAATCCATTTATTTGTTGCACCAGAGACAGAGAAGGGAAGTGAATATGACCCCAGAGTAAATGGTGAGATACCCACACATGTGAAAAGACATCTTCAACAAATTAACAGTTCTAATTAAAGCTCAACTACTTTATATTACATCTATATTTACTCTAATTACCTCTAAATGGTGTCTGGAATAAAAAAAAAATATTAAAAATAGTAAACCATAAAAGGATTTAGGGCTGGGAATCCCAAATCAGATCCTTTCCCAGAGCCAAAAAAAATTTAAAAAATAATAATAAAAAAATTAAACAGTGTGTATGGAGCTTATCTACAGCATGCAGTGTCAGAATGGACATCATCAGCAGCACTTCAACTGCAATTAGAAGCACACTTTTTGAGCAAATCTCTCTTATCATGCATGGGTTCACACCACAGAGTGGTCTCAGGAAGCATGACCTGGGTTCCTTTTGGGTGAAATTAATCCAGAAATGGGCTTCAGGAATACACACAGCATGGACACCTGGCCCTCAACACCAGCTCTTTTTACTGTACAGGCTTTCTCCAACTGGGCTGCACTTACTTGTTAAGATAGATGTAGAAACAGGAGGTTTTGTCTGAAACAGTGTATACACACAATCAGGCAAAGACACTGGCCAGATCTAACAAGCAAAACCTCATTTATGCAGCCCTGTGTCTAAATTAATTATCCTTGCTTCTCAGTGCCATAGCTCCAAAGTCACTGCATTGTCCCTTGACTGCTGGAGTAAATCTCGTGGTAAACAGCTGAAGAGCTTCCATGTTGCAGTGCTTTATTGCACTGGATAGACATGTCCTGCATCTCTCAGAGAGAAAGCACGTGCCTTTGTCTTCGGTCTTTAATGCTGTACAATATGCACGATGCATTTTGTGGATCTTCCTCAGCTAAATTCCCCTAGCTATTGCATAAAGAACTTTGGTATTTGCACTGAATTTTGCAGATTCTAACAGCAGAAGATTTGGGTGCAATAATTTTAATTTTAATGACACCAAAGTCCATTTGGTAGATTCAGTCTGTCTCTGCTTTCTTTTTTTTTTCCTATAAAAGGTTTAGCCAAGTGCTGGTATTCTTAAGTTAATATGACAAGTTTGTCATACTGTTGTTGCTGTTATTATTATTTATTGAGTGATACATTAAAAAGAAAGACACTTTGTAAATTGAGATTGCTTCCAGCCAGCTGTGATTAAAAGGTAGATCCATGTATGTATTTCTAGCAATTTAAAAACTAAGTAGAAATAGGGGCAACTGGAATATGACCCCTTCATGAAGATGAGCTCTTCATCTGACTTTATGCACACTAGTGATATTGTACTTGTAACAGTTAGTTACTGTTTTGCTTCCATTCTTCTATTTTGGATGCACTGGCTCAGGTATTTATTCACCTTTTTAATTTATTTGCAATAATTAGGTTTCTGGGATAGCAGATTAAACCAGTGGGGTTTAATGCTTCTTCATGAGTGCTGGGAATAAAATAAAAGCTACTTTTACTCATCCACCATATGAAAATGGCAATGTTATACAATGGCTATCTCATCTGAACTAATAGTTACAATAATGCTCTTTTTAAAACAAGAACAGTAAACTGTAGATGAGTAAATCAGTTATTCAATTGCAAATTAATAAATGAAAAGACAATGAAAGTGGAAATGGGAACCCCAGCAGTTTATTGGTGACTACTAGGATTGAAATAATCTGTTTTGCAAAAGGAAATGGGAAATTGGAAAATTATTCTCATATAAGGTGGTTTATTTCTCTAACTGTGCAGAAAAAAATAAGAGGCTAACAAATGAAATTATTTAGATTATATAACATCAACCATTCTGTTCTCCTTAAAATTATGTAAATTCAGATTACTACAACTGATGCCCACAGCTGTAGCAATGCAAAATTTGTGTCAGGGCAAGGTGCATAATGAAAAGGTTCCAAGTTTTCATTTAAAAATACATTATTTCAGTCTTTGAGGTTTTTTCAGAGGAATTCCTATTGCATAGTACTTACCTTCTCAAATATATATTCTTGTATTTTGCACATATGCATTCAGATAAGGAAAACTACTATTAATAAGTAACACAGTAAATTCTCGTAAGTCCACTGAGAATACTAGTTCACACGTTTTGCACTTCCTCCCACCAAAGATGGTAGAGACTTTCCTGCTGACTTTCAAAGACAGCAGCAACAAGCTCACCAAATGCTATCTGCAGATATTGAGGTTCTTCAAGAAAAGAACAAATCCAGGGAAGAGATTTGAAGTCTCATTTCACAAGTACCAAGATGAATGCTGAAGACTAAAATCAGTTTTCAGACTGGTGCTTTAACACATCTCTGTAGGCTATTCTGCATTATGATTTTTTCAAGCACATATTAATACAAACTCATGCCTACCTTTTAAAGTTTCCATAATGAACTTTTTAAGATAGTAAATATATTTGGCATCATCTCTCTTGGTAGTACCAGAAACAAACCAGCTGTTCTCCACTATGAATATTTGGGGGTTGTTATATTCACTGTTTATCCAGTATAGGAGCTGTCTTAGGCTTATTGATTCCAGCTGCTGGAATTTCATGTGGGAGTCCAAAAGCTGGAAACTCAGGGTAGCTCCAAAAGAAAGAGCAAAAAAGTCTGCTGTTCCCTTGATATACTCCTTGTCAGCTGCACTGAATTCAGGCAATAGAGATGAGAGGTTGCTCTTCATGTTCCCTGGATAGTCACCATCAATAAATATGGGCTTAGCAAACCAGCCAAGCACGAAGTCAAGGGATTTTTGGCATTCTTTTATGTTTTTTTCAGTCATACGTTGAGGTTTTATCCAGTGGGAGCCAAGGGCAATAGACACTTTTCCTCTTTGAGTTGGACGAAAACGGTCGTTGTAGAGATGCCAGACTTTTGCATGGGCCTGTTGAAAAGAAAGGCTGTAATTAAAGGACTCATCCATTTTAAGTAACACAGTTAGTGTCAAGTACTGACTTCCAGTGTCACATAGTAACCAAATAAATGCAATACTTAAGGGCTCAGTCTTATTCATTCATCAATAATTTGGAACTTAACTTTTCTTTAATACCATGTATCAACTAGAAACTGCTGGTTGGTTGGGGAAAGCAGCATCTGTTTTCCATGAAATACTATTCCAGGTACTGAACATACTTTTAGCTAGGCACCTTGATTAACTTTTATTGAGTTCAGGCATACTTCCAGTATTTACAAAAATGAAAATGCATTTAACCAAACATGTTTCAAAGCATATTTTCTGTAGATTCGCAGATTCATAAAGAAGGAAAGTCTGTTCTTAAGAACCACTCAGAATTCTGAAACGATAAAAAAACCAAAGAAACACTTTTAAACTTATTCCTCTTGGAACCAGAACACACAGTATAGGATATAGAACTACCAATATGGATTTTAAGAAGTCTGGTGAGAAACAATTTGCCACAGGTCCTGAAAAATTATTCCAATAATTCAATTTATTAAAATTTCCTATTTACCCCTAGGATCAGATTTTAAGCACTTATCTAGGTATAATTTTATCTTTTACTGAGAGGACATATTTTCTACCAAATTTCTTTCCTGTGATCTTACAGAGTCAGTTGAAATAGTCTCTTGATGTTCCCTTTGAAAGCTAAATAGATTACGTTCCTGAAGCCTTGCATTACCTTCAGGCATTACCTTCAAGCTCTTTAACCATCCTCACTGCTCTCCTCTGATTCTCTTCCAATTTGTCATCATCTGTCATAAACTGCAGAAGCAGAATTAGACATAATATTCCAGTAGTAGTCTTGCCAGCAGTAAAACCAGAGACAATTTAATACACTACTTCTGCTTATATGGCCATAGAATTACACTGTGAACATATGCTCATCTTAACTACTGTATCTCCAGAGCCCTTCCTCATCTAAAACATGCCTTTTCTTTGAACCTAGCTTATCAAAGAATTTTGACTGTTCTGTGAATCAATATCCCATCTTTTGTCACTTATATATTTGTAGAAATTGTCTTTTTTTTTTCTACATCTTTGATAAAACAGTAAAAATATGAGATTTGACAACACAAAGCTGGGAGGAGCAGCCAATACCCCAGAGTTCTGCACAGCCCTTCAGAAGGACCTCAAAGATGGGCAAAGAACTGTCTGACATTCAACAAAGGCAAGCACAGGGTCCTGCACCTGGGGAGGAGTAACCCCCTGCACCAGCACAGGCTGGGGGCCAACCTGCTGGAAAGCAGCTCTGCAGAGAAGGACTTGGGGGTCCTGGTGGACAACTAGCTGCCCATGAGCCAGCAATGTGCCTTGTGGCCTGGAAGGCCAAGGGTATCCTGGGCTGCATTAGGAAGAGCCAGCAGGCTGTGGGAGATGATCCTGCCCTCCTACACAGCCCTGGTGAAGCCACATCTGGAGTGCTGTGCCCAGCTCTGGGCTCCTCAGTACAAGAGAGACACGGAGCTCCCAGAGCAAGTTCAGCCAAGGGCAACAAATGATTCAGGGACTGGAGCACCTCTCTTACCAGGAAAGGCTGAGGGAGCTGGGCCTGTTCAGCCTTGAGAGAAGACTCCTGAGAGGGGACCTCATCAATGTAAGTATCTGAAGGGAGAGTGTCAGGAGGATGGAGCCAGGCTCCCCTTGGTAGTGCTGAGCAATAGGACAAGAGGCAATGGACAGAAACTGATGCACAGAAAGTTCCACCTGAACATGAGGACCAACTTCTTTACTGTGTGAGTTCCGAGCACTGGAACAGGTTGCCCAGAGAGGTTGTGGAGTCTTTCTTGCTGGAGATATTCAAGAACTGTCTGGATGCAATCCTGTGCCATGTGCTCTAGGATGGCCCTGCTTGAGTAGGGAGGTTGGACCAGATGACCCACTGTGGTCCCTTTCCAAACTTACCCATTCTGTGATCCTGTGATTCTGAGATCTACTCATTAGAATAAAGTCTGCCTAATACTATTCCAAATTTACATTTGCATTTTGAGACTCATCAGTTAGTATCTGTTCATATGTGCTGCGATGACATGAACCTCCATTCTTGCCATAGTCACAGACTCAATGAACATGTATGACTGATAATTAATCAAAATTTCACATGCATTTTTAGCCCTACCTGGAATATAAGCCATACAGAAAGCCTTATAATTTCCCTCCATGCAGTATGCATGTCAGCAAATTTTATCATTAATTTACTGATAGCGGCTGTTCAGAGTTTCCTTTTCACATACTCTTACCATTTAAGCTTGAACTACAATCAATTCCAGTTGTCAGCATTACTCAAAATATCATTTTTGACATAGTCATTGTTAATTACCCAGGAAAATAGCAAATTCTATCATTTTAATGGTCTTGCAGAATTTTAATTATCACTGCTGGCAGAAAAACAATTGGAAGTAAAGGACAACTAAAGGTAAGATCAATAATTAAGGCTCAGTTCAGTAGCCTCTATACAGAAACCTGCTGTCTTTAAGTACATAAAATATCTGTGCCGACCTGACACCAGCTCTGCAGAAGACTAGATCTATGCCCTTTTAGAGTGGTCATGAAAACCCAAAGAGAATGACCTTGGAAACTGTGAATCACAGTACACACCCATGTGCATGTATCTGAATCAAGCTCTCAGTTGCAAACTTCCATGTACGTGCTCTCATTTATAATACATCAATAGCTCAAATAAACATGCTGCAGCGTGACCATCTATCTGTATCAATACAATGGATCATGATGCTAGTGAGAAACTATAGTAACAACTTCAAACTCTCATGTCAAAAACGGGAGCTGACCTAAGTACAGATTTCGTTTTACTTCACACCAAAGCTCCATTACACTGACAAAAGAACAAATGACATTACACATCATGACCAACACCCAATATTTTAAATCTGATTTTTAAAATGCCATTGGGAACAAATTTGTCAGCACTTGCAACTCAAATTTGAACACCCAAATTTTCCTTCATAAAGGGGCCATATATTCTTCCTCTGTTGGACATGACTCACCTCCAGACTTCCTGTCTCAAATGCTAAGATACCACCACGCATGCTGTCAAACACACAATTTCATCTCTGTCATCTGCACTTGCAAGTATGCTGCCCACGCCTAAAACATCTCAAGGACTGTGGAGGACTTGCCACATAACTCTTGGCCCTCCCTGCTTCCTACCAGTGGAGAGAGATCTTCCAGAATTTTAGTAGCTTTGGATCTACCATGAAGAAAGGAGGAAGGGAATCCTGCAGGTTATCCCTCTACATGCATAAGGAGGTGCTGCTAACTCCCTCATTGCAATGAAAAAACATGAAGTGTAGCAATGTGAGATCATCTCACTCAACTCTGTTTTCTAAGCAAGTCACCTAGTCTGCCTCTACAGAAAATGAAAAGACTTTTGTCTAAGATATGCAGGTGAGTCACTATTTGAGAGTCCATCTCTCTCCACTGATAACAGACAAAACCTGTTATTCAGTTTACACAAGATATGCTCTATATGCAGATGAAAGCAGACAAGAAGCAGCCCACTTAAATGTCTGCCCTCTGGAGTGTGCATGAAGTGGAATTGTATTATTTCCATTAAAAAAGTGCTACACCTAGAAAACAGTGCATCAAAGACTCCAGGCTCCGTCGATTAATGAAGCAGTCAAAACTGCATAGAAATAAAGCTGGGAGAAGCCAGTGACAAAGCAGAGAGTCTCTGGAAATCTGGAACAGAATTCATTTGCCTAAAATTAGGTGTCTAATGCAGTTTTAGAGACTTTGGAGCATTCCAGTCTGAATTCCAGCCAGTTTCTGAGAGCTGTGAGTCTCCCAATTAATCCTAAATCACATCTCTTAGCCACGGGACACCTGGGATACTAAAGAATGTGTCAAATTATAATTTTCACCTATACCTATCTTCAGGCAAATGAATCCTACTCCTAGGGTGAGAATATCCTAGAGTAGCTCAAGTGACACTGTACCTCTGCTAGGACAGCTGAAACCTTCTAGTTATCTATTACCTATAACTGGAGTTATGTGCAGAGAAAATAAGTAGGAAATAACCCACTGTTAATTCCTTTATAGTTATCTGAAATCTTACTTCCAGATCACAGTGACTTAATTTTAGTTCACATTCAACTAGGATTAAGACCATGTCAATCCACACTTCAGTACTTCTACTGACATACATCATGGTGACTCCATGTCCCTCTTTTTGCAAGGTGCTGAGGGGTATTTTGCTACTTGTTAGCTCACAGAGGTGTGCAGTGCTCATGGATCACCTGGCTTGGCTGGAAAACCTTTCTAAAAATGGCTGGTTATAAACTGTCTCTAGGAGGGGTTGTGCAGTCACCTGCGTGTTATGAGCAAAAGTGCTAAAACTTGTGTGCTGGTTTCCAGGCTGTTGAATTTGGGTGGTCTTGTCATTATCACTTGGATTCAGAGAGCGGCACATATTGTTAGATACCAAAGACTTGATCAACACCTTTTTTGGAGGATATTACCTACACTCTTGAGCTTGCTGAGGCTTGAGCTAAACTGGTGTTGGGAAGCTGTGGATAGGATGAGTGCTCTGTGTGCTTACTAGAACAGGAACAGATTTAGCCAGGAACAGGCTATCAGGAAAGCTTTTAAACAGCATCCACTTTACTCCTAAAGTGCTTCCATCACTAAGAAAATCATAAAGTTCTGTATCACCATGAAAATGAAAGCTTGTCCTTAGCCAAGCCCATTTCTATGTTTGTACTTCACTCATGTTTCAGGCTCAGACACAGTCCCGTTTTCAAGTGGGTATGTTCTTCTTCCCCTGATTATGCCACCCGATATACCTATTTGGACCACACCCTATCTGTAGTCAAAACTCTGACACTGGTCGTGTTTGATCAGCTCTAAAGACATTTCTGTATGAGTCAAAGTCTGTCATGCCAAAATCGAGGCTTGATGAAGTGTGAAACATATTTCCAAAGCAGAAAAAAACCCCTGCAATGTCATAGTGTGGGCTAGTCCTACCCAATTCCTGCAGAGACAGCAGAAGTAATTCAACACAGGCAAAAAAGCTTCACAATCTGAAAAAGTCCTACTGTGTCAGAGGTTGTCCACTCTACTGCAGGACAGATCTACAGAGTCCAAGAATCATTAGGTGAAGTCAGTTTAGAAATATACAGACATTTGTTTGCCTGACTGCTCCCCTAAATTCCTGCTCACAATCATTAAGACCTTCCTGAGTCTGGCACTGATACGGATCATTCTGCAGGTTCTCAGTACTTACATCTATCTTGACGCATAACCTTCACAAGAGCAAATCAAGAATTATAATTGGGAACATCACGATTTCATAATTTGTGTTCATTCCTCCAGAACAAGTTGTTTCAATTTTAAGTTGTGTCTTCTGAACCAGTAATAATACCATTCATTTCACACATAAACCACACAAATACACTTCTCTCCACACTCAAATGAATTATCCTGTATTAACTCTCTATTTGCATGTAAATGAAACTCAATAGGAAAGTGTTATTGTACTTGGCATTGGTGAGGTACCACCTCAAATCTTATATTCAGTTTTGGGCCACTCACTACAAAAAGGACACTGAGGTGCTGGAGTCTGTCCAAAGAAGGAAAACAAAGCTGGTGAAGGATCTGGAGCATAAGCCTTATGAGGAGCAGATGAGGGAACTGGGGTTGTTTAGCCTGGAGAAAAGGAGGTTCAGAGGGGACATTATTGCTCTCTACAACTACCTGAAAGGAGGCCGTAGTGAGGTAAGGGTTGGTCTCTTCTCCCAGGAAACAAGTGATAGGACAAGAGGAAATGGTCCTGAAGTTGCACTAGGGGAGGTTTACACTGGATATTTGGAAAACTTTTTTTCACTGAGTTTTCAAGCACTGGAACCGGCTGCCCAGAAAGGTGGTGGAGTTACCATCCCTGGAGGAGTCTTTAAAAGACATGCACACATGGCCCTGAGGGACATGGTTCAGTGGTGGACTTGTCAGTGGGTTAATGATTAGACTCAGTGATTGTTTCCAAGTTAAATGATTCTATGATTTAGCAATGCAAAGAGAAGAGTTAATTGGAAAAGGTGTACAAAGGCTTTTTGATTACTAGAACTGGGCTGATGTACCTCCAATAAAAACATCACTATTCAGTTCTACATCTAAAGCCTTTCCAAAATGGATATAATTATTTGAGTGCCACGGGAAGTTTAGTATGGGATTAGTCACAATGTGCCTTGTACCAGGAAGGGGAATATATAATATGTTTTTACCTCCATATCATCAAAAGCAAGTATTTTAATCAAAAACTACAACAAAGGATGTCACATTTCATGTCAGTTTCACCATTAGATCGTAAGTCAAATAGGTTTTACTAGCACAGTCTTTGGGCAAGCATTTTCTCTGACAAAAAAATTATATTCTTAATACTGAGTAAGAGATACTTGCTTAAAGTTTTTCCCACATTTCAAAAGTAGCAAGATAACATCTTCCTGTATAAAGCACAGGACTTTTCTAGATGTTAGTTATGTAGTAACTTAATTTTTTCCCAATAATTCCTTCCCAAATACATATTTTTCTAGTTTTCTTTTTAAAGCCTGTTAGCCAAAATTACCACAGATGATCAATTAATTTGGTATTTTTGACTGATCTCAACAACTTGGGAACAGAATTAGGCTTGTAAATGGTACACAGAATGCCAAGTGAACATTTTTCAATCTACAACCCCACAATGTAAATTTGCCAGAATTATAGCTCTAAGTATTGACTGCACACCTGAACTACAGTTTTCTTCCAGTTCCTTTCTCAACACAATTTAGTCCCTATTCTCACACTGTGATGGTCATTCTGATGCCTCATGAACGAATTTTTTCCTGGCACATATAAGGAAAGAAGCAGTATAATTTTTCCCCATCACAGGCAAAATAGAGAGGCTTTGCTAGCAGGAAAATGCAAGGGAGATGGTAGCCTGAAAGCATGAAGCTAAGCCAAGGCATCAAGATGCATTGCATGTACTCAGAAAATATTAGCAGAAGGGGGGAAAAAACAAGCTCAAAAGATAAGAAAGCAGGTAAGAGTTATTTTTACACTTTTGCTACTGGATTTTATAGAAGATGAAAGACTGGTAAGGCTTGTACATTCACATACTGTATGCACAGCCATAAGTGAACATTATCATAGACAGATATGCAGCAGAGAGACACAAAGTGATCACAATGTGATAGAAGGAAACAAAATCCCCCTTGATCTCATTGTGTCAGGTGACTGCTGTAGGAAACCTTCCTTTTGAGGCAGAGAAAGCCTAGATGTTATAGCACAAGCTGTGAGTTAAGCCTCTCTCAGGCTTACCCTGCCTTTGAAAGGCCACTTGCTGGGTTGGCACCCTGTGGTGTGGCAGCCAGAGAGAAGGCAGCTAGACTGGCCAATGCACTCCATATATCCCACCATGGCCATCAGAGGCTGTGCAAACACAGGTGCACACGTTTGGCAGGGACTCATCTCACCTCAGTTTTGTCATCCCCTGCATCTGAGCACTTCCCATGCAGAGCAGGGGGGGAATGCCTCCAGACCACAAGTCACTCAAGCCATTTTTAACACCCAGACAGGAGTGAGATGAGAAGTGCCTGTTCCCCTCCACTCACCACACAGACAGGCTGGCATGACCATGGGAGTTGACATCCTGCCCAAATAAACTAAAGCACCAAGAGATGAGTGGGCTGGGAAAGCAATCTGAAGTCTCCTGAGATGCAAAGTCTCTGAAAATATAAAGGTCATCTGGGAAAGAATTAAGCAGCATTTGACTTTGAGAAGCAATGGGAGACGAGATAAAAATAGCTTTATTTCTGACAACAAGCGCTTCTGAGACACTTGATGTGTTTAATCATTTTCTGTTACCTCTGACAGAAGAGATTAATTACGGAACTGCACAAAAATAGTTCAAGGAATATTGTGACCCATGTGAATATTAAAGATATGAGAGATTCTTAAACAGAGTACAAAAAGAAGATAAAAGCACAGAGCAGTACTCTTGAGCAATTTAAACCTTAGAGACAATCTTGCACTACTGAAGTGAACTAAAATAGTCCCTGATAACAGACTTAGAATCCAGGACACAATGCTCAGGTGGTATTTAGGAGAAGACCAAGATACAGCCATTGCCATCAAAATGGTTTGGGGCTTGCTGGAGCTACATAAACATACAAAGCTCCAGCACCGAGATTGAACTGCAAAATTGTCTACCAGAGCATGAATCTCTTGGAGAACAGACCAGTCTCCAATCATGATGACATGTTAAAATACACAAAATACAGATACAAGGGAGAAACACATGAATAACTTAATTATAATCCACAAAAGCAAGCACACAGGACTGCACAAGGAGTAGTAAGCAGCACAAAACCAGACAACACCACTTTGCAAGAGTTGATAATTGTCCTACCATGTGCTGAATAAGGAGGATGAAAAAAGCACCATGACTTGGGAGGAACTCTTAATGGCAATAATGGTAACATTGTGGCAACTGGATACACCATTAATCGAAAAAGGAAATGGAACGTTAATGGATCTTAAACCATATTCTGGTTGAAGAGAAAGTGCATGGTGCTAGAATTAGCAGTGAGCAAAAAAGTTAAGCATAAAACTCATATAAAACTGATACATCAAAAATATATGTAGAATATATAAAGTTGATAAAGCAATGCCCAGTCAGAGCACTGAGACTAAGTGGATGCTAAAAACTGAAATACACAGTATTTGTAGTAGTACTGTCATGGAGAAGGCATCCACTGTGACTCCAAACCTTTGGTTTCATAAAGGTTTGCACATACTGGATAGAGGGTAAAAACCAGCTGAGGAAGACATACAGGACTGCAGGAAGCTCTCAACTACAGAACACAGTTTCAGAATCCAAAAGCCCCAGAATTCACAGCTCTTTCCTGCACTAAGGGGAGAAGCCAAAAGAGAAGATTGTTCGCCTCCAAAGCAATAGCAAGGAGGACAACCAAAGCAACATATGTAACCTTTGGTGACATCAGTATTAAAAAGAATAAACCACTTTTGGCTAAATGCAGAATCAAAATAACTAAATAAAAGGCAAATATTTCAAATACCCTTTAAGGGTAAAAATTCTCAAAGAGGTGCCTAATGTCAAGCATTTTTCTGTGTTTCATGCATCACCTGTTTTTCTGGTAGATGCACACAGGGGAGCCAAATACTTGTCTGTGCATATTCACTCCCTCAATATACTACTTGGAAGTGCTCTTTCTACACACTATTTGCAAACCCAGGTGTTTCACCAGAGAAATAATGTAATTCTGGTGGTTTGGTCGAAGCACATGAAGAAAATTGCCTTGAAAAGTCTGAGTGGTTGACAGAAGCTAAACAAGAAAGGGCAATGAAACAAAATAGTGTGTTAGAAAGAAAAATTTTCTTAGCAAGCAATAGAGATAAACACAAATAAGACTAAATTCCATTATCAATATGTGTACCCAACAGACAAGGAGCTGATAAGATTTCAGTTTGCTGGGCCTAACCTAACTAGCTAAACCAACAACCCAGCTTGGAAAGATGATTGAGACAACATATAGTTTGGGGGGAAAATTGTAGAATATATAATCTAGGTGACTCATTACTACTATCCACACATTTAAAGCACCCAGAATAGAAGCCTCATACTCTGGTATTAACAATTAACCCTGAATCTTATCCTGGGCACACCAGTAGATTAAAAATGAATTGACCCAACTGCTCCTGGAGATGTACTGGAATATTTTGTGTGTAACTTAAAGCTGAAAGTCTCCCAGGGAAAAGACAGAAAGAAATCCCTGTTATACCACTGCTACAAGAATACCAAATGATACTGGATTTGGCACATCTAGGTTTGTAGAGTTGGGAAGGGCTGACAGACTGGCAGTCAGAAATTATTCCTCAGGTACATGAATGTGCTTCCCTAAAAGCTCCAGAAATTCACCCAGAGATAAATGGGTAGAGGCTTTTCCCCAGCTAGGGTCTCAAATGAAATTAGACTGCAGGAGTATTCATGGCAGAGTGTTTATGAGTCTTAACCATCAGCCACAGCAGTAAATACATCTCCAAACCTCAGAAAAAAGCTTACTGGAGTAACAAATAATTGCATGAAGATCAGGCACTTCTGATGCTCCAATCTGGCCTATCATAAAAGCAGACAGCAGGATTTACTGGGTAATGATAGAGTTTTGAGCAATTAATTCTGTTACACCATAAACTACACTTGTCGTAGCAAAAAATGCCAGATTCTGGCAGAACAGATTTAGGATATGCTGTCTGTGATTTTGTTATCAGGGGAAGGCTGGGAAGAATTTCCCCCTACATTTACAGGGCAGCAATACCACTTTATGTGCATCTACTGTTCAAGGATTTCAGTGTGCCCCAGCTTTATGCACTATTCATATCATCCAAACATGGAAAAATTTATCAGAGGCTAATCAAATCCATGTAATTTCATGAAGAGATGATGTGTTAACCTACAGTCAGACTCAAGCACCACTGAAAGAATGAATTAAACAAATGGAAGTAATAAATTTGGTAGCACAATTCTAAGTGAATTGATGAACAGGCCAAGTGTTAAATGAAACACAAAAGTTTTTAGGAAGAGACGAATCACTTAAACAATTACAAGAAACATAAATAAGGAGCTCCTTGCTCTACAAGTTCACATAAGCTCAGACCTCTTCTGAGTTTTACTGTTCCTCAGGATTCTTACATACATGTTTGCAGATATGATTAAGCCTTTAACCAAATTATTAAAGAAGGTGCAGCAATGGAAGTGGAGATCAGGACAACACCCAGCCTCATCAGCATTCAAAAAGGCTGGCAGAGGTAGCCACACTAGGGATATTGTTGCAGCATGGCCACTTCATTTGCACTTTGTTACCTCTCCAGAAGCACTAGAGGTTATGCTATCACAAAACGAAAGGAAGTCAGTCAGTTCACTGTACAAAAAGGAGCACGTGATGCTGCAGGGAGACTTAACATGGTGACTCAGAATTACAGAGTAGGTGAAAGGTGTAATTACCACACTTGACATATCCAAGAGTATCAATGGTGTGGGCTCAGCAGAAGAACTACAAGAACGGTGGTCTCCAGAGCATATCAAGAGGATCTCATCCACTTTGTTCACAACAGAAGTCTCTTCAAAGAGGCTAGAACAAGCGAAAGGTAGCTTCCTATGGGAAAAGACATTAAGCAACCACTACAAAGTTATTTAATCTATACTATAGTAATGTTTCTACTATTTAAACTAGACCCTCTCTCTTTTCAGCACTCAAAGATATCAGTTCCAAGGTTGCAAACATAAAATGAAGGTCCTTTATCATTCTCACAACAAAACAGTAAATGCTGCAGTGCCCAGGTGCAAGGCAATGATAATCGACGATATGAGAACACCATGGTAGTGGTGGTTTGACTGGGTGCTACTCACCAAATGGCTTCAGAAGGTATTTCTGGATGAATGTGCTGGTGGATAGCTTTTCCCATTGTGAGCTTTTCTGTGAGAAAAAAACAGCCACTGGACAGCAACAGTAAGGGAACTGGAAGAAGTCTCCATCAGTGGAGAGTACCAATGAGTAATATGGAGGCATTTCGTTCTATGTAGTTGGCACAGAAATTATAAATTTAGTCAACATATATGCAACCAATACATTAGAAACTTTTGCACATCACAGACCACAGCAGACCCCAACAAATAAGGATCAAACAAAACTCACAAGAGCCATGAGATTAGCACATTGTTTAATGACTGCAAAAACTTCGAGCTGTCAGACAATGGCATCTAACAAGACTTCGGTGTTTGTGCATGGGGAAAAGCTGAGCACCATTAAGCAAGGTCAAAACAAAATCGCTGGATCAGAACTCTGTGCTATAAACAGGCAAACACAACCCAGAATGAAGGGGACTTTCTTGAGGTGATTCTTTTTTAAACCAAACATTTGGACTGTTCATGCCCAAATCTAGTTCAGTCACTTACATGATGGCCTGATTTCACTCTGCTGTAAGCTTGGCTATTAACTATTCTGAGATTAGAACTGTGCATCAATGACAACAGGCTATGGAATAAGATGGAAAGTTCAAGTCAGCCCTCTGGATGGATGCAAAAACCAGCTCACCATGATAAGCAACATAAAAATGAAGGTACTAGTTTTCCATCTGCAGACAACTGTTTAGATTACAATTTGACCAGATATTAATATGGAATTCTTCCTTCTTTTTCTAATCAGTCTACAACTATTTATGTCAGATCCAGCTGTGTTTGCATGTGTACCAAATAAAAAGCAATCACTACAAACTATCTGACTGTGTAGAACCTGCCTGAAATGTTCAGGCTTGTGCACATGTAATAGAACTGACTGGAGTGTGTGATTTCAATTATACACCTTTACAAGGAATACTCAAGTTTGCAAAAATCACTGAAATTTTATAGCAAATTGACTTTCATCTAGTAACTTTTGGAGTAGTTTTTGTGTGATAGTTGCAGATAATAAAGCATTCAACTGTGGTATCTGAAGTCTAGTTGGTTGTAAAACAAGCCACAAAAGCAATGATTACAGAGTACTGCAACGGCAAACAAACTGCTCACAAAGAACAGCAATAGCAAAGGCAGGGTGTCACCCTTCATGGGAATCCCTCTTGTGTGGTTCCCTTCAGCTGCAGGAATTTTGATTTTGGTTCTACATCCTGTAACTGTAATCCTACTTATAATTTTGTACTTCATAATTTGCAAAAAGTGGAAGAATATTAAATTCTGAGCAAATTGAGGAATAGCTATACCCTAGAAGAACAAAATTTGGACTACACTTAGACTTATACATGTTATCATGGGGCCATATGAGACAAGAAAGAGCTAGTAACTCCAAGAAGAACCACTGCTTGGTCCTGCAACATAGAAACCATAGGACAGTTCATGGCATTGCTATATTCAAGAGTTTACAGTCTGAGACTGCTGAAAGAAGGGATTATAGCCCAGTAAATACCATAATGCTATTGCTAGCACCAAACTACAGGATTTATATGAACTTTGTTTTGATACAGCAGTCATGACTTACTGGTATCTGCTTTGGGTGACCATGAGTCTGTTGTAGCTGCAAAACTGCTCAGTGATCAGGTGAGGAAGGAACTATTGCGTGACTTGATGAGTGCTTTCCTCCCTTTTGCATAAAGTCAGCTCTGTGGTGGCATAGTTCTAATCCAAATGGTATCACAGGCCCACTTCTAGGCAACTGAATCCCAATGCTAAGGCCAACTCAGGTGTGAGAGAGATCCTGCCTAACCAGGACTTGCTACTGACAAAAGCTTAAGGGTCACCTGCAGATCTTTGTCAAACTTGTGCCAGTGCAAATGTCATGGGAATTCCACAACACAAATGGCAGAACGTATCTGCCCTCCAGCAACTGAATCCCACCCCTAGGAAGCAGAAAGCAGATCCAGATCCTGACATAGACCATTAGGTGTGAGAAGGGTTAATGTCCACTTGTGACTTAAGATTCCATTGCTTAAACAGAGACAACCAGTAGCATTTGGGATGCTTTGGGCTATCAAGACACCTGCATGGGCAGACACTATACCAGACCTCTGGGAAACCTGTGTCTTCTGGATTGGCAACTGGAGGCAAGGCAGGATACTCTAAGCTTCTCAAGTGGCACATGTTTGTCAATGTGTCCAACTTGTTTAGCGCTTCTAAAGAGGTAGCCTTGTGTCTGCATGAAGTTATGACTGTGAGAAGGGTATACACTCTAGAACATTACATAAGACTGAACCAAAACCCTGGAAAGATTTGCAGAAACCAAAAGGACCTAAGGTAGACTTTTCCATTCCAGAAATTTTACATCAGCAATCCCTGAAAGGCTGACATGGTGAATCAGAGGACCATGCATATGGACAAGGCAAGCAGAACTGACTGACTCAAACCTAGTGGTCTTGATGCCTCAGCTGTCTGGTCACCTTTGCAACAGCACAGTGAACCACAAGGCCAGCGGACAAGTTTTAATTAATACAATGGTTATTACTAGCGGTAATTCTTCCTTAATGTTATTGCTTTCCCTAAGCTAGGCTTTGAAAGGAAGATCTGGGAAACTGTAGGAGGAATTCAAGCTGGTTACTCAGCAAAGAAACATCTCATCGGTGAGGATACAGTCACTGGAGGAGGCAGACTTCAGTCAGACATTTATTTTGAGGAATCACTGCAGTCCTCAGAAGCCACCAAGAAGATAAAGTGCAGCTGTTCAAGTCAGAACTCAGAAATTCCAGTGCAGGGAAAGATGAGGGGGAAAAGATTAATTGAAGGAAGAGAAACGCTTGAGGTACCACATTTTTAAAGATCCAAGAAAGAGATTAACAACTTCGGTTGGGAGATGCAGAGACAAAATGGGTCATCCAATTTTACAGTGCAAACAAATTTTGAATTCTTGCATTTCTTCAGGTGCAAGGATGATTTATGTGTATTTATCCAGTCTTTTCTACAAGTTTTTTACTATATTGCAGTCACAGATTAAACTGGATTCAATTTATATCTCCTTTGATTTGGGAAATACATTTAGAACCTCATCCAAACTGCGCTGAAACCATGAAAATACACTTTTGAGGTATGAATAATTCCCTTTATGTCTGTTACTAAATGCATGTTTAATGGTAGATATAAAATTGCTTTACTACAGAGATGAGTGTTAACTTAAAACCATACACATAAGTTTTCCTGCCTTACTCTTGTAGCCTGCAAACAGAATAAAAAACACCACTTGAGTTAAAAGCTAGACTCTTGTAGAAGAGAGAATTACAACAAACAAAAAGCTTTTAAAATTAAGTATCTAATCCTTATATTATAAATATTACCTTCATATTTTTAATTATCTGTAGAAATTAAGCAGTGCTTCACCTGTTTGTAGACAAAGAATCCAACTAGTTTGGCTGACATAATATTGAACAAACATTTTGATATAGTTGTTAAGAACCTAAATGTCAGCAGCTGATATAAAAATACCAGCTACTGTTGTTTCCTTTTTGAAAGTATATCCCATATTTTAATATGAAGCAATATAGGACAAGAGGGTTAACTACATCAGTGTACTGCTATCCTAGCCTTAGCAATGAAGAGGAAAAATATCACAGTAAAAGACCTAAAGCTGTTTTTATTCAGTCCTTAGAGAAATAACTTTAAAACAAACAAACAAACAAACAAACCCCTCAAAAACCCCAACAAACCAAGGAAGAGTGTTGTTACCGTGTTCGTTGCCACACAGAAGAGCAAATGTTGGTCAATACATATAGTTGCAAATGCTAACTAGCTCCTTTTCTTTCAGCAATCCCAGTTACAGCTTCTGTGCTCTCTCCACCACTTTCTAACCAGAATTAACATCACATTAACAGACTGAGGTAGTCATAAATATTGTGTCAACTGGACAAATTTTAAACATACTTATCACAGTCAAGTTTAGACTTTACTCTGGCAGTGTAACGTGCACTTCTGGAGGCTTAGGATGTGATCTTTTTATTTTTTAAAGAATAACCTAGCATGCTTCAGGCTTCCTTAACCAGCTCTTTGCCAGTGCTCCTGGAGTGAAAGCAGCTGTCTCTTGAAGAAGAGGCAGTAACTTTGATACTGGGCCCTCTTTACATAAGAAACCTACAAAAGATTAGTTTTCCCTTTGCATAACACTGGTGAAGAATGAAATCTTAAAAAAAAAATTTAAAATGTCTAAGTTGAAGGGACTGGCACAAGTTAACTTTGGCCTACTATATCAAAGTGCAATACTAAACTTCAAATTGCTATAGAACATAGTCTAAAGCCAGTGACATCAAGACCCTTGTATACATGAATGAGAGTCACCATTGGACTATGAACATAAAAAATTAAGTGCCCATATATCCACCTTTTTTCTTTCCTACTGATTCCAGATATGACTCAACACCTTTTTTTTCCCCCTTGGCCATTTTAAATATAGATACAAAAACATGAGAACAAATGAAAACCTTAATACATCAGTTACCTCACAACTTCAGGTACACTTTTTCAGCTATTTCTTTGGGGTTGGCATTTATTTCTGTATAACCACATCTTTGGTAATTCCAGCAGTATGCTGTAAGATGTAAATATACGATCACAGTAGGATAATATTTCAATTATGTAAAGAAAATTGATTCTGGGAGAAAGCTCAGTTTTAAGATCAAAATAGACTAGAATAACAGAAATGCAAGTTCACATACTTCTTGTAACAGCATCATTCATCCTCCTTTGTCCAGCTGTATATATGCCAGAAAGAAAGGTATGTTAGCAGCTGTCAGGAGGCCACATACAATTATGGTAGTTAGGTCAATATCTAAGTGACACAGATGCCTACCATCCAAATATTGCCTGGTTTAGAGGAAGGCAGTTGGAAGCAAAGAATTTGAAGAGTTGCCTTGCTTCTAAGTAACTGACAAAGATACAGGTATAGTAGAAACTTTCAGTTTATTTCCATGAAGACATCCATCTAAACAATCTCAGAGCCACAGAGGTTTTCGTAAACTAGCTCAGTGTTTGTTACAGGCCCACTTCCAGAAAACAGGCTGGTCAGAGACATCTCAAGTTTAAATACAAAAGGACATGAAGAGCAATAAATCCAGTGGCTGATTTTTTAAAAAACACTCTCCTTAATTTTTAGACCAGTACAAGCTCATGTAAGCAGCCAGATGGCTTAAATATATTCTGGATTTGTTAGATGGAAAAGGAGATTAAGTGTACTGCTGTGCCTAATATAATTATAATATGTAGCTGGTTAATTTCCATACATAGTGCATCTACTTTAGCAAAAAGTAGAGCTGAGGACCCAATATCTACAATAACCTATGGACCAGAAAGCAATTAGCAGCGGGATTCCACTAGGAGTGCTCCTGTAGAGCAGTTTCCAGCTTACCTTCATCCAAAACCAATCCAGCTGGGTACTCCAAAACTATTTCAGGCTACAAGCCATAGTACAGCGATTTACATTTTTTTAAATCAAAATCAAACAGGAAAACAATCCTTGAGAGATTCCATACAGTGCAGCAAGAGCTGATCAGACATTTCATTCTAGAGAGAAAGGTTTCCATTAGCCACAGCTATGTCAACACAACCTTCAACGAGTAGGTAGTTGTGCTGGTTTAAAGGTAAACCAGCAGGAGGAATGAATTTAACTCACAAACAGATTACAAGTCAGAATTACAGTTTAGTAAAAAAAAGATCACAATAAGTACAAGGGTACAGAGGAAAAGGTCCATTTAACCCACAAAAACAAGTGTGTAACCCTGCACCCTGGGGTACAAACAAAATGGTGATTGACAGCCCCTGTGCTGAGCACCACCTGGCCCTCCTAAGTAAAAAGTAAGAGCAAAGAAGGAAAACCTGTCTGTTTAGGATGATGGTCACAGTCCTCCTGAGGCCCTGGTCCTCATCTGGATCAGACCCATAGTCCCAAAACCTCAGTTTATATATGCTTAGGCTCAGGTGGGAGTGCCCAGTACTTCCCCAAGAGTGGGGAGTTTCA
>JAWWEU010000001.1:49670783-49725415 GCA_035583155.1 Acropternis orthonyx | reverse complement strand
ATGAGGGGGCCAGGTGGAACTCTTTTCTGTGGGGCATGCAGTCTTTTTCCTGGTTCCATGGTTGAAAAAGAGAGAGAGAGAGGTGATCTCTGTGAGGTGCAGGGTTGGTAGATGAAAGAAAAATTCCAAGATTTTAAATCCGTAACAGTAGTACAAAGGACAGTGATAAAATGGATCTAATACAGGATACATTAAATCAGGATGATGCTTTAGGTATTAAAAAATTCACAGATCACAGACTTTACATGAAATCATGGTTCAGTCAATGATGTTAGAGGAAGCAGAGAAGCGGACAGTCCAGTAGTTAACTAGTCGCCCAAACACCAATGAAAAGCAAAGAAATGGCCTGAACTAGGGTCCAAAGGGCTTGAAGAGCCAGGTGTTTTTTCTGAAAGGGAGGAAGGCAGGGAGGGAAGAAGAAAGGAGGGGAGGAAGTAGAAGCGACTGCATCACATTAACTTAACTTTTCACTGAACACTCACTTATACATGAACACTCCTAAAGATACTCTGCATGAAACACATACACAAATTCTTACTGTCTTGCTGGGAGGAAAAATAATCTCTGTAAAAATAAGCACTTGGGGGAAAAGTAAGGCTCCATCTATAGCAACTAAAACCCACTTTTCTCATACTACTTGATCTAGTTATAGACAACAAGTATATCCTCTCCTAGTGTTCTTGCTAGGGTAAATAAGTCATGTTCTAGTAAGGTAATTCCTCATCTCTGTTGGAAACATCACCTGATATAGAGTAGAAACAAATGTGTCTTTGTCACAGCTGGATTATACTGGCATCTGAAGGTCATGCTGTGATCAGCAAGTTCTCATTTTACAGAAAAAATTTGGGTCTTTCTGTTCATCTGTTTATTATCTTGATTATCCCTTGCACTGGCACTGTTTCTTCAAGTTTAGCTAATGCTCTAAACAGTGCAATCCTAGCCCGTGCCAAGGCACAGGAGTTAAAATACATTAAGAAGTTCAGCTGTGCACTGCCCTCGAACCTGATGCTTCTACTTTCACTGATGCCTACTGTGATATTAGCTTTAGCAATTTCCTAGCTACTGCTGAAAATTCTTTCCCTTCTCAGCTGGAACAGTTATGCCACCATTTCAAGGGTACTACTGAAAATACACACTGATTACATTTATCTTTCTTTTTCCAGATAATCAATTATCATAGAAAACTATTAGATGGGTCTGGTTTGACTTTGATACTGCAAATTCATAGTGTTTTCTGTCCATTGTACCATAGTCATTTACATTTATTTAACCCTCATCCTCATTAACCTTTCCTGTCTATGAATCCCAGTGCTCAGCACGATCCCCTTTTCTTGATAGATCTGACAAAAAGCATTTTGAAAGTGCATTTTTTTTAACTCTACCTTTTCCCCCACTACCTGATGGATGTATGTCTCTCCTTATGCTACTTTTCCTGATTGGAGAATATCTGTGTTTTGTTTTAAAATAATGAGGGGTTTTACTTTGAAGATTGAATACACATTTTAAATTTGCTGTTTATCACAGCCAGTAAATACCTATTGTATTACTTAAATTGAAATGAGGTTCAAGAACTTCCTTGGAGAAAATAATGGGGCCCTAAAGGAAAGAGGCTTCTTTTGTTACCAGACAGAGGAAGACTGTGATGACTGGTGTATGGTTTGCATTTGCCTATCAGTTCCATCCAATTAGTGGGGGAAAGACTGTTAATTTTAAAGGTTTTAGCCTTTTTTTTTTTTTGTATGTTTTAAACTGTTTTTCCAAGGATTGCTCTGTTTTCATTTTTGAAAAAAGTGTGAAATGTTTTCAGCATACTCCAGCAATCATGGTGGGTCAGCAGCAGCTGACTGGCAAAAGGGAGTGAAGAGCCACAGGATGTGGCTACTCAATGTTCATGGTACCTTACATGGGACACCACGGCTATTTGCTGTGCTTTGGCTTTACAGGACCATGGAGGTGCTACTGAGCACACTTGCAGGGGCAAACATCAGCTACTTTCCTGTGTCAGAAGACTCAGCTCACTGCCCAGGTAAGCCAGGGGAATGATATACAGGTATGCATGAGATACAGGTCTTCCCCACAGATATGTAGAAGCTAGTACATGCCTGAAATAAGGGAGACTCAGGCAAAATTTGCATATGATCCAGACCATATGTCAGGGCCCACTATCTGAGAAGTCACAGGAACACAAAGCATCTCAAGATAATTTCTGAACCAGCTCTTCAGTACTCCCCTCCTCTGCCATCTACTCCACCTATTCTTACTCTCATTAGACTAAGAGTTAAATTCTGCGTACAAAAAGTCTGGGCTTAAGTTTGTCACTGCAGGTTTGTCTATACCCCACAGATAGAAATGGGACAATTATTGTATTTTTTGGTCATAACATGAGAGACATCTTGCTCACTATTCATCATTACCTGTAAAAGGACCCTAAGATGGCAAACTCAAATGTATATGCCTCTGGTTAACATGTCCTAAAATTAGCTCAGGTGTGATTGCTCTCCCCTGTGTTCACTTCCACAGTCTGCAAGGGAGATGGCTATACTGTGATGAAGCATCTACCAGCAAAGCACAGGCATTGCATTCCTCCCTCTCCATCCAGCCACCACCAGCCCCCATGCAGCACCATTGTATGACTCTGGCACCCAGCACTCTAAATTGCACAGCTCTATGCTGAAGGATTGCAGGAAGCCAAGGACAGCTTAGGCCACATCTTTACTCACTAGTTGTGGTGCTGAGCCAAAGCACACACAGCTCCACCCCTGGTCAGCCCAGTGGACAGCTGGCTCAGAGCTGGAGAAAAAGTCCTAGATGCTCTTCCCTCTGGGATCACTGGGAATGCTGCCAAACCACTTTAAGAGAAATATCTTTATACTAAACCACATTTTATAACAGTTATTGGAAAGTCAGCTATTGCAAGGCCAAGCAGATGCCAAACTGTGTCTCAGAGCTGATGCAAACACTGCCTGGAAGACAGCATGATGATGATGCTTCTAAACTCCAGGACAGGAGTAATTTTCCATGCTACAGCCTCACTCAAAGTAGCAAAATGCCCTGCTGCTGTCAACTGTAACTCAGGGTGGATGGGAACCCCAGGAACTTTAACATTGTTTTTTCAGGTATTGGGTAACTATCATTTGCTACTGATAATCTTTGCAGATTGAAGACTGTCCCAGTTATACCCACAAATTATTTCCATGCTATACACAAAGTGAATGTGGGGACTCTGCAGTCTGTAATTGCCATCTAGCTCTCTACTGGCACCATGAAGAGGAGCTCCAGATACCAAAACAGATCATTCTGTATTGGCCATGCCCACCCTTGGTTAGGCATACTGGTTTTCTTGCCTGCTTTCCTGTGTCCTCAGTCTGGACAAGACAAGCTGATAAAATAAGTTACTTGCATACCTCACAGGTTGCTCTTCAGTTAAACCATCCATTTCACAGTCAACAAAACAAAGACAATTTTTTCACCTAGAACAGGTATTTATCTGCATCCAAACTACCATATTATGCTACAGTTGCAATAATATACCTTTTTTTCAGCATTTACATCAGCAGTGTCACTCCATCAGAGCAGAACTGCAGTGGCTTCACTGACCACACTCCAGAACGACACCTACTACCTATCTGTCCCTTTGGACATATTCTAACCTTTGAAGATTTTGAGACACACACCCAAGACTCTGGGCTGTGGCTTCCCAAACCTATGCATAGTTACTGCACAAAACACTAGTGAATTATTCAGTGGTGGGATCCATAATTAATCTTACCAGAAACATAATGTGGGAACTGAGAAAGTACTGTTTTCTTACTCGTGTAGGAGAATAATAGCCAAATATAAGAATCTCTGCAATAGGTGAGGCCATCCAACCCATCTCATTACTGTTGAAGCACTTCCAGAATGAGATATTTCAGAGAAAAACCTTCAGCTGCTCACACCAGTCACTCAAAACTCTGGAACTGCGTTATTACACAACAAAATCCTGAATCTGCCTGGCAGCTTGTCATTGCTACTGTTTCTATCTTATGTCCAACCTCAGTGTTTGTGCCACAGCAAGGCTCGCTCTCTGACAGTTAACAGTTTATTCTGGTAAATTACTCTGGCTATTTGACATACCAATTACCTCCTCATCTCTGTATACCTCCCAGATGTAATTTTTTGCCTCTTGATGCTTAAATATCTCACTCAGGCATTTCTACATGGTCTTGGGTCTAGAAAATGCTGTAACACAATTGTAACACCTTCCAGTGCCTAAAAGGGGCCTACAGGAAAGTGGCAGTAGGGCTTTCCACAAGGGCATATAGAGATTGGACAAGGGAGAAGGGCTTTAACCTGAAAGAGGGCAGGTTTACATTAGATATTTGGAAAAAATTCTTCACTATGAAGGTGGTGAGACACTGGAACAGGTTGCCCAGAGAAGCTGTGGATGCACCATTCCTCAAAGTGTTTAAGGTTAGGCTGGACAAGGCTTTGAGAAACTTGATCTAGTGGAAGGTGTTCCATGTGTAGAAGACTAGAAGATAAATTGTGGACCTTCTGACTTTTGTCATTCCCTTCTGACCATGAGTATCTACGAATTTTGGGTGTTCCCTTCCCCTTAAGGGTGGGATGCCACATCCTGGCAGTGGGGTTGGAACTAAATGATCTTTAAGGTCCTGTCCAACACAAACCATCCTGTGAACGCGTGATTCAATGTTTGTGGCATTATGAGCCAAAAAGCAAATCCCCAAGATATTTAACACAAGAAAAGAACACAGGAATAAACCAGAAAAAAGCAAAGATATTATCACAATCCTAAGTCTTTGCAACAGAAGGCAAATTACTTAGGTAAAATTCCTTAATGATCCTGGGATCCTGGCCATGGCACAGAGAAAAGGAAAAAAGAGGCCTAACAAGAAACATCACCATTCCTTGACAATTTAAATTCTTTCCTGACCACCAGTCAAGAGCCCACAAAATCAGATCCCACAGAGGCCAGCATAAGTATCTCATCCAGACCTATACCCACCCCTTTGGTTTCTACGAATCTGTTCCAAAATACTAGTAACATGGGAAACATTCCTCTCCAGAAGAGTCCAGCTTGGGTAAAGTGGGATCTGATTGGTGTGGTTTAGGGTTCTTGCCTTTCATGGCTTAGCATTACAGTGCTCTTTCTATAACCATTTCACCACCAACTAATTTTGAAGTGGCCTCTATTTCTCATTACCCTAAGCTGGGCTATGGGAAAAGGCTGTTTCTGAGCTGCCCTGTGCTACAGTTTGCTGATTCTAATATTCAGAGTCAGAATGACTGTGCCAATTTGAAGCTGCTTTTCTTAGAATTTCCCCCCCTTTTAAGCAACTGCCTCCTTCAAGTACCACTTTTCTTTTCACCAGAAATAGGAAAGAGGAGCAGGATAAATGACTGAATAATTACAGTTTCATACAAAAGTGGCACAAGCAGCCCAGATACAAATATGTGACATGGAGTAAATGCTACAGTGCAAGAATTCTGTCCTGACAGCTCTGTTTTATTTCTTTCATCAAAAAAGAAAAAGCATCAATCTGCAGCTTCAATAAGTCTGTCATATTGCAGCAGGTTACACAGCAATTTCACAAGGGTAAACTGACCCACTTTGAAGCAGTGGGCACTCATCCAATGAAAGAATACAGAAGGCTGTGTGAAATGACTGACTGACTCACTGTATCAAAATGAAATTTTTCAGTATCATATTAAAATGGAAAACCAAGACTTTTCACAGCAAAATAAAAACAAAATTACTGACTTTTATTTCCCCTAGTTCTCAACCTTTTCTGGAAAACTGAAGTCCCTCAAATAGTTTAGTTTCAATGAATCAGCAAATGCCAGTTTCAAAGGTTTTAGATCTTTCTGACCTGCTCTAATTTCATTATATTGCTTTGTGAATTCAAGAGGTATTAGGAAGATTTAGAAAGAGCTAGCTGATATGATAAAGTTGTATGAAGAATAAAGGATTTTTTTTCCGACCAAGCATATAATTAAGATGCAAAACTGCAGCTGGATCATATTCCCACAGGCCTGTTCCCTTCCCTGCATAATATACCCCAATATTCTGTTCTCATTCAAAACAAGAGGCATGTTCCTGTCTGGGAGGGGAAGTAGGATCATAAACAGAGTTCAAGAGCTCCTTCAGTGTATTTCCAAGGTCTTACACTTCATACACAGAGATGATGTTGCTTGCGTATGGGAATGCACATTTTCTTCAAGGTAAGAGGAATACATCTGTTCAACTTGCTTATTTACTTAAGTGCTTGAAAGTGACAGGGTGCCAAAGAGCTAAAGGAAAAACCAATTCTCACTTATTTTCCTTAAGCTCCTCTGAGAAACCTAAACTTAATGTTGCATCCCTCCTTTCTTTTGCAGGCTGCTCACTGTGCCCCAACTTCCAGTGCTGGTAGCAATATAGGAACAGCAATTGGGCATCATAGCCAATGCAGACTCTGAATCAGGCCCCATCCTTGTGAAGTATGGTCTGTGATTTCCTTAGGTCACCAGTTAGCTTCCACCAAAAATTTCATATGATGCCTTTTTTGGAAAAAAAAAAACAACCTCAAAACTAGTGAACGACTCCTCTTTGGGGACTCATTTTACATCAAGTTTAATTTTCAATGCTAAATATGCACAAAAAAATACAGTATTGCTCCATAAATCCAGCTCCAGCATTCCCACACATGGCCAGTCAAACCCATATCTCCCCAGATTCACATGCATTGTCTGTTTTCCCAATGCTCCTCTTTCCTATGATCCCCATGTTTTGCTATGACTCTTTCTGGCCTGGATTTTGCCTCCTGATGGCATACAGAAGTGGTGATGGACATTCTGTTGTGGTGGCCCTTCTCTCTGCAAGCATCGTTTGTACCCAAGTTAACACTGTACTATGACAGGAAAAGAAATTAAGAACTAAATAAGTATACTACAAAAAGTATGTCGTCACTGTACGGTCAGGAGTCTGTTGAGCTTTCTTTTCAAACATGAGCTCAGAATTGTTGAACTGAATTTTCAGCAAAATGTTATTACTTACAAAATAAATTTAAAAAAAAAATAAAATAAAAAGTCACTCAGCCTAACAATGCAATATACTCCCAAACTACTTTCTCAAAAGAAAAAACATGCTGCATAATCCTACAATTTTCATGCATATTTAAGGAACCATAATTAGAATAATTAATCAATAACTATGTTCAACAGTTCCATGCCTGCAGCAAAAAATTATTTTATTTCTTAAAATGCTGAAAGTTAAACAAACAAACTGAGTAAACTTTGCCCTCAGCACTGAAAAACAAGTGATGCAGTGGAGCTACTACATATTCAAGAGAACAAGAAAAAAGCTGACTGAGAAAAGGCACTGGAAAATCGCTGTGAACTCTTACTGGAATGCATGACAAATAGCTATAAGTCTATCCCCTTTCCCCACCCGACCATTTGCTGTCTTTTCTAAAAGCAGGATCAAAACAGATGCTACTGTCTCCCTAACTGTAAAGCAAATAGCTTGTGAAATATAATCCCAGTGATATCAACATTTTCTAGCCTTGAGTAAGGGCATTAACTGATTACCTACAAATGAATTCCTGGCTCGATTTTTGGACTCACAAAATTGCAAGGCATTTCCACAGTATAATCTCTCCTAGCCAATTTTAACCTATTCAGCTGTCTTTAAGGGTGTGCTAAGATGACTAAAACAAAAGTCCAACCTCAGGTGTCAACATGAGACCTACAGTACAAGTAACAAAATTATCATGTGCAGACCGAAGTGACAGTCCCCTGAAAATGTGCATGGCTCCCTGTCAGAGGAACATGTCACAGGGTGCCTTGCAGTGCTCCCTGGCCTTTCAGACTCCCAGGCTGGCCAGATCCTGATATGTGCAAAAGCCCCTATGCTTTCATTATGCAGATGTCACAGAGAGCTGGTTGTCTGTGCTTCCAGTCCCTCAGTTCTTATACCAACTGTTGCAAACAGCATCTGTAATCATTTCAATAACTGGAAGAATTTAGAATATGGGTTAGTTTGGTTTTGGGGGTTTTCTTTTCAGGATAAAAGCTAAACTTTAAACTTTTGCAGTTTTCCATAACAGAGAATGCTCTGTCTTCTCAAACTAAACATTCATAAAAATGAAGCAATACAAACGTGCTTCAATGTGTTCAAATCCAGAGATTCTTAAAATGCTTTTTCTTACTGCAGCATCCATGTCAAAGGACATTCCCTGACAAATTTCCAGAAAGACGCACCACAAGCTTAATGGGCCAGGCCTCTTAAGAGTGTTTTCTGCTATCAGATTCAACTTGAAGCTACCACAGCAAGCCAGAAGTTGCCATCACTGATATCCTAAACAGATTGTTTACTGTTAATACAGATAGCATTTCATTTCTTTCATTGAATTATGTTCTCAGATTTAAATCATGTGTATTTCATTCTGTTATGAATTTGCAAGCAAATAGGAAGAATTTACATTTACTGGTACTGTCACCTCCACTGCCACCAAAAACATCCAGTCTCTTTTCTAAACTGCTTTAGCTGTCTTAAAAGAAGTTTTGTTCCTAACATTAATACTGAAAGGCCATTACAGCAGCTCTTTCCTGCAAAGCTATGCATGACTTGTAAGAGTCAGTCTAATTTTATTGATAAAGAACTTTTATCTTTTTGTGCGTGTGTACGCATATGGTCTTTCAACTCTAATTTTTCATTCAGTCATTGATATTTATGTCCAGGAGTACTTACAGAGAGCATCAGTGTGAATCTAATTCCTTCCCTTCCTTGGTATCATTCATCTCCTATTCTTCCCATTTTATTGAAGGCTCCAGTCTCTTGCTATAGCCAATATCACTTTCTCCTTTTGTGCTTTGTTATTCTTCCTTCTTGACAACTCACCTCCTCCTGCATATGCGTTTTCTCTCAGGTGAAGTAATTCAGCTCCTCCTCCAGCAGCCAGTCTCTTCTATCATGGCCATGTCCTATTGAGTCACCTTCTCCATCAGAGATCTATTCAGTCTTCATTTCACTAATTTCCTAAACATCCTAAGATGTTGTCTACAACCTTATTCTTCTGTTCCGTTCTTCTGTCATAGAATCACAGAAGGGCTTGGAAAGGACCTTAAAGACCATCCAGTTCCAACCCTCCTGCCATGGGGAGGGACACCTTCCATTAGACGAGGTTGCTCAGAGCCCCATCCAACCTGGCTTCAAAGAAAGAGCTAACAAATGTGAGGAACAAAGGTAAGGTAATTGCCCCAGACACTGAAAGACTCATATTCTGATTTAATTCGTCCCAAATCAAGAGAGATCAGAATCTGACCTTCTAGAAGGTGTGAATGTGATGAATGAAACAACTTACTCATATATGACAAAACATTTCTTCCTTACAGAAGGCAACACTTTAAACAGAAAGGACTGTCTCTGCACTTTCAACCTGCTGACGGTTGCAGAATAGAGGTTCCTACTTGACCTATCACGGTAAAGGCTCTTAAGAACTCCTAGCTTTCAGTCTAGAGGGAAAGGCAGACACTAGAAAACTATGAACTATCTTGAACTAAAATATATACTTCACTCTGCAAAAATTGAAGCTAGGATTTATTTTCCAGGTCCCAAGTTCAGGTAGGAATTATGCCCATCAGCTAACTACCTTTAAGTACGAGAAACAGTGCATAGAAACAAGGTGAAATGGAATCTGGAGAAGTTTGTCATACAAAGGAATGCACAGTAACATGAGTTCTACCACACACTTCCCTTTGGATTCCTCAAAACTACAACAAAAGATCTCTTCTACTTGAGGAAAGAGGCTGCAGGGGAGAACCAAGAGTCTCTCATACTCTATGAGGCTTTATTAATGCACAACGAAACACTATCAAGGAGTAGGTAGCTTTACACTCATGCACCCAGTGAGACGTTATCAGATGTGCATTTTACATAGCCATGTAAACCCTCTTATCTGTATCAAACTGCTGTTAACCAGCAGTCATTATCTTTCCAGAGCTGAACAGAGTGCTGCCCAACAGGAAAAGCATGCTATTTAAAAAGCAAGCAGACCAGACTGCCTTGGATAGGAACCAGAAATACAACCTAGGCACCTCCAGCAACAGCTACTGAAACAATGAAAAATCAGGCAGGTGGCACTTAAAATAAGACATGAAAACACAGATTTGGGGCTGCCAGGAGAATTTAGCACCAAGAATGACAGCTATAAAGCCACAACTATTAAGAACTAAAAATCTCATCATGAACATGGACTCTCAAGAAATTCTCATCCTCATAACAAACAGCAAGAGCTGCAATGGGACTTAACATACCTACAGGCTCAGCCTGGTTTTCTTCCCCATAGAGAACACACAAATTCTGCTTCCATCCCACTTCAGTCACCTCAGTGTAGTCTTTGCAGGTCCTGCCTGTTAAGCTTTAATAAGATTTCCTATAATCTCTAAAAAGCTTTTCAAGTTATAGAACCCCTACACATGAGGAAGGTCCACTCTTACTCTTCCACGATAATACTTTATTCTCCTTGCAGTACTGGAATTTCCATAACTAAAAGTCAAAGTATTCTGTAAAGATAACAAACTACTTTTTTTTTGTTACAGTGAAATATTTGAAAACAACAAGAAAATGGCAAGGAGAAAGTTACAAATACAGTCTTTGGAGCTAATTTTAATAAAATGAGCATCTTTGAAACCCAGACTACTCTGTTTATCAACTTTTAAAATTAAAATAAACTTTTTTTCTTTTGATGATTAAAGCTTGAAATAGGTTTATTAAAGCTTGTAATATAAATTTGTGAATATACAACCTTTGGTAGCTACTGGCACAGAAAAATGCAACATCAGATATGAACTTGCACTGTGGTTTGACTGCACTTCTTTGTCATCTCTGAGATTTGAAAAACACTTGATACAAATGAATTATGATTAGAATAATACTACTGTAAGTATATGCTACCCAAGTGATACTCAAAACCACAGCAGAACCAATTTCTTCTTTGAATTAGGTCTTAAGAAAGTAAGAATAGGAAAAAATACTATTACTTAGAATTATTCCCCCTTTTTTCTAAAAATTCTGTATGTGTTCATAACTATGATCAGCTGTGTTACTTTCAGAAAAATCTCAAATCACTTCACTCGCACTGAGTTAAAGTTTGAAGGCTGCCTGAATTTTGAAAGAAACTATATGCACCAAGAAAAGACCACTCTCCTATGCTGAAATTACTCATACTTTATTAGGTTTAGCGCTGAAGGTCAACAAAAGAGTACTTACCTTTTGTTTTGGAAAGTTTTGGAATAGAAATCAGTCTGTTGCTATGTGACTGGTTTCCAGGCAGCAGTTCCACTCACTTCTTCAGGGAAACAACATGTTCTTCTGCTTCTGCAAATGCTGTTTATATTGAGTAAATCCAAGTATGTTCAACTCAGACAACATACTGTGAACCATTAATGAAAAAATGCATTTGCAAAAACCAGAACATAATACACTGACCTCTCTCAACTCCTATCTCGAGAAAGAGATGCATCATATACATGACAGATTGCTGGCATTAGATTTTCTGGCTGTTGACTCAAGAGAATATCAACCTTTATGAAATACACTTGATCCATTCAATTTATTTTGTGAATAAACATGTACAGCATCCTCCATTTCTTACCACATTTGAAGGGTTTAGACATATCAAAAGTGACAAGTGCCAGTGGAAATACTATAAAAGGGCAAAATTTTCATTGAATACTGATCGACATACTTCAATAGCACATCAAGGATGCATTAATAAAATCTTTTTTCTCACAAGTTTTTTACACTATTTTTATTTGCTCCTGCTTATTAAAAAGTGTCTCTTACTCTGCCCATTTAGCATCTGTTATGACTCATTTAAGGAAGTTCAGAAAAATGAAAAGTAATTAAAAAACTCAGTACAATACGATGAAAATCCATTCAAGCTAAATTGGAACATCATTACTTAGACCAAACTTCATTGCCCTGTTTTCATCAGCCCCGAATTGAACAATCTAAACTGAATCAAACTCTTATTTGATTATTTCTTCAGATAATAAATAAGTCACTCAGAAAGACAGAGCTCAAAATCCACATTTATATCTGTCAAATTTTAAAGAACTTAAAGGAAATTATTTTGCCTTTTAGCATAATTAGCATCCAGTAAAATAAATTAGTAGGCATCATCTTTCACTAGTTTTAACTTTCCACTTCTGTGAGTCTTTGGTTTGAATACATGCTGAGAGAAGACTCTTAAAACTGCATATTGTAAAAAAGGGGAAAGTCAGAAAATATGCATATTAAGAGTTAGTCTTCTCATTTACTAAGAACCAAACAATTTTATCTTTTTAAAAAAACAAGTATGTTCTGCAAGCTCAATTTCCCTAAAAAAATAAAATACAAGAAAGACATAGAGAAGGAAAAAGGATTAAGAAGCCTGGAACCAGACTTTTTTGGTAATGTAAGACATAAGCAACAAAAGGTTAGGCAACCAAAAGGGGTTTTTCTTTGTGTGGGATGATAAAACCACATCTTTTCTGGTGGGTCTATGAGGACTGTATCTCCCCGCAACACTGCCTGGTGCTGCACACATCCTGCAGGTTATGTGATAACATGGTACTACTGTACACCCTTCTGACCCACATCCAGGCGGTGCACACTCCTGAGAACTGACCAAACTCACCTACAAAATTATACACAACAAAGTCAATCACTTAAGAACCATGTAAGACAAGAATTTAATTTGTGTGTGGAAATGTAATTCATTCTTTACCACATATGGTAGAACTTAATCTTTACTTGCACAATTACATACACTTCATCTACAGATATCAGGCTGTGAAGAAGCTGTACTATGTAGCTGCCTTCTTCATTGCTTGCACAAGCTGGAAGGTCTAATATCAGTGTTGGGTCTCAGTGTTAAAGCTGTTCACTTCTCTGTGCTGAAGAGTTAGGCTCTACTTCTGCCTCTACTGAAGACTCTTGCCCAGAGGAGGCAGAGATGTGAGCATCCCTGTATATACTGCATGTCCCTGATCTTCTCTATGGGTCTTTTGAGATTTGGGGACCTGACTTGTGCCTGGCACTACAATATAACTCACCAATATGCTAAAAAGATCACATGCCAAGAGAAGGGCACTACCAGTGAACACTTTGGGTCTTAATTACATCTGTGTTTCAGTTCCTCATTCATGAAACGTGGAAAAAAAATTCCTGATACGTGCCATCTTACACTGTGCGTAAAAAGAAATGTCCACTCATGAAAATCCTGACTGACAGTGAGCGGGACAAAATTCATACTAAGCTTCTGTCACTAAACTAAGTATTAGTAGACTTTCCTGGTTTAATTATACTTTTTACATTGTGTAGGCAAGCCTGTGTCAGTTTCTCATTTCTTAAGGAGAAAAGCACCTTCCTTCACAGAACTTTTATGAGAAAAAGCCCGTGCTTCAGATTATGAGGGACTCTGACACTATGATGATGCTGGATATACTCAAGCAACAAACATGGTCAAGTACACACAACGGTAATTAAATGAAGAGCTTAAAGTTTTCAGGACCAGGAATTCATTCTGAAATATTACCCACATTTTCCCCATCTGTATTTTCCCTTTGACTTATGTGTAGCACCAAGGAATACAAAAGTAATGCAGGAAAGTGGCAACAAGTCAAATAAGGCATGTGTTGCTTTCTTGGAGGTCACATCTAATATACAACACTTCTTAGGGTACAATTCCTGCCAGTAAATGTTTGTTGAGCAGATGGACATTAGCAGAGTTTGTGAATGCGTATTAAGCTACAGTAGATCATGCCTTAATGAATGGCCACACCATTCCAGTTATGCTGAATCCTTTCTCCTGTCGCTGGAAGGATTATACACAATTCTCTCTGAGAATCCACAATGGTTGCTCCCAGGAAATACTACATACACTGATAAAAATTAAGTATAGCAAACTACTTGTGCCACTTACTAGACGAACTGGGGAACTGAGGGTCTCTTTTCCCAAAAAGTGTTCAGACTCAATACAAATCTTTGCCAAGAAAACGCCTCTAGAATGTTTCTGCCATCTCTAACATCTCCATTAACTCTGTAAAATGTTTGTATCAAATACACAAATCCCCTCTACAGTTTTTTAAGCATTTCCACCTTAGAAAGTCAGCACTGGACTGGCAAAGAGGAATGCATCCCCTCAAGCAGCCAGAACACCAAGTGAACTGCTGGGGCTAGGATTGAACGTTTTTGCAAAATACTGAGTGCTTTAACACTGCACCTTTCCACCAACTTGAAATAATCACAGCTACCAAGTTCCTGTCTCCCATCTCTGAGCTTTGCCATCCTTTGCCCATGGATCGGCTGCCTTACTTTGTCGGGCACATTGATTTGTCTACCATGCCAGTGGTCAACCAGGCATCAGGTCTGCCAGCGGGGCGGGCTAAGCGTGGCCTCAGCATCCTTCCCTTGGCCCGACCTGGGGGCCAAGGCTCTGCCCGGGCCCCTCCCCGCCGCCCCCGGTTTACCTGGAGCAGGTGGTGTGCCGCCAGGTAGCCGAGGCGCGGCCCCCCCTGCACGCCGGGCGGCAGCCGGCCCGTGGCATAGCCATGCCAGGCCACCACGTAGGGGTTGTCCATGGTCAGCCAGTAGCGCACCAGCCCGCCGAAGTGCCGAAAGCACAGCTCGGCATAGTCGTGGAAGAGCCGTGGCAGGACGGGGCTGGCCCAGCCGCCGAAGGCGTCCTGCAGGGCCTGCGGCAGGTCCCAGTGATACAGGGTGACGACGGGCTCGACGCCCCCGTCCCGCAGGCGGAGCAGCAGCCGCCGGTAGTGCGCCAGCCCCGTAGGGTTGGCGGGCGCCGTCCCATTGGGCAGCAGCCGGGACCAGGACAGAGAGAAGCGGTAGTGGGACACCCCCAGGCGCCGCAGCCCCTCGACGTCGCGGAAGAGGTTGTTGTAGCTGTCGCTGGCCACGTCACCGCCCACGGGCCCCGGCGAGGCGGCCCCCGACGGCGTGGCCGGGCCGTGGGAGAAGGTGTCCCAGACGGAGGCGCCCCTGCCGTCCTGCCGCCAGCCGCCCTCCGTCTGGTAGGCGGCGCTGCCCGCGCCCCAGAGGAAGCCGTCGGGGAAGGTGTCGTAGAGGAAGAGCTGGTCCTGAGGGTAGGGCAGCCGGGCGAAGCGGGCCCAGGTGCCCGCGCCCTGCCCCGGTGCCCCCCGCCCGGGCCGCCCCAGCAGCAGAAGCAGCAGCGCGGCCAGCAGCGGCATGCTCCCGCCGGGGACCCGCGACGGCAGCGCCCGCCTCCCGCCTCCCCGCAGCCCCATTTTATCTCACCTCGGCCCCCCCGCCCCCCGCCGCGGTGGGCACGGCCATTAATAATTACCTCGAAGCTGCCGCCTGCATCCTTTCCGGCCGGTGCCATCGGGGAGAGCTGCCGCCGGGGGCGGGAGCCAGGGCGTGAGACGGGCGGGGAGGAAAGGGGGGAAGCGGGGGTGAGATCCTGGGGGAGAGGTGGACCCTCCCTTCCCCTTGGGGTCGCCTCTGTGTACCACCACGGACCCTTAGGCTGGAGATCCCTGTCCGCGGGCGGCAAGCGCGGCCCCGCAGCCCTTCGCCCGCCCCGCCGGGCGCCCGCCCCTCGCCGCGGCTCCGGTGCCCCCACGAGGAGAGACCCCCGCCGCTGCCCCGCACCCTGTCCCGAAACGGCTTTTCTGAGGAGCCCGCGGAAAGAAGTGACTCGACGGCCGGATCCGTCCGCTCTGAGGGGCTGAGCGTAGCCCCCTCCCGTCCCCCACTGCAGTGGCGCCGTCGGGCAGTTCGGGGTCCAGCAGGCAGCGATGCCTGCGCCGGGCCGAGAGAAGGGAGCGATTCGCGGGACTGGGGGAAAAAGGCAAGGAAATAAAAACTATTTTCCCTTCACTCAGTATTTCCATCGTGCTTCCTTGGCAAGACACATCGCACCTGCGATGTAACAGTAGTTGCAGAGAAACTCGTCCAAGGACATCGTACACTCACTCCTCCCCGCCCCCTCCTCGGGAATTCATGGGCTGTAACCTCCCAGTAACAACACTTTTCTTTTCTGGAATAGGAGCTTGGTGTGTTTGGTTGCTTACTGCACACAAAACAAGTTCCAGTTAGAAATGCCTCACGGATCTTTACGGGGAGGAAACAAATCGAGATACGTTTGATTACTAAGTTACATTTTTTAACCAATTGAGCAGACGTGATGCATGGACTGGTCTTTATAAAGGCAGGTCTCAAACTGCCCTTCCCATCTCCTTACAACACAACTCAAACTGTGAAGCAAGAAATAGCCCCACACATTGCAAAACCTGGTATTCAGTTGTGTGAACTCTTAACACGATTTGGGATATCTAAGAACAAAATACCTACTAGACAGGCTATTAGGGACAGAGAGATGCTCCCAGGAGATACAGTTGTTGTTTCACTACAGAATGAAGGCATTTAGATAATTTCATTTTATTTTACGAAAAGAAACACCCTCGGGGGGAAATTGCAGGTAATTGCTAATAACGAGTCAATGGATTTAAAGGCCATTTCTGATCTGACAAAGGCTTACTCTAGTTCAGAGGATGGGCTCTCACCCCTCCCAGGTGCAATTTGCCATGCCTGTTTCTAGAATTTCCAACTTCCTTCTTTTCTGCACTGATTCAGATCAGTTTTGGGGACTGATTTGTGCTGGTTTTAAAGAGATCAAAGATGAAGCAGGCAGGATTGGAGTTAGTCTTCCTTTGATGGTAATAAATTGTTTGCTGTGTCAGAGGAATAGAGTTCTGAACTCTCTCAACATCCCTTCTCTAAGGGAGGAAGTTTGTGGAGTGGGAACAGGGGTTGGCAGGCCCAGAACCAAGACTGGTCACTGTGTGCCAAGAGTGAGTTTGGGATACAGTCTGACAAGATGCTAAAATCCAGTTACAGTCTGAGTAAATGACAACTTCCGCTATGACAAGAGAAGAGCTACTACAGAGCTGTAGCAAGAGAAAAAAAGGTGTTTAGCATCACCTGCTAGTTACGTGCAGAAGCTGCAGGTTAGTTGTTAAATGCACAGGGTCATTGCTGCAGTTGTCCCTGTTCAAGGAGTGAAGAGCCAGGCTCTTGTTCAACTACAGATCTGATTTCAGGGGAAGTATAACACCTTCATTGGGTCTCTCCGACAAAGTATTTTAAAAATTGGGATGTAGAGGCATGTCTCAGAAAAACCACAGCCTAAAACAGGGTATTAGTGATGCTAAGTCCATTGGTAGCATTTAAGGAAAAAATCTTGGGTCTCTGGGGACACAAAAGATTTTGAGATACGTCTTGATGCATTCTCTTTTCATATGCTCATTATTAACTAAAACCTAGATCAATCCTATTTGTACTTGGGCAGCCCAAATAAGTAGGCACTTACCTGAAGCTCCTTCATTAGCAGTTTGGGAAAGAAATAGCTTCATGGTGTTACTTTAAGTCAGTCTAGCCAAGATATTTGTCAGCTTCTGGAAAAGTCTACCTTCTTCAAAAACTGTCCAGGAAGCCTACAGTGACTGTGCTTCTGTAGCAAGAAGCCCACTTTTGAGGGACAAAATCTGAACAGAAGTTGCTGGCACAAAGCTGTCACTTCACCTGCATGTCTGTCAGATGAAAATCTTTCACTTTTTTTTTTTTTCTGTGTAGTTTTTGGGTTTGTTTGTTTGTTTGTGGGAGGTTAGTGTAAATGACAGAATATGTGCAATGTGGCTCCCGTTGCTTATGGTTTTTTCTTACAGAGAAAGCTTGTTTTTGTGTTTGAGGACAACACAATCACCCACTGCTCTGAGCCAATATATTTCTTTTCTAACAGACAGCCTAACAAGCTCAGTGCAATATTAACCATGCAGAAAGGTCAGCCAAACACTTGCAGACATCCAGGTCTCCCTCACTGCTGCTTGAGTTCAAAGAGTGGCTCCACTGCATCTGTGTTGCTGAGCAAGCATACCTCCAACTCTGCCCCAGGTAAGCAGATCAGGATTTGACTTTCAGCCTCTTTGTGTTGGTGATTACTGAACGTTCAACTTTTGATAATACGTATAATGAATACCGTGAGTGTCAATATAATTTTCCTTCAGGCTGATCTTCTTTGCTAGATAGGCAGTCAGTGCATGCAATCTAATTTGGCAGTATTCTGACTGAGCCCTTCTGTTTCTATCCCAAAGACCTTGAATCTTCTATGATACTTATTCCTAGGTAAAATAACCTGAGGTCATATCATGCACTGGCTTCAATACAGCAAACCCATTCCTCATTTTAAAATCTCCACAGAAGAGTAGCAGCCGTACACCAATAACATCCATTGTGTAACAAGTGGTCTCAGTGTCCACAACCACGAACATCTGTTTTAAGGTCCCTTCTCTGTCCACAAGCATACTTCCAAAATGCATGCAAGCATACAGTCAGTGGAAAATAACCTTGTATAATAGATTTACAGTCTCAACATTTCATCTCAATTCACAAAAGTATTCACTAATACTCGGGAGAACTGCTTAAAAAAATCAACACCTGAATTAGGCTTGAGCATTTTCTCTACTGCTTCCATCACAGCATAACAATACAACTTCTTTATTCTGTCTCTTCAATGCAAACTGTTAAGCTGTCAAATTCTACTTCCACTTGCCAATCAATAGCTATTTCCAGTGGAAAGCTGTGCAACAGCATTCTAGATTTACCTTCTTCAACCCTGCCAGAACACCACAGCCTACAAGGCAAAGAAGCTCTTCCTCAGTTTTCTGAGAGAAGTTGTAAGTCCAATTTTCTTGAAAAAAGCTTTCCGTACCTGTTCTTTCTTTCTCACTTGGTCACGCTACTTACATGCATTCACCATACATTCAGAATGACTTTAGAGACAGCTAGTAACTGTATTGAAATTAGAAACATGGTATTGTCAGGTCCAAAACACATTTCCTGGTGTGATGAATGTAGTGCTGAGGAATGCCTGGGAAGATGCCGAATCCTCATCTCTTCTAGCCATAAGTACCCAATCATTCTCATCTCTACCTTTTTTTTTTTTTTTTTTCTTTTTTTTTTTTTTTTTTTTGTTTTTGTTTTTGTTGTTTTTTGTTTTTTGAATCATGGGCACTCTAGTCATCTCCTGCTGTTTCAAGTATATTTTATTTTATTCCATAAAGAACTTTTAACTAGTTCTCTTTTATTCTCATCTAGTGTGAGGTGGGAAATTAGAAACATAATCATTTTCTCTTTAGACTTTTGCAACTGTCTCTCCAAGAAGTGGGCAAATCCTGAACATCCCCTTGTAGGAAAACTGGAATTCAAAATACTTTGGCCCTTCTTACTTTTGAGGGTAATGGGGAGTAACTTCAAGGCAAGCCTAGAAATTCATATTTTATTCACATGGGACAGGAATGACAATCTCGTATCCTGTGGGGGGACACATGATATCTGGATGCTTTCTCGTACATGGGTGGCTGGGGCTGCAAAGCCTTCCAAGTGTTACAAACCCTCCATCAGGGGAAGTAGTAAACACATTTCAAGCTCTGAATCACAGAAAGTGATGGAAAAGGGAAGAAAGGTGAAACACCATCTTGGAAGGCCATTTGAAAATGACATCTTGAAAATGCTCTCTCTTAACTTTGGGAGGCCACAAGCACTTCCCATTATCCAGATGATCAGACAAGAGTTTGTAGATGATCCCTCTGTCTTCAAAAGTACCTTCTTAATTGGTGAAAGCAGGGACAGGCAAACACAGAAGGGAAAAGAAGTTGCCTCTCTTGTAAGAAGGGAGATAGTGAGGAGGTGGATACAGCCTTGCTCTCCTGTCCTGGGCTGGAGATATGGTCTTGGCTGGCAAGAGAAGTTCAGAGCTGAGAGAGAAGAGAAAGGACAGAAGAGTGCTCCCTGCCAACTCCAGCTACACAGCTCATGAGTCGCAGGCTTCAATTCTGCTTTAGGCAGGAACTGAACCCTGGTTGCAGTGGCTGAAGAAATGGACCTGTCTACCCACAGGCTGCTGAGTCTGTGTAAACAGACAAAGGTCAGAAAATTTTGGCTCTTTTAGGATAGAAAATCCTGGAAAGCAGAGTGACTGGATCAATTAAAGGGGAGAAATAGATTTAACAATTTAGATGGGATCTGGATAGACTTGATCTCAACCCTAAGAATTGCATACCTGTGCAAATCCCTGTCTGTGGTCTCTGCTGCATTATAAAAAGGACCAGAAAGATGATTTCACTCTTCTCACTCCTATTTTAATTCCTATTTGTGACACACTGTTATCATTTTAGAACCAATTTCATTCAGCTCCACAGGATGGCTCAAAAATTTGAATGCTGTCTCTCAGTCCAGAGCTGACTGCACTCTGGAGACACATATATAGTGACTTGCCATATACGGTCATCCTATCTCTTCAGTTAAGACACAGCTGAAGCATTTCCCTTCGCTCTTCAACTTCCTAGTATTTTAAAACTTCTGCCAAAATGCCACATCTTCTATGAAAAGAAAGATCCGCAGGGATTTAAAGGAATAAATGAAAAGCACTACTATTAAAAAATGAAAATGCAATGCTGAGTTTTATGTACATGAAAGTTGAATCTTTTATGCATTAAATTCAGTCAAAGAAGAATATGCTACAAAATTGCTTCTATCATCATATCTTTAGATTACTTTCTGTGGGTAAATTGATAAGATTTACTCCTGCTAAAATCATACATCAGGGCAAGTTAGTATTTGCTAAATCTGTATTTCAATAAGCAGTTGAATGACACCTCAGCTCAGATACTTATTTCTTGTTGGTTTCAGCTCATGAAAATATTGATCTCATTTACTACAAGGCAAAGACTGGCTCACAAAGAAATAGGAGTGGTTTAAAAAAACTACTATAGCGTGTTAATTCTTTGTAAAATTTTCTGCCTAAATGACTCTTCTGCAGTTAAGAGTTATATCGCTTTAAACTGAACTGAGCTGAAGCTTTGTAAACTAGTAATTTAAAATATATTGCACCAAGCTGCTGAGACACTAAATGTGCAGACAACACTGGCTGCAAATGCATAAACATTTTTCTGGGCTACAGGCATATGATGTTCTTTAATAAACACAACTATTATATTATACAAAATCAATTTTCACTGAATAGCAAAAACTTAGTCTCTGTCCTGTGTGAAGTGTGTAGTACTGAAATGTGATTTGTAGTCAACTGAGAAATCATTTAGTCTTTTAGTGCTGCTTCATAGTAACATAAATGTACTTGGGAGCCATTCCCAGTTACTCTAGCAAGGCTCTACTCCTGTGTTTCCAAGATTGGCCCAAAATCATTAGGAAGTCAAGACATTTATTACCAGAACAGTAAGTGTGCACAGTTTAGAGTCTACCTCTTCAAACATGATTGGAAGTTGAACTGCATTAGGTCAAGATAGAGTATGCTGCAACAGTCCGGACCTGAAAGTAGATCTTCTAATAAAAGAAAAAAAAACCACCTTGACAATTACTGCAATGAATTTCATCTCTGAAATATGGAAGCACAGATGCATGGCCAGTAACCAAAGAATTTTGCATTAAGCATTTCTTCACAGCTGCTGGCCAGAAGAATTGGTTCATTACTTCAAAAACTGAAAGTCTGGTAATTTCCATATTAAGTAGGATTGCAGTTATGAAATTTAAAGTTTGTAGCTGGGCAGGTAAGTAATGAGAAGCCTGTGGTTAGTTCATCACGCATTGTGTCTGCTGCTCCTTCATCCACAGGGGAAAGACTCCTCACATTCTTTCCCTGATCCAGAGTGAGGGTCCTCCCATGGGAGACAGTCGTCTATGAAGTTCTCCAACATGAGTCCTTCCCATGGGCTGTAGTTCTTCATTAACTTCTCCAGTGTGAGTCGCTTCCATGGAGTGCAGTCCTTCACTTTGGCTTGGGTCCCCTGTGGGGTCCAGCCAGCAAACCTGCCCTGGCATGGGCTCCTCCATGGGCTACAGGTAGATAGATCTCTGCTCTTCCATTGACTTCCATAGGCTGCAGGAGGACACCCTGCCTCACCATGCCCTCACCATGGACTGCAGGGCCTGGAGCACCTTCTCGCTCTCCTTCTCCACTGACCCTGATGTCTTCAAGGCTGTTTCTCTGACATATTCTCACTCCTCTCTCCAGCTGCATTTGCTCCTCAATTGTAAGTTTTTTCCTTCTTATATCTATTATCCCAGGGGCACTACCAGTGTCACTGATGGGCTTGGCCTTGGCCAGCAGTGGGTCCATCTTGGAGCCATCTGCATTGGCTCTGTTGGACATGGGGGAAGCTCCTAGCAGCCTTTCATGGAAACCACTCCTGCTACCAAAACCTTGCCATGAAAACCCAGTGCACTGGCAATTCCGCATTAATGTCCTGGGGGTCTCAGGGCATGTCAGAAGATGCCTGTGTTCTGTTTACTGAATTGAGCCCTTGACAGGTCAAGGAAAGCTACCCAATGTAATACATGCAGCCTAGTAAGTGATTCATCTCAGCCTAAGCAAGCACCAAGGAGATTCACCTGCCCAAACATGTATGTCTGGTCCCATCTCCGGCAGCCAGCCCATGGTGTTTGGCTCTTCTGCATGGGAGTTGCTAGTTTTGCACAGAGGGCTCATTTCATCTGCCTACATATGGCTGACATGACTTTTGTTCTAGGTACCTGACTTGTTTTCCAGTTAGTGTTCCAGAACAACAAAAGTTGTGTATAGAACTTGTGTTACATCTGTCAGCCTTGGGTAGATGATATGGTGACTCTGTGGCACAACACAATGGCTGTCAAACATCATTATCTACCTTCCTGTGGTCAACTAAATGTGGGAGATCTACATCCTCCTGTAATGGCTGTTGAAACTCAAACATATGTTCAGAATGGTACCCAATATCATGTGTGAGGATGGGAGTCCTGACCATAGTGAACATTCACCTCTCCACTTACATAGTCTGCTGTGCTCAGACCTCTGTGAGTTCTGCTTCATCTAGCTCTTGTCGAAGGCATGTAGGTGCCTGAATCTCAAACAATCTCATTCTACTAGTACTCTGAGAGAAATTCTTATCTTAACACCATTAATAATATTCCTATACATCATACATCTTCTACAGTCATTAACATTGCTTTACCCACATCTGAAATCACAGGAGGTTTAGTCTTTTGAGCAGTGAGATGCCCATCTCTTCCTTAGAGTGAAATTAGAGAAAGGATAATATTTAACAGTGTCAGAATTTTAATACTTCCTAAGCAGGAGCCAGACTGTTTAGGTTATTGCCCTCTTTAAGTGATGGACTTAAAACCTCTTCTGTAGACCAAAACATAAGGAGCAAAACAGGAAACCGTATGTGCTACCACAGCCTTCAGTTCTTTGAGATTAAGTGTTTATGAGACTATTTTGAATGTTCTCAAGGTCAGTGATTAGATTTTCTCCAGACACTCTGATTCACACCTACAGTGAATATCTGCTGCAAACCAAAGAAGGATGAGCAATCTAATAAAGAAGGATGAGCTATGCAGCAATTATAATGTGGGTAGCTGAAGGTAGGAGTTATAAAAATGCCACAGTGATTAAGCAACACATGTTGGCACATCAGTGCTTAATTTCTCCTCATCCAGCAGGTAACTTCAGAAAATATTAGTATCTGAGGGATTCTAAAGAAAAAAGTGTTTGGTGTATCTGCTCATTGGCTGTGAGGAAAATTGCCGGTGAAGGAGGTATCGATTAAGCTTTGATATATGAATATTTGAGCTATATGTAAGAAAGCTAAATGGGTTTATTATCTAAAATTGTTGGTCCTCTAGGAAGGTTATATACTGTTCAGAACAGCATCTAAAGTGATCATTTTCCAAGTGTAAATCTTTGATTTACAGGGCTCTTTCATATGTGAGCAGAACATAACTGATGCTAAAATTCAGCTTTAAAAAAATTGTAACTATTTTCAAATGCATTCATTACTGGAAGAATGTACTCCCTTACCAGCATGATGCATGTATTCTTCATTCAAACCTATTTTTTTTGTTTTTAAATTGCAAGAAGAATTTCTTTGTAGCAAAAAATCTTTCATATATACAGTGAGGCAGTCTACACACACAGAGAAAAGCAGACCACTGGCATTATGAAACATGCTTCCTAGGAGACAGCAGTGAGTTTTAAATCTCTTAGATATTTTAAAAAGTGTACCATAGTTAGGCATCATCAAGCAATTCCTTGTTTGTGCTGAAACAGGGAAAGGACTCTTTGCAAGGAAAGTGGAGGAGAAACAGTATTTACCAGAACAATTTCTCTATTTGGTAAAAAGGGGTAGCTATTGAGTGAGCTACACTTTTTGGGGCATTCTCTCAGAGCAGGTGTCATTTGGGCAATTTTATGGTCACAAAAGCTGATAAGGCACTTTTCTGCCTGAATTCTGTAGCTTAGTCATAGATACAAAGAAAAGTTAATTTTGCCAATTTTTTTTTATTAACTTAGCATTTAAATTCCTCTAGGCCTGGTTTTCAGCTGACAAACAGATGTTCACTGAAAGGAAGGCATCTGTGTCCATTTCTCTTTATTATTTCTATCTTCAAATCAGTTTTCAACTTAAAAAGCTGAAAATTTTGAGGAAAACAATCTACTAAATACATCCACTTATTTTTCATGCCTATTTTTCACTGCTGCCTGAGAGTCTCTTTTCTGTATGCAAGGGCTTTTCTGGATGTTCCCTTATAATGGATGTGCTGTAAGGGCGGAGTATCAATGCCTGCAGTGCATGAGACTTGTCTTAGCATGTTTGCTATTATTATTTCAGCAGGCCAGCAGCAGTTTCCCAAAGATCAGAAATGAAAGTAGGAAAATGTGATTTTTCAAAGTGTGGCAGGTATGTCCAAAAACAGCTCAGCAAAATTTCACACCACGGGGAAAGTATGTTTCCCAAAACTAAGGTCATCCTCCAGACTCATCCCACTCTCAGTACAGTCAGCACCGTAAGACCTCGAGGTCAGTGGATCCGGGCTCCAGAGACTGCAGCAGTACTCCTGTCTCTTAAAAATGCTGACAAGCTTGGTTTGGTGGCAAAGGCTCTGCCCGGTTTACTGTCTTCAAGCCGTGCCCCTTACATACTCACGACCCAATTGGCAAGGCACTTCATGTTTGCCTTTACAAGATGTTGACACGACCCTCTGTAGCCTCCCTGGGACTAACACAATGTGTTTTGATTTCTAACGCCTCTTTTGCAGTGCTCAAAACAGATGAGGTGGCCCTTTTCACACATATAATTTCTCATCTGCATCCTACCCTGTTCCCATTCTTCACCTCAGTCCAAGACCACACCATATTTAACACAATCACTTCTCCCCCTCTTACCATGAAAGGACGTCACACTCCAGAGCAGCATCTTGCATATGCTTTCACATTATTGCTTTAGCTCATGTTAAGAATTTCCATTTTTGTTCTCAAATCACTGTCCAGGCTTACTTTGGCCAGTGTTGTGTTAAACCTGTATATGAGCAATATTAAATGGGGCTGCAGAGTAAACTCTCTAAACAGCAAATGTCAGTGAAATACCTATTAGCAGGTGGGCACTCCTCAAAGCAGGGTGGGAAGGCTCTTAACTGTGAAACATGTAAACTGCAAGGAGTGCCTGTTGTCAGCTTCACTTACAAGCATGATATAGGCCCCTTCCAACCCAAATCATTCTATGATTTTATGATATTAAAGCTGTGTAAAAAATCTGAAGCCATTTGGCAGAGTCTTTTTAACATACAATAGTATAGTAATGTTGGTAAAATTTCTACTATGGGTGTAGTTATAAAACTCTATTAATTGTGGCTTAGCTTGTGCCTCTTCCATACAGGCCATGAAACAAGGATGGTCCTGCCAGAACTACTCTGTCCCAAACTAGCCTGCATGCCCAACTGTACTGGTAAATAAAAGAGCGCTGTGGTGTGCTTGCATGCTCATCCCCTAATCACCCTTCTGTTTAATTGCTGTTCTGTCTCTGCTTTTGCACAACTGTCTGCAAGACAAATCTGCTACAAAGGGGAGCAACCATAACCACTGCAGACCTGAGCCAAATGGTGCTACTTAGCCTTAGGCACAGGAATAAGTCTCTTTTATGCTCTTTTCTTCAGCAGGATGGAAATGGATAAAAGTGCAATTAGCCCTTTCTGTTTGGTACAAGGATTGTTATCTTTTTTAATCTACATGTGCAGCAATACGCAGCAAAATATCTGCATAAGTTATCTAGCCTACTTCCCTAACAGCTCCTATTGAAAGGACACATCTGCACATGCACAAAATTATGGGCAGATTTCTGAAAATATGTATAAACATCTACATAAGCCTTACAAAATTGTCATTCCAGCTTTTAACCTGCTGATGTACTTCCTATTACCAGAAGAAACTGCCTAAAGTTGCACCAGGAAAAGTTTAGGCTGGATATTAGGAAAGATTTCTTCTCTAAAAGGATTGTCAAGCATTGGAACAGGCTTCCCAGTAAAGCAGTTGAGTCAACATCCCTAAAGGTATTAAAAAACCGTGTAGATTGGGTCTTAGGGACATGGCCTAGTGGTGGACTTGGGTTAACAGCTGGACTCGATGATCTTTTCCGATCTAAATAATTCTATGATTCTGTGATTACACTGCCTCCTAAGGGATAACACCCCACACACAGACCTACCATGGTTATTGCTTTAATGGGAAATCCTTTACCCTTCTCTGCTCCTCTCCAAGACACTTTGTGTGATGCTGACCTATACACAGTGACTGGATTTCCCAAATCCCTGATTCTGAGCATCAGAAACACCAAGGATAAAAATGTTGGGTGCTTATTGTTAGGTGAGATAGGACTGGTCCCGGTGAGGCCAAGGAGATTCATGGTTCCTGCAACTGCAAGGGAAGGAAGGTGTAAGAAAATTGTGAGACCAGCTGGGCAACTGCACATTGATGATTCCATTAAATGTTTGCTAGTGGGCTCAGAAGTGTAAATAAAAGCTATGATTCACATATGTTAGAAGAAGGGGTAAAAAACTATAGCAGTTAATGTATATTATACACATGGTCTAAATGAATAGTGTAGTTACCATGCCTCAGACAAGTTTACAAATATTACTAATCCTCTCACTTCTGAGAATGTTACATGACCATCAACAAGATAGGGAAGAAATTCTGTGTGTACACACATGCATGGCAGATTTCTAAACACTGGTGATAAAACTGGTGCTAAGTGGTGATAACTTTAGATTACCATTATACAGCAGAGCATGGAGTTTTTTTATTCCCATGCCTTAGATTTGGAAAAGATTTTCTCACGAGAAAGAATTTCTTTTTAAGCCCTCAAAACTCAGCAATACTTGATTTGCTAGCATACTGTCATTAATACTATTTAATTGCTTCTTTAAAATCCCTAATCTATAACCATCTTGACTTTTACCTAGAGTGAAAGTTTTTCTTGGCAGTGTGGCGGAAGACAGGAAAGTGAAGATGTCATCAGTGTGAATGTGAAGTTTTGGGATGGCATTAAAGATATGGCAATAATACAAGTTGTTGGAGTGGTTATCAGTACCTTCCAATAGAGAATTGTCTCCAGAGGTCGAGACCCTAATGATGCTACAGAAAGGATCTCATTAAATATCCAGGCTCAGAAGGCTACTTTAAAAACAAGTTCAGATGGATGAGGCACAATGTTCTTTAAAAGACTGCTGAAAATGTTTGAAGATAAGCTTTTCTGGCTGGTAAATATATATTCAACCTTAAGTTACTATCAGGGTGATTTTATCTTAGTGAGTGTGTTGTCCAAATGGTATTTTATATGATATGTTAGGTATTTTCCAGAAGAAACTATTTTGGTTAGAAAATGCAGCTTTATCGAAACCACGGGCTTTTTATGGAAATGTACATACCTGCTTTGATACAGATGGAGTTTTCATATCAAAAAATCAAAGAACTAGAGAAGCCTAAGTCATAACAGCCTTCTGGCTTGGCTCATTTATCTGGCTGTGGGAAATGAAGGCTGAGATTTCTGGATGTACATGACTGTCTGAAGACTTAAGATCTGTTTTCTACCATCAAAAGTATTCCTTTCACCCAGCTGGGGTGGGGTGAATTGTTTTTCATCTAGAAGCAAGAGAGTGAGAAAATGAGGTTTGCTCTGCAGCTCAGTGGTCATAACTCACATATGCAGTTTGGTTGCTAGAGATGCAGTGTGACAGTAAGCACAAACATACAAGGAAAGAAACCAAAGCTCATGTTGTTCATGTCTCTCTCTGGTCAGAAAACAGCAGAGAAGATTCAAATACTGATCTGCATTGTCCCATTTAAGTGCTGATTGCATATTTTGACTGGAAGCAGACATGGTATGGATTGAAAAAACACTTGGCAGCAGACACCCTCAGAAAATGATATTCCAGGATACAAAGGACTACAAATGGAGAAGGGACTCAAGAAGGAAAAAGTATTTCATCTTTCCAAGGGAGTGACTGACCATGAAAGCACAGACACATTCTACAGGAACACCGTGTGAACTGTAAGAGTATGAGGCTTTTGCCTCCACATATCTTATCTCTTCACAGGAGTGCAGCCATTTCAGATTTTCTCCAGGTATCCAGAACTGCTAAGTAAGCATGCCATTGCAATAAAAGAACATACTATAGCAAGATAATAAATGTGACTGGTTTAACAACTGTGTTATCTTGTATGACCAGGCACAAGAGTAGATAGCATAATCTAGGTATCAATGTGCCTTATGCAAAGGGTATAACAAGCTGGAAGTCATACAATTTGAATTATCATCTATTCATTTGCAATGTAACCATCTCCCTTGAAAAATAACCAGTCACAAATTAAAAACGAAATTTTTCATTGAATTTGTTACAAAAAAAATGAAGCTTTATACCTGGTTGAAAAGGGTCACCCACACTTTCTTTCCATGCTGCAAAAGTACCTTTTGCAATTGTACTGCCATAAATGAACGTCTGCCAATTTGGTGCTTTGTTTCCCATTACAAACTAATGACAGATGTGGTTTTTGTGCCTTGTGTTGTGGGAACACCTGACCTTCACATTAACATCTTCATACTGATGCTAGCTGAAAGCCCTTCCCTGCCCAAATACTTGTCTGCTATGTTTCTGTCTGATTAAGGTAGAAGGTCCAGGATTCATTCTGAAGCGAAAACAAGAACACTTTTCAAATATTTCTTATCCAGCTTTCATTTCCTTATACATGAATGTTGTTCTCAGACATACTGTGTTGTTTGTATCAGATATAGTCAGAGATAATGCTGTTAATCTTTTTTTCTGGTTGTATTTTATATTAAAAATCCAATTACAAATGGCTTTAAGTAGATTAGAATTATTACTTTAGAGTCAAAATCCTACCACAAGGCCTCATTGGTTGCTTTGAAAACATTGTTTGCTGTCTCCCAGAATACAATATACTGATTTTCTGTAGCCATGTAACATGTTTATGGTATTCATTAATCATTAACTAGCCACTTACAAATTTATTTTTATTCTTTATACTAAGCCTCTAAGACTCAGTGTAAAGAATAACATTTTTCTATTCTTTACCATCCCCTTTTATCAAACAGACATCAGTCTTCTGATTATTTTTTTAACTGGTGCTTTTTCTTTATGAATTCTGACTGAATGAAATGCACACCTTCACCAAATGAAAACACAGGTTATGGTTTTTCAATTCCCAGTGGTATGCTACTGAGAGGAAGGAGTTAAATGACACACAATTCTTGTCCTGAGCCTTGGCCCAGGAATGTACTTCACTCCAGAGTCTTCATCCCTAATGTAAACTCAACAACTAATTACAGTCAGAGTGGCAGGAGATCATGTCAGGTGAAGCCAGTTGATTTTTAGCTACTGGGGCTGGAGCATGGTGGCTGGTGTTGTTTTTTGAAACCACTTCTGCTTCTCCTTATGTTTGTAAGGCATAGATCACCTCTCAGGTGACATCCAGTTCAAACTGGGATTTCATCCCCAGTGCAGTTTGCTGGATGGGATGAACTGGGACACTGGAATCAAACCTCAAGCTCAGCTCACCTGCTAGTCTGGTGCAGGTGTCTCCCAATGTCCTTCTCAGTGCATTGGTGTAGGATATGTCCTGCAGCAGCTTCCTCTGGGACACTTCTGGTCCTCTACTGAACACTGACTACAACAGTAGTCTAAACTACTGTTTTAATTACTGGAATGTGAACATCAATTTCATTTCTATATGGGGATTAATCACTGCTGATTAAAATCCCTGTTTTAAAAGGAAAATAAGATTTCTCTGATAGAGGACTGCTATATTTGCTTCTCTGTACTTTATATTCTGAAAGAGTTCCAAAGCAATATTTCACCAAAAGGAAAGAGCTGGGATTATATACCATCTCATCTGCATGCACAGTGTGCCTCTGCCTTGTAAGAATATATTTGACTTGCTTCTTTCCTTTGCTAATATGTTTTACTACCATGATGATGGTTCAAAAAAAGATTGGGTTTTAGTACTGCAATCTTCAGTGTGGACAACCTGAGAAACATATTCCTGAAATTTCTCTCTTCATCCTTCAAAATTGTTTTGGTTTTTTTATGTCAGTATGTCTAGAAGAGTCATGTAACTACCACTGAATGGCACAGTTGGGGAAACTATATTCTCCAGATGCAATAAAAGTTACTGTATTTTATTTCCTATATTCTGGGGAGGAAATGACTTTTAAAAGCCTCCTATGACTTTGCAAGAAATAAAAGAAAAGCAGAAGATAAATTAGTTCCTGCAAATTTTAAATTTCTACGGTATTAGTTTTAAAGAAAATGTGCCAGTTTCAGAAGGAGTAGAGAAGGAATTCTCTAAATGCAGTGTTCTCCTTTAATTAGGTTTAATTAGATATTTTATAACACACTGAATGTATACATACCGGTGTTCAATAAAGTTCTTATCACTGTCCCCTCTCTTAAAGGTACATATAAACACAGAAAGACAGAGTACATTTCACCAAATCTATTGTAATATTTTTTTAATTAGAGGCAGATTTTAGTTTAGTCATGATAAAAATCTCAGTTTTGTTTCCACATAACGATGTGAAAAACTCTGATACAGCTGTAAGAATTTAGAGGAATTCCTAAACTTTTAGTTTGGTTAACTCTATAACCCATACTATTGATAGCAACATTAAAAAAAATCATGTGTGCTGAAACTAGCCCTAAAGAGATAATATAATTATTAAATAACTCCAAATACATTGAAAAACATTTGAATTATTTGATGAAATGTTCTAGTACTTTCTAGAAATGTACCTTGCAAACCATGGCTACTGTTATCTTTTCAAAATTCTACTAAAATGTATTTTAGATGATACTTTGTCTGAACTAATACTTTATCCGTTGACTAGCCTCTTGCCTCTGATAATTATTTGGACTGTATGAAAAGAAAGAGATTGTTTAGCTTGGATCCATGATAACTCCTCAAAGTCTAGGCTCTGTCTGTGCAGTACATATCACCTTTATGAGAGTCTATAAAGCTTTTCTCTTACATTTCATGAACTGTAGAGGTAAAGTCATCCTGTAATACAAAATAGGTATTATATTCCTTGAAAAGAGCTATTTGAAAATCTTGTAAAGGAAAGCCCTTCCCCCACCCTTAGGCTTTCATTTATTATACTTCTAAGGGGCAGATTTTCAAGGTATTGCTCTCGGTCTGTATTTGAAGAATTAATCAACAGCTTTAGATGGATTCCATTTTCTTTGAATCATCAAGGAGAAAGTGTTTAAGGCCAGCTGTCAAATCCATTTTTCTTTTGCTCAGGCTGAGCAAAGAGAGTTTGTGATTTTCTTGCTGGCCTTGCACAAAATTGAATCTGCATATGAACACACTGCAGTTTGGGAAGCATTAGCCTGTTTTCTGCATACTATGAAATGCAAGTGGCATTTGGAGAGTTGCTAAATTTTTAGCTTGACAATCTGCTGCTGAATGCGTTCTCCCAAAGCTATTTAAGGTCAAGTCCCAGAAGAAAATATCTTGGTATTAGCATGTGTCCATTTTTTACAGCACTTCTGATGCAGTATAAAAGACAATACGTGTCATGCCATTTATTTTCAAGCTGACGTATCTTTATGATTTTTCTTTTTTATAAAAATTGGGGCCACATGTGGCATGGATATGCAATCATTTTCATGGTTTCCACATTTCCTTGGCTCCTTCTGGTCAGTACAGAGGTGCTGACAACAACCTAGGTCTCACACTACTATTTCCCAGCCACGTGTCTCAGTTTCCAGCATCATGTCATTAATCCAGGGCCAAATCAGAGAAAAGCTGAGGCAGAGTTGGGAAGGCTCTTGAAGGGATGTGTGCTCCCTGAAGTCCATCCTCTTGCCAAAAGGTAGGATCACCTCCTCTATAAGCCAGAGTCCTAACATCAGTTTTTCCAACCTATTTTTAAAAACATCCAATAACAGAGACTCCATAACCTCATGGCCAATACTACCTGCCAGTGTTCACTACCCTTATCATTAGGACATTCATCAAGACCTAATACAGTAAACACATTTGATTCTGCTTAATTCCATGAATTTTGTATTATCCTTTCAGTTTTCCTTTCTATTGATTAAAAAAAAGAAATCCTTGAATCTTTTTGTAATTACAAAGTCAGGAACTGCTTTATGCTAAGTGCTCTAAAGTTCCAAGTGGAGCAGGGGGGCTGTTTTAACCGGCCTATATTTAACACTCCTATTTATACATCTCCATATGATGTTTGCCTTTTTTGCACAATGCTGATTCATGTTCTTCTTCTCAACCCCTGTGATTCTCAGATCGCTTTCTGCAGAACTGCTGCCAAATCGCTCATCTCCTTTCCTGCATTTCTTCTCAGTCAAATGTGCCTTCCTCTGTTGAACTGAATTGGCATAGAAAGGAAAGGTCAGACATTTTCACACATTTGTCAGGAACACTCTGAAGCCTGAGCCAGTTCACTGGTAACCTTGCAGTCCCTCCAAGCTCGATATAATCTGCAAACTGAAAAACGTGGTCTCTGCTCAATTACTCCATTGATTAGAGTGTCAGTTGCTGGGCAGACCTTCTGCAGAGCAGCAGTCAATATCTCCTCCTTCTGTGGCAGGGAAAAACTGACAATGACTTTGTGAATAAAATTTTCTGAACATTTTAGCACTTACTTCACAGATGTTTCATCCAGACAATTTTCCCTTCTTTGCTTGAAGGAATGTAAGGCAGAGTCAAATATTCTGTGTACACAAGACATGTAATAGTCTTCTCCTCTAGCTATAAGGGTTGTTGCCCTACCTCCAAATGTGACTTGGTTTCTCTGATTCTTTCAGTTTTGAACAGCCAACAGATCGCTGGGCTGAGAAAAGAAAATGAAGGTAAACAGATGAAATCTTTGCTTCAGTCAGTATATTGCCCACAGTATCTGAGTAAAGAGTAATTTAAGAATCCTGTGCAAAGACTAAGCTGACAATCTACTACCCTTATTCAAAGTTGAGCAGTCATTCCAGCTTGCTTAGTATGGAGAAATATGGGGAAACACTGTGCATGAACTTCTGAGGATATGAACTTACTAGCAGGCCAAGCTGGTGGGATATACTTCACAGAAAAATATAACAACCTGAGTAATTGTGCTCAACTAGGAGGTGATAGCTGCTGCAGGTTATAATAACAGCTCATGTTACAGCACCAAGAGATATGAGAACACCTAAAGGAGGAAAAAGTCCAGTGATCTGGTCTCCAACACAGTGTCCAGAAAACTTCCTATCCTGTGGGAGCTCTCTGCTGTATTGGGCATTGCCAGAACTGCTCCTGGAATATTCAGCTACAGACTGGTATGTGAAGTTCAAGAAGGAAACTGACTGCAAAAAGTCTGAAAAAATTAAAATGGATAAGAAGACAAGAAAACTGAGTGAAAACTCAAGTATTTCAAATTGCATATCTCAAAAAAAGGAGTGGTTATAAGGTGTTTGGATCCCAGTCTAAGCATCTGCACAGACAAGAGCAAACCAGCAGACATCTTGCAAAGAGAAGGTTTACTGGTGCTGGAAGCTACATCTAGACAAGTTTACCTAACAAGTAATGGAATACTTATCCATTGAAAACATGTTTGCACTGGGTTCTCCATCAATGGCAACTGTGAAATCTAGAGGAGTGTGTTTTTCTACAAGTTGGACTGTAGCTCAGAAGTCCTGTGAGTCATGCTCTTACTTTAATTCTGTTCATGTACAAACAGATCATATGTCATTCCCATGTTTCAGTGTGTGTAGTAATTGCTTTACTGGTTTTCTCTAACATTTAAGAGAATAGGATGAATAGTAAAGCATCTTTATGGAGCTAATCCTGGCATGCCTGGTGAGCCATTGGCCATCTTGGATTCCATGATTTCATGACTGGCAGGACAGATTCTGTTTTCTAGGGGGACTTGGGATAAAGGAGGTATAGGACTAAACAGCTGCATAGCTACCATCACATCACAAGACCTGGAGGGTAGGCATCACTGCACCTGGTGCCAAGGGGGACTTGGAGCCCTTTGGCAGCCCAGGGCCACCAGAAGCCTGTGGCTACAGAGCTGGGAAAGCAGTACTGAGCTGGGAAAGCAGTACTAACCTGTATGTGCTGAGTATTTTGCACAGGAGGAGGCTCAGGGGAAGAACATGGGAGACCTGGAGAGAATTGTTTGCAATGGAAGATAGAGGGACGGAAGAATCAGAGCAATCTCTGAGGTGACTAGCATATAGTAACACCCGTCATAGACCTGTTAGAACAGGTCCACAGGAAGAACATGAAAAAATGGTCAGAGGGCTGGAACACCTGTCCTGTGAAGAAAAACTAAGAGAACTAGAGTTGTTCAGCCTAAAGTAGAGAAGTTACTGGCAGAGCCTTTCAGCAGCCTTTCAATTTACGAAAGAGGCTTATAAGACAGACAGTGACAAAACATCTTGCAAGGGCCTGTACTGACTGGACAAGTGACAATGGTTTTAAATTGGAAAAGGATAGATTTAGGTTGGATATAAGAAAGAAATTTTTTACAATGAGGGTGTTGAAACACTGGAGCAGGTTACCCAGAAAAGCAGTTGATGCCCAGTCCCGGGAAATACTCAAGGCCAGGTTTTACAGGGCTTTGTGATTTTGTATAAGTTGCAGTGGGGTTCTGGGGAGCTGATGTCTGATAATAGTTACAACACTCACAGGAAGCTCATTTTTGCCTGTTCCTGCTGTTGCAACATTTTGAACACACAACTTCAAACTTTTACTGTTCACCGTCATGCAAAATCAATAATAGGAAATGTGTAATTGAAAAGAGGACCTCTGTCAAACATAAATAATGCTGTTTGGCTATCTTTAGAACACTTTATTAACAACCACATTGGAAAGTGGTATGGTGGTTAAAGGAAGACAAGTCCAGAGGGCAGTATCTGAGAAGCTTTTTAACGAGAAATACTGAGCAATTTCTAAACAGTTTTTATTGAATTTTCAGACAAAATTGATGACTTGCATTGAGGTATCTTACTTTGTTTAAACTGTTCCACTTTAATAAAACAGATTTCCATTTGCCAAAGCAGTAACTACTATCTAGGGGCTCCATCTTCCACATGCAGCCTAGTTATTACCTCTTCCTGTGATCCAGTAAATAAGACACATACCTAAAAGGAAGGGTATGTGAGTTCCAAATCTTACTTCAGTAGCTGTGGATGCCTGTTATATCCCATGGAACACCTCTGACAAGATGAGAGCAGCCCACCTGAGATACACAATAGCATTGTGTTGGAGCTGTTCTTCTAGGAGGGGAAGAGACAGGAGATGCTCTTAAATGCTGGAGGGATTTGAAGGTGGGTTGGGTTTTTTCATTAGGCTCAGCCACCGGAACATTACAAAGGCATACATCCCCTTCACTGTTGTTGTGAATTGATGGCCTCATTCCTTAGATTTTGTTACATATGGCCCATTCTGTTCACTGACAAAAGAAATCAAAGGTGGTGGATATTTTTTTTCTGATGGATATAAACCAGTGATTTTTCTGTACCTTTTTAGCCCTGAACCATCAAACAGTTTCATTTATGCAATTCTGCCACTGCACTTCTCAAGGCTACACACAACTGAGTGTTGCTAGAGAACTCTATGCTGAGGCACAGTTTCTCACCTCCAATGCCTCAAAGCAGACCCCAAGACCAAGAAGAAGCTTTAACAGTCGGGGAACTTTTTTACATTCTTTGTATTACATGACTGGGAACCAAGTGCTCATTTATTCACACTAAATCATTAAAAATGTTAATTGCCTACAGAAAATTGTCTTTTGCCACTTTCTGACTACCTCACCTTTTCTGAAATATTATAGATATCCACTTTATCTGGCAATGGCCAAAACATTTTTCTCATCCTTTCAAAATATTAAGTGAATTCACAACTGACTTTCAATAACCCGTTTGTATTCATTTTCTTTTTCGAAAGTAAACTTGTCTAGGAAAAATAATGAACACCACATTCATTACAATAGAAGCTTTCAGAAGGCATAGTCTGCCTGATACATTTCTTTACACCCAAATAGTATGATAAGATAAATTCCATTTTCAAGTTTCTGAACAGTATTATAGTCCCATTAATTTCAATAGCTAAGTCACAGTAAGAAACACTCTCTGTAAACTCTTCTATTTGTTTTGATTTACAATAGGGAAACCTATTGGAGATTAAAATGTCATCTGTGCATTTTTTAGGAGTTTTTCATTATATTCTGCAGTTTTGCTTTTTTACCTCTAACTCATCAGAGCATAAAGCCCTTGTTTCTGTGACAAATAATAGGAAACAAGTAGTGTTTGCAGAAAACTTTGATTCCAGTCTAACTAATGCCACCTAACTTTGGCCACCTGTTTTAAAGCTGTGGGAACCATAAATTCCCTTCTCTGTAGCATACAAGATAATAAATACATTCATTATCAGCACAAAGCTAGCAATTAAGAGGAATATTTTGAGAAACAGCAAAAATACAGCCCTAAAATTGTCTCATATTTGCAACTTTATATCCTAACCAGAGAGAATATGGATTCTCCTCAGATGCCAAATGGGTATGAGGTGTACTACCATAAGACTGAACTAGGAACAGGGTGAAGCCCGTGGCTTCCAGTGACCTTGAGGAGATGTAACTTCATGCATCACATCTGTATATTTACTGGAGTTAGAGAAACACATAAGGGAGCTCCAGTGTCTCCAATTAATAAGAGTGAATAGGTATAAGGTTCTACATTCTTCGTTGCAACTGTGGAAGTATTTTCTCAAGTCTTGAGAAAAGAAGTGTTCCCAGTTCTACTCCAGTACAGAGAAGTACTAGACAGAATAGTTTAGTAGAGTTTTTCTCAACGTGCAACAAATTGAATGAAAACTATAGCTAGCATTAAAAATTTGGCTTTCTGTATTCCCCAAAGCAATGGAAACAAATAATGGCAAATCTGTTTTGGCAATCTAAAACAAAATAGTTGGTTTAAGTAGTTGTGGAAGCATTTTCATTACTTTTTTCACACACTATTCCAACTTTCTGTTTCTTCCTCAACAGTCCAGAAAACCAGATTTCTGGCATTAACACAAAACTAACCTGATGGTCCTTAAGATATTTAGAATACAATCTTCTCCATGCATTGTACAGTGTTTTCTTGGATACATTCGGTGTAAAAGGTCTGCCAGGTAGGGAAGCAGAACTAATACTATTGATATTATATCTGGGAGATGCAACAATTTCAAATCCAAGAGCATCCCTTATCATCTGATGTTTCTGTGGTCTTGCCACCCTGATCTTTTGAAGAGAATGCATATAGAGCAGATCCTTCCAACTAGTGCAAACACACGCAGAAAGCACCTGTGGGACAAATCACTGCCTCATGACAGGAGAACTTCATCATACCTGAGGTCAAGGGTACATTTCTCTTCACCCTGACTTTATTTTGCTGCATATTCATGAGAGCAGGAAACCTCACTGAAAAAAAAAATCCAAAAACCTAAACACAACAAAACAAAGGGTTTACAGCCATGTTTAAGCCACAAATAGGAAAAAATCCCAGCTGCAGCTGAGGGGTGATTGAGATTAATTTTTTTTCCTAGCCTGCTCTATTTTCTGCACCTTAAGAAGCTTATTGTGTAAAAGTTCATTCAGCCTGACTGGAACTGAATTTGTGAGAGGAGTCAAGGAATATGATCCGTATCACTGGGTAAACAGAAAAATGAGTTCTGATTATTCCTAAACACCTCAAACACCTTCTGTGCAACACAATATATATTAAATATCTTCTCATATGCCCCTTAGATTACTATAGAAGTGTATAATTATCTATAATGCAGAGTATAGAGTAACATCACACAATATTTATATTGGGAGGGACCTCTAGATCCACTGCTCAGGGCTTTAAACTGGGAGCAATTTCCACAAGGCCTTGTCCAGTTGAGTTTTGAATTCTTCCAGGTAGGCACATTCCACTTGCTACTTGAGCAATCTGTTTTCCTCTTCATCAGTAAAAAGAAAATGCATATATGAAAAGAACTAAATTTTTGTCACATGTTTGCACAGTATCTATCACAGTACACTTCTAGTGTATGGGTGCTATTTTACTACAAGTAATCAAGAAATAGTAGAAATACTATTGTAAAATACATTCAATTGAATTAATTATTTAAACACTATTGCAGTATCTCACATTTATCATGGAGAAATTCAAGTTTTAATGGGAAGCAATGACAAATTTCTGCCCTGAGTGCCTATGAGCTCTCTCTGTTGTGTTGTTATATCCGCTATCTGCTCCCAGGGTTCATCTCCACGCACTGAAAGATCTCTTTTTCATACTAGCTAGTAAGAAAGACAGACTACATTTTAAGACAGTAACTTTAAAAGTGAACTCTTTTGGGAAGGTCACACACCATTTTGCTGAACTGGGACTTGTTAAAATCCAAAAAGTAAGCATGATGCCTCTATAATCAGGATTATCACACTACCAAAAACTGCTCATTCCTGGAAACTTCCACGAATAACTTGACTCATCTCTGAAAACACTTATGTCCCAGACACATCTCTGGAACACAAGGCCTCATTTTTGCAGCTACCTAATGTTTCACTGGGGGATGCTGAACACCTCCAGCTGATGGTGAGACAATGGAAAATGACTGTGTTCACTATGACCATAAGTCTCCCAAACGGTATTTTGCTTGGAACAGTCCAAGATTATTAGTTTCTAAAAGAGGTGTCCTTGTCTGTTTGCTGCAAGCAAAGTCTCTTAATGGTTTCCCGCAATCCTAATTTCCCATTTAAATTAATGTAATAGTAGCAACATTTACTTTAATGGCTCCCATAATATGCAGTATCATTTCTTGCATAAGTTGCTCCCACAGCTAATCTGCTACTGCACAAAATTATACCAACAAAGTATTTATTTTTATGGTATTTAATGAAAGATATTTAGCTATCTACTTTTTGGAAAATCTGCCAGTCTACTATCAAGCCAAGGGCCTACCTTTATTGACATACATCTTACATAGTAAAAGAGAAGGGTGGTTTTATAAAATTTATGCAATTTTGCTGCTCATGTTTTGGTTTGTTTGTTTGTTTTCTATTAGTGTTCCTGCTGCCATGTGTGATGCTCAGAATGTTGCTACTATAAGGGAATATGTTGTTCTCATATTAGCATTCATTTGTGCTAAGGGGCCAAGAATAGAGGAAAAGCTTGAAATGTATATGCCAAAATAACACAAAGATCTTCCAACCTCATGACAAAGAGCTCCAAGCACTAGTCAATACTGGTTGCTTTATTATAATAACTGGAACTTAATTGCCCATCACCCTGAAAGATATGAAGCAAACCCTGTGATCGCAGATAAAACATGAGACCCAAAGCAGCCATTTCTGGAATGGTTTCCTTCATTAGAATACACATTACATTAGCAATCACGTGGAAAAAAAGCTAGAAAACACTGAAAATTTATATGGTAAGTTCCCCAAGACTTTGAACATCATCTTGAAATGAATCATTGCACACTTAAATAACTGTTTTACCTGCAGGCTCCAGTCAAATGAAGACCCATTTCTGTCAGGTTTTACCACTCAGGAAATCAGTATTCTGCTTGTAAATTCTTAATCCATACATAATCTAGATCCATTTGGCTTCAGGCTATTTGGCATGAAAGTGCTGTTTTACATTAGTGATCTGCTCCCCCTTGAGATGGAGGCAGTAAACAGATGCCCAAGGACTTCATGAGAAAATGAACCAGAGCCAAGAAACATATTCAGTGAGGCTTGTTCAATCTCTGATTTATTGATTTGGCACATTGGAAGATGCAGGGATTCTACTGTGACCACTGAAAGTAGCATGCATTGTAACATCATAATCTCCCTCTATTCAAAGCAATATTTGCTATGCAACTAAATTAGCCACAAACACATACACTGCACAGCTGCCTTTCTTCTGAATATGACCTTTTTAGAGCATTTCTTATTAAACAGCTATTGTACCTGTGGAAACTGTGATGGACAACATACCCTAACATAGTCTACTCAAAGTCAGTGTTTGCAGAGTTAGAACATTATTCAGTCCGTTCTCATTTTCTTCCACATTCAACCTTTGGTTCCCAGCCGTTCCAGATATAAAGCTGTTCATTTAAGAAAAAAAAGAAAATTAAAACCCAACCCTTTTACCTTTTTCTCATAGCAGAGATAAATGAATCCTAGGCAGAGACTACAACAGGTCCGAAAAATACCAGGTTTATAAGTCATTATCTCAGAGACATGCTAATATGCAAGGCAGGATCCTTACTGCCCTGTGGAGCTTAGCTGCAGAGGAACAGAGCAGGTAAAGTCCTTCATTCTCACCACAGCCTGTATTATTTATACACTAAAGTTATGCTGTGGAGTTTTAAGACATACCTTTGAGGCATCCACATGTTCCTAGGGATTAAGGAAACTGGATGCAGTAATAAATTCTCTGCTCATTTAACTTCATCCAAGTCACCAGAATTAAGTTAGCAGAAGTTGCTGCCTATAGTTTTTAAGTTCAGGGAGATCCCAACGTGCTGGTCTCTTACATGACCCATAGCACAGAATATCCTGCCTGCAGAAGAAATTTTAATATGTGCTAAAAAAGCTACAACTCTCAGTCTGAGTATCCCTGTGCATTTTGGAAGGACATGTACTCTTGATTACAATTCCTAGGCAGCTTTGACTTTGCAGTTTTCCTACGTGAATTTTCCTTCTGATTTATTAATCAGAATGATGGTTCACATGTTTCATTTGACTGCCAATATTAATTTTAACAGATTTAATAACTGTAAACTTACCATCTCATTCAGAAATGGGGCTGAAAGGGATGAAAAGGACTTGTACTGATTCACAGTTAAAATAACAAGCAGTTATAGCATAAGCTTGTATACAAAGACTTTGTAGCTGGAGAATGTAACAACTTATACTTACAGAAGAGAAATCATAACACTCACCAGTTTACTATATACAGTTCTTATGAGGACTCTGTGGAATATCAATTCACCTCAATAGGAACAAGGAAGCCATAAAAAGTATGTGATAAAAAAAGTGGGTTTGCTGCAAATAGATCATAAAATAATGACCACTGTCATGAAGTGTAGGGATTGTAGGTCCTGACACATGATTATTGCTTATTATATTAAAATATACATATTTAGTCAGTAGAGAAATAATGTGTTATTATCATAAAAGTTGAATGTTATTGTATTGAACCATCAGTATTATTTCAACACCTACAACTGACTTTTAAGTTTTTTATAAAAGACATATTTTCAATAAAACTTGTGACATTTTCATATTTCTCAAATTCTGTGTAAGATATGTTCAATATCCTGGCAACAACTTGTACAATTTCCTTCTTGCTTCTGTAGAAGTATAATTTTAAATGGGACTTCTAATTAGGTCAAACATGTTAAAAAAAATCTGGAAAGGCTGAAATCCTGCCTAAATGAGGACAGCTCCTCTTTGATGTGATAATTAAGTTTTGGTAGAACTATAGCAATAATTCAGAAGCCTGAAGAGCAGAGACAGAAAACATTTGAATGGTCAAATGTTTTATTAACATACTGAGTAGAAAGGAAGAAGAGGAGAGAATTTAGTGGTAGAAAAAAAGACAGAAGGTGAAAAACAAGAAAGGAAGACATGACAAAATACTGTGAAGGAAAAGAGAAAGCAAACAATATAAAGGAGGGAGAGAAAAGGAGAAAAAACAGAGATTTGAGAAAAGGGAAAAATAAGATACGAGGAGATGAGATTTGGATGGCAAAATGGAAAGTAAAATGAGGTGGAAGCATATGACAATAAACAAAAAAGTGAAAAATTAGATTTATTTTTAAAAGTATGTGTGTCAGTCATAGCAGCATTTGTCAGGTGAGGAAATTCAAAGCAACAATAGCTCAGGTGGCAGCTACCTGCTAAAGCAAGACTCTCAGTACCTTCTGTAGGAAAACTAACAAATTGTCTAGATAACCATCTGGGTATGCTCACAGCTTGACTGCAGAAACTTTTGCCATCCTTTACAACAATACAGTCTAACAGCATCTGCTCGAGGTAAGCAGCATTTCTTGTCATTTCTCCACTGAGCAGCCACTGACAGGGGAACACAGTGGATATTTGCCATTCACATAAAGTCATGCAATATGTTTTGCTGTTGCCAAAATCAGAACTCTGATCCAGTAACTCTTGGGCTTCCTGCTCATGGTCATAGTCTCTAAAAAATCACTTGGAATCATCAGAGTACAATAAGAAGATTGCTAGCAGGCAATCTCATCAGCAAAACCATCTAATACATACAATTTAAAGATTCCTTTATATGGCACCAACTACAGTAATTATCTAAGAATGGTGCTGTGTGAAAAATATGTAACAAATTGGCAGTATCAAATGCTTAAAAACATTGCCAGGCAACCATGGGTTTGCATCATTCAGGGACTGGTTTGTGCAATGGCACTTTATTTTCACTTGGATGATTACAGCCTTTCTCCGTTGCCCATACACATTAGGAACTGAAAGCGTGGTTACCACCTGCCTGCTCCAATACTAGCAAGACAATTCCCACTTTTCATTCCTTGTTTTGCATACTCTGTGCTGGTATCCAAGAGCGGGAGAAGAGAAAGTTCAATACTGATGCTTAATTGCCATTTATTTGAGCTGGGAAAACTGTTGCACAAAAAGCAGAAAAAACGCTCAGTATCCCTGGGATGAGGATATTAGAGAGCTAAACATTTGAAACTAGACTGTGTGTATGTTCTTCTTCCATCTCCTGATTAACTATTCAGAAAGATGACTGAGATGACAAAAATAGAACATCACTCTGTATCAGAAATTATATTAGTTGAAATAACTTCCTGTTATTACGTTTGTTGTCACTTTCATTACTGTTTCTGTCATGCTTTTGAATTTTATTCAGTCTCATCACGTTGAATGCTTTTGAAAATTGGCCTGCAAGTTCTGGTAAACTTGAATTTCATACGGGTCCAACCATGGCTTAGCATGCTGAGACTTTCAGCTTGTGTCTCCTGAAGCTTAAGGGAAAAGCAACAGTGATCAGCATGGACAAGAAGACAAACCCCATCTGGACAGTATAAAGATCTAGTCTCTTGGGAGCATAAGATTCAAAAGCAATTCTTTCTAAAAGAACTGGTGAGCAACCATCAAGACCAGAAAAAAACATTTTGAGGCCCTCAGGTAACTTTGACATCTAGGGCAGCTAGTTATTAAATTTAAGCCTCTAGTTCTCATCTCGTGTTTTGATGTCTGAGAAGAAATCAGAAAATTTATAATGTCTTAGTTTTCCCTTCTTCCACCCTGCTCAGCAGCAGGTAGAAATCACCTCACTGCACATCCAGCACAATCTAACTGGATGGTAGGGAAAGGTAACATTGGAAAAACTCTCCAAGCTAAGGAGATGTCTTATTTTCACATACAAACCCTAGATGAAATTAAAATGATAACATATTGAAGGGAAAAGAAGCATCCATAATCATACAAGGGATATGACATCATTTGAACAATCTCAATCTTCAAAGCACGGTTAATTGAGACTCTTCACCTGTGCAGGCTGCTTCAAAGCTGTCAATCTCACAGTGAGCTCTGGCCATTTTCAATGGTTAAGATGAGGTACCCTGAGCTGTTGAGGATTCTTTTTTGATTTAGAGACTTTGTTGTTTAGCAATTCTTTAGAAGTGGCGATGTAAGACAGACCAAAGAGGCTGCCAACAAAAGTATTCCACATACATGCTTCTCTACATGACCAGGGAGATCATTCCACTAATATACACTGAGGATTATTGATTCTTCATGCTAAAATACAGGTTTAAAAATTGGGCTTTCATGGTGTATTCATATTATTCTTCCATTGTTTGTTTTCAAATACCTGTGTAGTTTAATATTTTTCACTACTATATATATGTATATATTCACTGACTGGTTTCAATCAGAATGCTTTTTCATCTCTTTTTCATCTCTTGAACTTGAAAAGAAATACACTTCCTAACAGGAAAGCACAAGAATCATCATGGTAGTAAATTCACTGGATGAAACACAGTATACAATTAGTAAATCAATACTAATAATGTTAGAAACAAAAAAAAATTGTTCAGTCACACTGTATCTCCTAGTGGAACAATATTTGCTACATCAGAATAAAAGAAAGCAAGGGGAAAACTTACATAACAAGTAACACACAATAATTATTAACTATTCCATTACTGATTACAAGAAAGTTTCCAATAAAGAAGCTTGTAGATGATAATTGAGTAATGAAAAACAAGATACACAAGAGAGTTCATCCACATACGAAGAAATTCTCTAGGTATTCTGGATGGACCAAGAAAAACTGAGTTTCTAAAAAAAAAAAAAGAAAAATAGTTTCTAAACCATAATTGCTTCTTTGAACGGCTAAACTCCAGATTTTAACACTGGAGGGGGCCATCTAGAATATTCTGCACCCTGACACCCTGTAGACATCAATTGAATTTATTTTTTTTACCTAATTATGCCTTTAGGTTTTTTTACTTAGCATTTTATAATGTATCACAAGATTAATCTATCATTCTCCTTTTAGTGTACTTGCTGTAAAAGTTATTGCAAACGCAATTTTTATATAGTTCAAGTATGGAAAGTTTTATGTTGAAATGCTTCAGACCAGGATGATATGTTTTTGCACACTGCAAGCTGTTTCCCATTTCCAAGGAAATATCCCCAGCCATAATGAGCATCTCGTTCCTTTTTCCCAGAGCTCCGGGCACAGTGGTACCAGCTATCATCCCAGTCCCAGCAAGGGCTTTCCAATTCACCCAGGAGAGAAAACAAGACAGAGCCTTAAAGAATATATTCATTTTCACTTTTAGTTGATGCAAAAAACAGTCAAACGCACTTGCATGTTTTGTAGAAGTAAACAGCACTCACAAAGTACTGATTCAAAAATATTTGTTGCTAAGTACTGTCTGAACACATTGAGGTCCCCAGTCCTACATCCATCCAAATGAGTGCAAAGTTTGCAGTGATGGCTCTGGCACCAGACTGTCCATATGTGGCATCATGCACTCTGCAACACAGATTTGTTCTCAACCAAGGAACTCTCAAAGTGGTCTTGAAGTGCACAGCCTCCAAAGCAAACCAGACAGTCCATCAGTCATGGCTTGGGCTATCCTGAAGGATCCCACCACATATCCCTATGCACCACATAAGAATTTTAATATTTAGGGCATGTCCAAGAGGCCACTATAAGCATTCTATTTTTTTTTTAAATTTTTAGTTAGCCTGAAGTGTATTTATCCAAGTTAACAATTAATGGGATGACAGTGGTTCAAAGTCCCAGTAATCACTGAAGCTAAACACACTTTGCACACACTTTGTGTACAGGTCTTGGACTTGTTTTCTTAATTTTGTCCTCATTCACTGACTACAATGCAAAAGGAACTTTACAGATATCTCATCTTCAAGTCAATTTTTGATAAGCCTGCTGGGTACCTTTTTAAGATTTTACTTTGAAAAAATTACAGAAAATGATTAAGTTATCTTCAAAATGCTGGACTTCAGCTCACCCTCAGGATATTAAGCCATTAGTCTATGGCATATTATTGCAAAGATTATGTAATGTACCTCTACTGTTTTCACTTTGTGCTTTGTTGTTGTATTTGTTATTATATGGCATTTCTATTTCATCTCAAGTACATATGCCTTTTAAAGCTCACAGACTTCAATGACATTTTTGTAATAGACAAAAACTGATAGGAGTTTTATAAAAGCAGCTAAATAAAATGATTCTAGCAAACAGCTTCAGTATTTCCCAGGTGATCACATCTAAAACTGGAAAAATGAAGTCTCAAAAACAGTAGAAAAAGAAATATTGCTCCCTGATATCATAAAGTTTAAAATCAACTGAAAATGTCAGACATGCTTCATACACACAAATTAAACCACCACATTTCTTTTAAAATAAATACACCAAATATAAAACTGCAGCATGTTCCATTATTCCTATGATCTTCAATAAATCTGAATCTCTCCTTTATTATTTGGTTCTAGATATTTATGAGCTACATATTTAAGATAATTAATTGCCTTGCATTACCCACTGCTTCTCTGTGGATTGTTGTGGAAAAATACAACCAAACAACAAACAATTACTGACCTTTCATGACTTACAAGGGAAGGATTTCAAAGAGCTTCTTAAAACTTGGGAAATATTATTCACATTTTGCCAGTGTGAGAATACTGCTATAGGAAGGTTTCATGCTTACACTACAAGTTGAAAACAGAACTGGAAAGAAAGCTAAGCATAGTCTTGTCCCTTAAGTGTAACCCTTCTAACCTTCACTCTTCTCATCAACATCTCATATCCCTATATAGCTGGAATTATATTGGGATATTTACCACAATTATGAGCTACCAGCTGCTTTGGATCAGAGCTTTGGCATTTGTGTTGGGTGCTGCATTCTAATAAGAACTGTCCAGCTTGCTTTTGGTTTCAGAGAAAACCCTCCTTTTGACACACTACTGATGTTACCCATTTTGCAGTGGGTTATCATTTGTGATCCGATACTGATCTGCAATGGGCAGTTGAACTACACTCATTTTTAAAAATTGAAATAGTCGGTTGATAATAACTGGGCTGAAAGCTGCTGCAATAGATATGTTATTGCTCAGAGAGCATTCCTCTACAGTACCTGAATTAGAGAGAAATACATCATTGGGACAACTAGGGCATGGCTTTAGTCTTACTGGAGGTTCAGATCTCTGGTAAGATCAAAATCCCATTGTGAAAATATTTCCTGATCCAGATTTTCTGGTGAAGATAATTTCAGTTATGTCCATTAGGGATATATGTCTATTGTTTGCCCTTCTCCTAAGAAATGTAGGAAGCAAATGGGAGAAATCTGCTCTAAAACATTCCCTGAAAAAAGTCTCTGGGCTGCCAGGATGAGGACCTACATTCCAGATGAATGAGGACATCTGGTCATCTTACTGACTTTTCAGAGCAGATCAGTGTCTATTTGGTCATCTGAACAGTTGGGTTTTCAACAGTGTTTGAACCCAGCAGCTCTTGCTGGGAACCCTGTTGAAAATTTCAGAGCTCAGCCCTTAAAATTTTACTCCATATTGGATCCAAAAATTTTATGAGCTTAAATAAAATAAGACCTAAAAAATAGGCCGGTGAGTTTTTAATTATTAAAAAAGAAGAGTTTTCTTATTTCCATGTCCAGATGTATTGTTGGTCCCTTTTGAAAAACCCAGTCCAAATCTGCATAGCTTTTCCAAGACATGTTTTTATGGTAAATTTCCCAACAGCTGCATGCTGAGGTTGTCTCTCTTGTTCCTGCCTTTCTCTTTCCATGGGACAAAAACTAGGTCTCTGCTCTGCTCAGACTCTCTCAGTTCTGAAACTTTGAGAAACATGCTATCTTTGAGATACTGTAGGCAGGCATATCAAGAGAAAGCTGGTACAATTTCATAAGCCTCACTTCTTTAAGAAAACCCAAGAGTTAAGAATAAAGAAAAACTAGAAAAATATTTAAGAATGAAGACACTGTGAGGATTATCATAAAAAATTATCCTCATTGCTCTGCTCAGCTTTGGCACCTCTTTCTCTCCCCATATTTCATGCTAAGAAGAAGAAGGCTCTTTGGGACAAGAACATATCTGCTTTGGTGCTTTACCAAGCTCAGTGGGAAGGGGAATCTGACAACTGAGCACTTTTTATAAAAATTAATTACTTGCATCATCCACTGCTGAAGATTGTATGTCCCAGTGCACTAGCCATCAGCAATATGTATGAAAATCTTGGAGGTCTGAGCCCACAGCTAAAGAACTGAAATTCTCGGGAGATATATTTTCAATTAAAGCTTTTTATGTTAATACTTCAGATGCTTCAACAATAATTTGCTGAGGCATGCAGGGTATCTTAGTTATAAAGAAAAGAGAGAGAAATAATTAATGTGCCCAGTTTGATCTTCTAGTTTACCCAAACTTAGTTTCTTTGTTTCTTCTAGAAAATTTAACAAGCAAAAAAATTAACAATAAGTCAGCAGCTGTTCTGAAGTTTCCTTAGTTACAAGAACACTTATGTAAGGCAAAACAATTCCACTTTGCAGTGTTACGCCGGCCAGTACAAAGAATTCAGACAATTGATAGCACACTTTTCTTGCCCAAAACAGTCTTTGCCATGTTTCAGTGCATCTCAGTGAAGGAATAATTATTGTCAATAACTGGTAAATATTTGTGGCACGGCAATGTGTCTGCAACCCAGATGAGACTGTAAGCCAGGTATGCACAAATGACAAATGACAAAGATGGTCCCAGCTCTGAAGGCTTTAAATTTAAATCAATGTAACAATGGCCAGGAGAAAAGCAGTCCTCTTTTGTCCTATTTTGCATGTGGGTTACTATAGCCTATGAAATCTACAGAAATTTATAGAATCACAGAATGGCTTGGGTTGGAAGGAACCTTAGAGATGATCTAGTTCCAACCCATCTTCATGGGCAGGAACAGCTTCCACTAGACCAGCTGGCTTAAAGCCCCATCCATCCTGGCCTTAAACATTTCCAGGGATGGGGCATTCATGACTTCTCTGGGCAACTTGTTCCTGTGTCTCATCATCCTTTGAATAAGGAATTTCTTCCTGGTATCTAATCTTAACCTACCCTTTTTCAGTTTAAAGCCATTACCCCTTGTCCTGTCACTAAATGCTCTTGTGAAAAGTCCTTCTCCAGGTTTCCTGTAGATCCCCTTTAGGTACTGAAAGGCTAAATTTGTTACCAATGATAAACCACAGAGGTAATTATCTGTGTTTTCACATGAAGTCCATAGTAAAAGAGGAGAAAACACTGCCACACAGGAGTGCACTGCCATTGCCATGAGCCCATCCTTTCTCAGCTATTTTGGTAGTTTACGTTTTCTTTGTGGACCTATGAAGAGCAGTTTGAGTTTCACCACACACTTTACCACGATGTAGCTTGAGGTGTTTAGAGGACTTTACAAAGAAGGCAGGACTCTCCTAACCTCCCAAGACCCACTTTAGACCTCAGAGGAGACTACTAGACTGTGCATGCACAAACTGGGAGACAGTCTTTTCACCCAGCAGAGAGGAAGAAAAGCCTTACCAGCTTTTTACATTTCCACAGTATTTCAGTTCTGTTTTAAAGCTAAGACTGAAATCAATAATGACAAGGACATAAACGACAAGGCTGTTCTTGGTGTATGCTGCCAAACATCATCTGCAAGGAGATGGGCAAGAAATCCTTCAGAGCATACCACTATACTGAGACTTCCAGTCACACCTGGGGATAAATTCTGGGAAAGCAGTTAGACATTTGAAGTGTTCTCTAACCTCAACCGAATCATAAGTTATCAGTATATAAGCTGAATATGAAGGTAGGCACGGCAAATCAGTAATCTCTTCCTGCACTGTTCAAAAATCCAACATGACACTATGTCCCTTTCTTTAAGAGAGCTGTGTGGATGTTTGCTGTGTAGAGCATAGTTTGACTACCAATATTGCATTGCTTATAAAGTAAACAGTGTGATGAAATATTGGGGATTTGTATTACTTTTTATCTGTTTTTTAAACAGAAAATGTATAATGAGTTCTATTTGTGAAGAAATTAAAAAATACCACGTTTTACAGTTAATATTTACTTTTAGATTACAAATGAAAGTATACTTTGGAGTTTTGAGATTCATTTACATACTTACAAAATCATGCATGCAGTTGCCAGAAAAAATATGTTAATATATGTTAAAAAATCTGAAAAGCAAGAAGTTCTTAATACACAATAGGCTTTATTTCCACTATCCTCTAGGAATAAATGGCCTATGCATGGCATTACCATAGACATCAGTTAGCTCCATGCAACCTAAGAACAGGCTGGTTCCCTCTGAAATTGAGGCCAAGGGAGAGAGGAACCATGAACTCCCAATGTCTCCTCCCACAATGCAGCAATGGGAATTCACAGCTCTCAGTACAGCACAGCAAGTAGTTTCTGACCATGTGTAGGAGACAAAAGTTGCTGAAGAGACTTCCTTAACTACTTTCCCCTTTCCTTTGTAATTCCAAATTCATACCCTTTCAGAACTACAAGAATTAAATATTCATAAAATAGTGTGGAAAATGAGCATTCAAAGGTGACAGAGAGCAAATCATCCCTAGCAACAGAGGCATGCAGCTGGGAGACGAATCTACCTTGCTCCTTTTGTCAGACCTTTCAGACCCATCAATGGAAGGCTTCTCTGTCCAATATTGGGGAAATCAATTACTGTCAGACCTTGAAAATTGTCTTAAAACATGAGCTATTCTCGCATGACTAAACTGCCTTGTCCTGTTCTATGTGAGAGGTGATTCAGGTTTTCCACTGGTTCATGTAAGACATGATTTTAACTTTAGTCCTCATTTATTTTCCTTTAGTGATGAAGGCACAGTGATGGGTCATTTGCTGTACCAATACTAGCAAGTGCCAAGTGTGCATCGAAGAGGAGGTTTTCCAGCACTCAGGATTTTTGGCTTACAGATCTTCTATTACCCCAACTCTGGATCTTTACTAGGCAGTATTTGTCAGCTATTTTGTGGCACAGACAAATAGGCCTGTGATGAAACCAAAGCAAGATTTAAATTTAGACCTCCAGAAACATATGGTTACCCCAGTAACACTTCACCACCATTGCTTGTCATTCGTGTTTCTTTCCTTTATATATCTGTTTTCTGTCACAGTTACCTATGGGATGCACTCTGAGTTCCAACGAGTACAGCTCAACTTGGAATGGCTGTCAAACTATTGGCTCCACTTACACGGATGTCTTACAGTTTTTCCAAAACAGATTCTCAGTCTTCAAATTTATGGACTAAGACATGCAAAATCAATGGTGATTTATCTTAAAATAGCAAATTGAGGAGCTCTGGACCTGATTTCTGAGCAGTCAGATATCCATGAACTGGGAATGCATAGACACCTGGGAGCAATAAATGTAACAGCTACACTAAGCTAAGCTACCATCAGTGAAACTGATTTCATCCCTCTTCCTGTCACTGAAATAGTCTGGATTTCAACACAATATGTACGCATGACTCCACAAAGCAGTGACACAGATTTAAAGAGATTCATGCTGTTTGTTACTGATGCAGTTTCATTTTACCCAGACACTAACAAGACTGACAGTGGAACAAGACTAGCGGTTTATGGATTCCTCCTCCCTCCAAGAAGTCACTGCCATGGGAATACACTATCAGGAGATTTTTTCCTAATCTCAAACTCTCAACCAAGCTAATCAGGCAGATTAACTGGCCTTCATATACACCTCATGGAGGGCCATACTGGCAGGACCCATCTTGCCCCTCAGGCAAATTTGAGAAGAAACTTAGAGACACCAGTAGCACTGCAGTGCTGCTGTGCTAGAGTCTCTCCTTTGGGACACTGCTGGAAGAAGAGGCATTACAGATATGGATATTACAGGCAGTGCTGCTCCTTCCCAGACCAAAGCACTGAATTTCTTCATAAGAAGATTTGGTGCACAGGGAAGGACATGGAGCATGTCCATCTCTCAGCACTATTCCCTCACCACATCCTTTATTAGAGGCAAAGTGTGGAGACAGAGCGTTCCCAGCCTTTGAGACCTTTCCACCCTTGGCAGCTTCTTGGGCACAGCCTAAAAAGCTTAATGCTGCAGCAAAAACAGCTCCGGGCTTGACATAAACAGCAATTACCACTAAAGATCGGAGTGCATGTGGCTGTGGATTGTTGTCTGCACACACAAGAGATGGGAAGTCATCCTCCCTGAGCGGTTACACCAAAAAGTCATTTTACAGTTGTGTGTAGATTAAAAAAATTATCTGCTGTTCCAAGAAGAATGTATTTTTCAATTTGTATAACTTTGTCTTACCACAATTGCAACTTCACAAAATGTTATCAGCTACAACCAACATCCTTACTCTAACAGACCTCTGAATTCTTGGATGTTTCAATTAATTGCTTCTCTCTTATCCAATTAATCTCCATTAGCTACTAGTTTTTAGAAATTAAATGAAAATGTATTTCCTAGCAATTGTAAGACTAAGGTGATACAGCTGAGAGGCAATTTAGCTTTCACTAAGATTTGAGCACAGGACAGAAAGGTTTGGGACTTCAGCCTGACTCTTTTGATCAGTTTGTTCCTCCAGGATCAAGGCTAATAACCACAAGCAAAAGCTGTGACACTAAAGGTGTAAAAGGGTTTTGAACTCACAAAAACACAAAACAGAACACTGGATTAAAACACATACACTTTCCTCAAAATCCCTATGTGTCATTCACAGTGATATATTTCACAGAAAACCTTTTGCAAATTAGCAATCCCAAAGGGAGCTGCTTTCCACCTGGACAAGAAGTGCCCGTAGGCAGCACACAGCTGTTGTTGGCTGACCAACACATCCACTTCATGAATAGGTGACGGGTAAAACAATTTAAACATTAAAACCACTATTGCCTTATTCATTAAGTAATGGTCCTTTGCTGATCTGCCCAATTTCTTCCACCTCTCTGCGGGTTTTAAGTTGTTTGGACAGAGGAAAATCTTTGCTCCAGGGTGAATTTAGACAGAGGCACTAGTCTATTCTTAAGTAAACACAGCAGGATTCATGCAATTCTTTCTCCTACTGAACCAAATAGGCCATCCATTTCTTTCTGCTGTTACATCCTAAATGTTTTCCAGTGCTCTTCAGTACAAAACCCCAGGAGATGTGGTAAAACTCCACTGACTGATTCTTTTTAGTATATGCTAGAAACTTGTGCGCCTGGCCAGAAAGCCATTTGCAGGAGGAACATTTTATTAAAACTTGCATGGCAGTCCAAAAGGAAATAACATTCCTTGTGGAAACCTGTGCTGGAAGGTCTTCTAGAAAGAACTTCTCCCATCAAGTCCAAGAAGGAGCTTGGCAGACTGCTTGTCTTTCATGACAGCTGTTGTTGTGCCTGGCCCAATCAGTTCAAAGTGTTGCTCCCTGTTGAAAGATGGATGGTGACAGCCATTTTCAGCATGGAAGACCCAGAAAATGCAAGGGAGTTTGCAACCAATGTTAACTACAATGGTGATTACATCAAATCTACAAATTATTCCAAGAAACCACCTGTGCTTCCAACACCATAACTGCATCCATTCCAGCAAATTAAATGTTCATGGGACTTCTCCTTGGCCCTGGAGCAGCCCACAGCCACCCTACCACTCCCTTGGCCTCAACAACGACAGGGTGTTAGACAGGCAGCCTTCTGGGAATCATCCACTAAGCCTGGGCTTGGCTAAGGCAGTGCAAGTCAGCTCTGGCTGAAAGATAAGGACTGTGCATGGCAGGATGGTTGGTTACAAATTCTGGAGTCTGTGGCCTGACACTGATTTAATATTATCAATGTAGAAAGCAAGCCTCAGGAACCAGAATTGCATCCAGAATTTTCTTCACACTTCCCAAGTGTGGTGTTCGTGTGTCATGACCTGGAAGCATTCTCCATTGGTGAGACATCTACTGAACTGGATTAGAGCCAACACAGATGCTTCTGCATTTCTGTTACTTTTCTAGAACAAATTCTGCTATTTTAAGTTGGATGTGTACTCTCAATCTCACCCAATCCAATCCACTCACATACAGTCCAGGCCAGTCTAGTCCAATCCCATCCAATACAATCCCTACCAGTTCAATCCAGTCCTTTCTGAGCTATTACAGGTGTAAAAGAGCACAGTCTGGACTCCCTGCCCTCCCTCCCTGGGATGTATATTCTGAACTCTCAAGACGGATGTTGAAATGAATCTGTGATAGAAAAATTTAGAATTTCCTACCACATATAAATTGCAGCAGTTTACACCATATAAATTACAAGATGTAATGCTTCCTTAAAGACTCTTGAAAACAGTGGGCTAAATTGAGAAGGGATAAGTATGCAACATAGAACTTTGGTAATTGGACCCTAGCAGAGCCTATTTAAGGAGATATTTTAAAACATGAGTTTTAAAATTAGTCAGAATCTCACTTTTCATTGCTTAAAAAGAAGAGAAGGTGGGTAAAGCAGAGAGTATGACAAGTTGAGCATTGCTGTAGTAGATTTCTCCACTGATCCATGGGGAGAGACAGGTACTCTCAGATTTACAGCACTTTGCATAGCAAGGTTTATGTACTGAATACATTTTTTTTCTTTTCTTTTCTTTTCTTTTCTTTTCTTTTCTTTTCTTTTCTTTTCTTTTCTTTTCTTTTCTTTTCTTT
>JAWWEU010000001.1:49658690-49670683 GCA_035583155.1 Acropternis orthonyx | reverse complement strand
CTTTTCTTTTCTTTTCTTTTCTTTTCTTTTCTTTTCTTTTCTTTTCTTTTCTTTTCTTTTCTTTTCTTTTCTTTCTTTTCTTTTCTTTTCTTTTCTTTTTTCCCAGAGAGGTATGGTGCAGTTAACATGATCTTGTAAAAGGCACAAGACACAACAAGCAATTCTGTATTGATAGTGGTATTTTCAGGGAGAGGATGCACAAAACGAGGTGCCTCCCCACAAGAAGCTGTTTGCTTGTGCCTCACTGAGCAAGTCAAATCCTAATGAGCTCTCCTGATACGTTGTTGCAGGGGTGAGGGAGAATGCAGGAGTGACTGCCTTGGGACCAAGCAGAAAATGCTGCCTCACTGTGCTCTTTGACGCATTCACAACACTGTTCCCTGCAAGATATGACACCAACTCTCTTAAAATTATTAACCTTTTCAGACCAGGGTCAGTGAGGCTGCAGGACAAGTTTGCCATCCGTCAGAGTTGATGGCATGCTCTGCCTGATCCTTGCTGCTCCCCCCACTTTCCCCCCTGCAAAGTTATACTCAAAGCAGTTGCCACCTTCACAGCCTGCAGCAGAGTACCCAGATGCAGGAAGGAGGGGGAGAAGTGGCAAAGGCACAGCAGGCTCACTTTATCTGGACCAGCTTCACACAGCAGCCCACATGAGTGTTCAAGATAAGCAGTATAGACCACAGCATTGAAATCATGTTGGCAGCTACTAATACAAACATACTGCCTATCACCCACACAGATGGCACCATTTGAGGGCAATGCCAGTGCTTGCACATTTGAAAGAAACTAGAAATTGCCCTGGTTTCAAGTGAATTTTTCTGTCTCCTTTTAGGACAACAGATTCTACTTTTAAGCAGGCAGGAGCTGCCTGATTTTTTACTGATTTAAGTGACATCTATACTCCAATAATGCTCAGAAAGCCTGACCAGAACCAAGACTGACCACAGCGAAATTGTGCAAGCAAAGGCTGGGAGGGTGCCAGCTTAGTTAATGGTTACTGCTGCCCTTCAAAACTTTTATTAAGCTCCTTTTTTTTTTTTTAATCTGGAAGGCAGCAATTCTATTTTTAGCCACATCCCTATTCTATTCATGGTTCATCAGCATGCCACCTGGAATTAATATTTACCTGATTCTTAGCCTCAGTTAAGATGAGCAAGTGTATTCTGGCCAAGTGACCCAAGAGGACCCCAAACATGAAACATTCACTTTTGTTTCTCAACTTTTCCTTGCCACATAAGTTAAAAAGCTGGGGGGGGGGGGGGAGGGTTCCATAAGTGTCCCCATGCAGATCTCCTTCCATCACAGAATAGCGCTGCTGTCATTCTGATGTTCAGGACAGAGCAGAGGAAGGCAGAGGCAGACAACTGGAAATTTCTGAGCAAGTTAGAGCTACATTAGGTTTCCTATCAAATAATTCACATTTTCCAAAGGTTTCAAGCCAATTGATGGCTATACATTGGAGTCACTCCTGTGAGTCACCAGACTTTTCTGCAGGAGGACACCCAAAAGGCTGAGTAGCATCCTAGTCAACCATGCACTCCAGAAAGTATGTTGCCTGTTGCTTGTATGAAGAGGAAAATGCTCATAACAGAAAAATATCTTGTAACTTTTGAGAAGGGATGGCTTGAAAGAATGACCAAGTGGATAACAGGAGTAACTTGTTTAGCTACCTGCATCATCTACTGGTTCACTAGCTCCTTTTCAATCTGGATCATATGAAAGTACAGTGATTTTTACCTAATAAACCATGACCCAAGCTAAAAACACCTTTGTAATTTGGTAAGTGAATTGACACAGTGAATGACTGTCACTACTTAGTAAAAACGATGAAAGCTAGAAAGGCACAAAACCTAACATGATAAAAAAGATAGCATTTTTATTTTCACTTAGCTGTAATTCACATTTGGAGCAACAGAGAGTGTTGCCTTCTGGGATATCTGACATGACATGAGAACAAGGATGACAAGCTCAAGAGACTCTAAGAACCACAGAACCAGTGAAAATAAAAGCATTAAAAAGAATTTCACAGTTAATTAATAGTAGCCAGAGCAAAAAAAAACACTTGCACTTCTAAGAAATCAGTAAACACATGGAAAAGGACTCATAATGTTGTCAGATCACATTTAGTTGCTTAGTGACTATGTGGTATGACCTGATGTATCACTAAGCAACATACTGCCATTCATCAAAATAGATGTCCCTCATTTTCATGAATATACATCTTCCTCACACACAACTGTAAACGTGCATACACAAACGTGACACAAACATTTATATGTCACAGGAAAAACAGGAGGTCATTTTATTTTTCTTTTCTATTTTAAGTGAGAAGGACAAATAATATTGACGTCAAGGTTGATAGCAAGGTCTACTGCATAAAACTATGCCTGTGAATCAGTACAAAGGCAGTAATGGCTACAGGGACAGCAAAAATATAGCAAGCTGACATTTAGGAGAGAACTGCCTTTGTAATTAAACTGCTGATGTGCAAACCTACAACAGAAAAAGTGATCACAGTAATAACCCCTAAACAAAGACTGAGAATCAGAACAAACACGTCAATACCTACAGGCAGGGTGTACATTAGAAGTGATTGTCTCTGCCAGTAATAAGTGCTTGAAAATGCTGAAGTTGTCAAAGGGGTTCTGCTTTTGGTGACTGGGCTTGCTTATCTGTCTGTTCAGAGCACTCCCATGTAACTCCTTTCCTCACTCCAGATGTAGGCAGCAGTCCAGCTGAACAGACTTTAAAAAAGATAAATTAGTACAAATGTCAGCTAAAATAGCTGAATACCAAAGAAGGAGTCTCAACTGTGTTTATAAGACGGTTTGAGACCGGTCCAAAGCCTCTGAGGAGATTGGACAGAATTGTATTGCTGGAAAGTACCCGCTGTGCACAGCAGCCTGTGTCTAAACGGCATGGAGTTATTTATCCTACTTGCTTGAATCATAGTATTAAGGATGATATATGAATTCAAGGTCATAGTAGTTCGCCCTTTGCCACTGCTACTAGACCTTTTTTTTTTTGGCTCCTTTGCTAAAAACACTCTTCTTTACCAGTGTGGAAGATGAGCTTTTTTAAATTAACATCTTCGTGATTTTGTCCATTTTAACTCTTACTACACCTAAACTTCTTCATAACTTTTAACATCAGTCCTCTAAAGAGAGCGCTGGGAAAACACACAAGAAATAGCATAGGTCATAGACTCTTTTCAAAAGCAGAAACACAGTTAGGATAAATCTCCCTCCCACATCCTGAAAATGTGAACAGTTGATTTCACAGCTGTGTAGGTGAAAACAGCTGTACTCGCTCTCCGCAACTCTGGCCAGCACTGTCTCTTTTTGCCTCTCTTTGGCAAGGTACATCTCTCAGACCTTTTTAGGATCAGCTAGTACTGTGAACACCAAAATCTGCAGTCCTTACCACAAAGGAGCTCTGCACTGAGAGAGCTTAAAGCCCACATTTAACAAGCACAGTGGTGCACATACAGACCACACCTTGTGGTACATCTTAAAACTGCAGCCCAAAAAGCAGTGTCCTCTCAGCCACTTCTAGAACTGAATTTGTCTTGTCATTCCTCATGGGAGGCAAAGAGGTTGACCAGGAAATGCCACATGCCTGACATGAAAATAAGAGTTTTAAACTGAAGTGTCCTTCACAGCAGTCTCTCCAACTAATTTAGATCAGGTTCATGTGAATGACAGAAGAAACCTGCTATTATTTTTTTCTCATGACAGTACAAGGGTTCTAAAAATTACATGCCTCTAATCCCTCATTAGCTGGCATTTTAAATTCCCAGGCTGTGTAGCCTGTGCTGAAGGAGAAAGTGACAAGAGAAGAGCTATAATCCCTGTAGCAAGAGCTGTCACCAAATACCTGCTGGGTGATAAATCCACCAGGCTTTTTTAGCTAGATTTTTTTCATGCTTAAACTTCAGGGATGCATTCAAAATACAGAAAAATAAATGAAAATGACACACAATCTAAAATTCATGGCATGTAGCATGACCTGTTTATACCAACCTATACGTAACATGTTCAGTCTTTGAAAGACCTTTCACATCACAGACTAGGAAAAGCACAGATTGACAAGCTATATATTTTCATAAATGGTTTTTCCGTCTTTTTCTCAGAAAATGTAGCTTGCAGTACTGCAGCTTGTTTGGAAACTGATCTTCCCCTGTAATGGCCACTAAGACAAAGCTCTCTATGAAGACATCCAACACATTGAAATGAAACTAATAAACCAGGCATCATACTGAATAACACTCTCAAATTATTTGAGTTCAATATTCAGCAGAACCAACCTGAGCTAACAATAGGTAGGCCAATTGCAAATGATTGTATTTTGCAAATGAACAAACACAGATAAAAACTAAAAAGAACATCATCAAATACATTTTAGCTTGTTAAGCTGATAAGCACTGTGTAGTTTGCAGTATTTCATATTGCACTGCATTTGTCACACATTTAATAAAAGTCACAGTGCCATAAGCAACATGACACTTACCCACTGTGCACACTGTCAGCATACAAACACTAAGTGTGGTATAATACCAGGCTGATGCTAGAAGAAACTGTTATTAGGCATTGAATCAAAATCCTCTCAGTTCAGGGAAAAAGTGGTAAGGAGCTTGTATGGTTTCCACGTATAACCACAGAAGAGCTAAGGATGAAAGGTACCTCTGGAAATCTTCCAGTCCAACCACCTTGCTCAAGCAGAGCCACCTAGAGCCAGTTGCCCAGGATCATGAGCAGCATGCATGCTTTGGTGAAGAATAAAAAACACTGAATTCCCAAATGTACATTTATCTCACATACAGACAGAGTTCAAGTGGTGACAGGGTCAGATTTCTCAGGCTGTGCCACCATCTGCCTTTGACCTTGCTTGTGAGGAGCCAGCCCTTGGGGAGCAGGGAAGGTTAATCACCTCTATGGGCTGATGTTCTCCTTCATTGCTAAACATGACAACAAAGATGTCAGATATCAGTGACTTCTTTTTCTTGATGAAATGATCTTATCATCAGGATCTGAACAGTGCAAGCTTTCACATGGACTACTATCCCACCCGCATATCCCCCAACCTTGTTACTGACAGCTTTGGTTGAAAACCCAAACTCAGGGTTTTTCAAGGTCAAAGAGGATTTTGCAGTCATTCTGCAAGAACTGGATAACAAATAGATTCAAGTCTTTACACTTCACATACAATAGCTTCAAATATCTTACAGTTATGATGGATGAAGTTTTGCTAACTGATGCATCATCCCTGTAGAAATCAATGGCAACACCTAATATTATAGAGTACCTTGTGTCACAGAGTCTTTAAGCTCTCTACAAAGCAAAAACCAAAAATATAATAACATTAGTAGTTCCTGGGAACAATGTTATTTTAGCCTGTGGACAGTTTTTCGGTTCTCAAATTAATCAGTTATTCCCTTTAAAAGCCATTTTATTTTTACATAGCTTTGTGACTATTACAAATAAACATTTTCACTTCTGTTGTTTCACAGGGTCTCACATCTCCCAGTAGCACGAGGACTGGAAACGATATAGACCGGTCTGGAAATCTGCTGATATTGACTGCTGTGAACATGGCAGGCACAGTGCTCTAAGAAAAAGAAAACCAAAGCATCTCCCTTTGCAGCTTCTAGACTCCTGAGAAACTGATCACTAAAGGAAAACAAGACTCTCTAGTGAATCTTGTTGGGTGGAAGGCTTACTGTTGCTGTGGTCAGTGAATAGTAAGTGTAGTATAAAGGCAAAATATATACTGTCAGTAAGGCAGTGCCTGAGTATTTCCAAGCAGGATTACTCCAACACAATGTTACAGATGTTAAGAAAATCTAAATATAGGAGGGAGATACACAGACACACATATAAAATATATTCTATCATTATGGTATTATTGCATTATTAGATTATTCTATATACATTAACACAGTTCCTGAGCCATTACATTGAAATCAGACTGTTCATAAAGTAGGGTGGTCCTAATCAGAATGCACACCCAGGAAATGCATAGAACAATAATATCAACAACAGCAACTTGGTTTTACCAAATAAGCATCAAAGAACCAAGTTTAATGTTGCTCATGAAGTAATTTTCTCTCCTTGTATGAACATGGGCCCTTCCTCTGCTGAAAAACCCTATTGCTTACTGGCTGAGTTTCCCCTGAAGTCCACAGAAAGACTTTGGTGGTTTTTCTATCGAATAGATAATTTTTTTCAGAGTAAAGAGAACTAACAGATGCATTGATTTTAAGACTGTAGTCACAGATTTGAAAGAAGGCAGTAACTTCCCATAGCTGATAGTATATTACACTAATTTTAGTAACACAACCAGAAACAGAGCCTGCTTCAGAGGTCACTGAAAAATGAAGTTTTTCATGAGCCTTTTTCACTGCACTAAGTAAAAGGACAACCAAAAAGATGGGCTAGGATTCATATGTGCCATGCCTATGTCGGAGACAGTCACCCAATGCTCCATGTTAAGACAGTTCTGAGGGACGGGCAGTTTCAGAGATGATTACGCTGATCTGATTAATGTGCCTGCCTTGGTGCAACATTCATTGTTTCCTACTGACTGGAGGATGCTTACTTCTATCTTTTGACCATAAAGTAGCTGGTTATTGCAAGCCATTTTGGTTAGTAAGCAGTGTGGTGACTAGTAATGATAGACAGCATAGCTTGCAGTTTGTGAATGGTTGCCATGTGATACACTGCAGACTCCCAAAGCACCTTAGTGCTATCAAAGAACCTCACAGTCAGGCAGGACAGAACTAGTCATCTCCTCTCCCAGTGGGAAAGGGAAGTGTCTCCCAAATACACAAAGTACACTGACAAACAATATTAATTTATTTGCAGGAAGGTTAAACAAGACACTCTTCCTCAGTAACACAGCAGCAGAGGAAAAAGCTCAGAGCTTTCTGACAAATTGAAATGCATTTTTTAAAAAACAAAGCTCCTCTCTAAAGGTAAATGCAAGTCACTGTACTCAGTCAAGAATGATCATTAGCAAATACAAAATGGGAAATCATCAGTTACACAGTCACTGTACTGGAGTAGTATTAGGATCAGTGCAGAGCAAGAGCTGAAATTAAATCAACAGCATCCTTTCTGCTGCTAAAAAGACATCACCTTCCTTGATTATAAAAATGGAACTGTAGCCTGAAGATGCAGAAGGTCATGGGCACTGTGATTCAGGAGAAGGTGAACAGGCAGAGCAACATGAATGATCAGAGACCTACAAAGCATGTCATATGACAAAAAACAGAATGAAACGGGATTGGTTAGCATAAAGAGAAAGCTGAGAGAAATATAATAAACCTTTCGCGTATGTAAAAGGATGCTGCAAAGGGAAGGAGAACAGTCTTTCCTTCAAATCTGCATTGTGCTGGACAAAGAAAAACAAATGGATTTAACTTTCAGAATAGAAGACCCAGGGAACAGCTGAGGAAAACTTTGTAGCAGTGAGAATGGTACAGGAGTAAAATATAGGGAAGGCTACCACCAAAGATTTTTGTGAGCATGTCAGACACAGACACGGCACCAGCACAGAAGAAGTACAGAAGAAATAACTACCTGCCTCACAGATCCTCTGCAGGTTTCCTCAGTGCTCAAATCCTGTGGTCCCTACCACAGACAATCAGTATTAAGTAACAGTCTCCTCCTGACATTTGTTAGATGACAGCATGGAAAGGGACAACTTTTCTGAGGAACAGCGATTACTGTGGGATGCTCATGGTATAACAAAAAACTTACTATATGCTCCCTGTGACAGCACTACCATCATCACATGATTACCCTTCTTCCCTGGGATCTCTTTGGAGTGTGCTAAACCCTGAGCTGCTCCACCTGCAGAGGTTATCTCAGGTCACTACTTATTTTGCTGTTGGTGAGACTTTCTTTTCAGTTTATGACTAGAGTAGAATGATTCAGACAATCTCCAAAGACACAAATATGAATATGTAGCAACAGATCTCACAGTTCTGAAATACCCAGTTCAAGAATAGCGTGGATTACCAAAAAAAAAAAAACAAAAACAAAAACAAAAACAAAAAAAAAAAAAAAAAAAAACCAAAAAAAAAACCCACCAAAAACCACCCCATGAAAAGTAACATAAAAATCAACTCAGTACAGACAGAAAAACACCTCTCTACAGTGTTATTTGACACCTCTCCCTAAAAGCATGAAAATGCTTTTGAAGTACAATGTTAACTGCATACATTATCACATAGTAAAGGAATGAATAAATAAATGTTAGGGCTTTTAAAAGAAATCTGTGCTGGAAATGCATCTCCTGCTGAAAATCTCATTAATCAGCAACTTCCCATCCTCAAGCTCCCCACAGCCAGAGCTGCAGCTCAAGGCAGAGAGAATCTTGTAAGCCATCTTCTTCACTAACCACAGCCTGAGAAATTACTCTCCCCCATTGCAAACATCCCTGTCAACTGTAAGGAGTCCTGGTAGGGGAAAATGTGCTGGAGAAGCACATTGAAATTTTTTTGACTGTTTCATTAACTCATACTATCACCTGGAAACAAACAGACACCAGTCAAGTGTATTATGATGAACCATGTCTTTATGGGCCACAAACCACTGTCTGAAAGACAATTCTCTATCTTCAACCCAAGGCTGATATTGTAACCAGTCTTCCCTAGCTCCAGCATGTCCGGACCAGCAGTTTTCTAGATGGACAATTTCTCATTGATTTTTTTGGCCTTTTCTTCACCACTGGAAACGTAGAAATGTAAGCTATCTGTTCTTTGTAAGAGAAAATAAACAATAACATGTATTTGCAAGTTGCTGTTGCTTTGCACAGAAAAGAAGATGAAGGCACCAAAGACAGTAGCACCTCTCTAGCTCAGGATGGAGGATTTTACCAATCTTCAATTTTTAAAGATGTATGAAAAATCTAAATTCCACTTTTCTGAGCAAGCTGCCAAGAAGAGGGAGGAGGTAACTTTGGGTCTGATTTTCATTTGATTTGTCCTTGTACAGTTAAACCACACACTACCCTACTATTTAATACTCACATGATGTTGGAGTCAATGATTGTGCAAGGTATAGGAGAGGAGACCTGCTGTAAGCTGCAGTGTTTGACTCTGACCTGTTCCCATGAGATAAAGTAAAATTAGCATATATACTGTTCTTTGACCCAAAAAAAGGCAGGTTTAGGAAGTTTCTACCCCTTCCCACTTATGTGCTGCAATTCAGCTTTCTCAGTTGTGGCATGGTGTCTACAGGACCACACTGTAAACTGGAACCATGAAAGACAGGGGATGGGAAAATGTCTGCCTTGGAGAAAGTTGTTTCCATTCTTAATCCAGAGCATTTCCTTTGTTGGCTTGATGCACACCCACAGGCCACTACAGCAGTACCATGGAGCACATGGCCAGCATGCACAGTCCTTCCTGCCAACCATCCTAACCCAACCCCACCATAGCCCCAGGCACCTGCCCGCCCTCTTATTCAGCTTGGTCAGATCCTGAAACAAAGGAAGAAAGCCAAAAATTATGTGGAATCAGCTAATCTTTAATTTCTAATGACGTTTGCAGTCAATCCAGTGAATTATTCAGCATCTCCTATGTCAGTAATTTACCATAGGGAAAAAAAAGAGACGCCTCTGCAGTGCAGGACGTATGGCCATTCTGGGTCTCGGGAAGTGCTGAAGAGTGTTATCACCGAAGGTTTGAGCTCATGAAACCAGAGGAGTCTTCACAGAGGCAGAGGTGGTTTGGGGCACTGTCCTGGTCTTCCCCTCCTGGTGGCAGCATGAGAACAGGAGCACAAGAGCACCTTTGAGGACAGTCTCAAGCAGTGCTAGACCACCAGTAAGTGGCAGGAGAAGTGGCAATGTGCTCTAGCCAGGCAGTGTCATGCTCCTCAGCTTGTTCCCTCTTCCCTCTGCAATGGGTTGCACTCCTGAGAGGGCAAAAAGGCACACCACTATAGTGACATGCCAACTGCTCACAGAACAGTGTGCAAGCACCTTGCCCCTTCCCAACATGACCATCTCATGCCAGGCAGCCGAGAGAAGCACTTATCCTCTGACTTTCAGACTTCAGATGGCATCATCCATCAGCATTTCACACTTAAAAGGAATTTTCTTCTGGGTTTTAATTCACACTTTATTTAAAAGAAATATATTTTATTTTTGGAATGTTATGACAGTTAATCAAACCTCACAATTAAAAGGCTCCCATTGTAACAACTGAGGAAATTTCAGGAAAATTGATAAAGGACTTGAAAGACCTCATCATTTTTTATCTCATACCACATCCACCGTGGAGCTTACTGATCAGCCCCCATCTCCCTCAAGCACTGCCTGTCTCTTTTCACTGCATCATATTCAGTCAATCTCATCTTGCCAAACTGGTGTTCCCTGTGGTGTGACAACACACACCATGAAAGCACTTCCACTTCCCAGAGAATTAAGCTAACTTCTAAAGCAGTGATCTCCACACATGAATCAAGAAAGAAACCCCACACTGAAGACCAGACACCAGGCTGAATTAAAGCTTTTCCACTCACCAGAGTGATGGTTGCACCTCAGCTGGCCCTGCTATGCAGGGCTGCTCACCTCTGGGTTGCCTTAGCACTTCATCATTGCACATCACACAGCAGGGGATGTATTTGATCTATTTCAAACCCAGAACCACTGAGTTATGAAACTGAAAGAAGAAAATAATTTAATAGTCTGCATGATTTTTCTGGTGAATGCAAATACTTAAGCAACTCTGCCCTGGGGCATCAGGGCATTGCCAAACAGTCAAGGGAGGTGATTGCCCCACTCTGTTCTGTGCTGGTGCAACCTCACCTCAAATGTGATGTGCAGTTTTGGGTGCCACAATATAAGAAGGACACTAATATATTAGAGAGTGCCCAAAGGAAGGCCATGAGGATGGTGAAGGGCTTAGAGGGGAAGCCATATGAGGTTCAGCTGAGGTCACTTGGTTTTTTCAGCTTGGAGAAAAGGAGACTGAGGGGAAACGTCATAACAGTCTGCAACTTCCTCACAAGAGGAAGAGGAGGGGAAGGCACTGATTTCTTCTCTCTGATGAGCAGTGACAGGCCCCGAGGGAATGGCCTGAAGTTGTGTCAGAGAAGGCTTAGGTTAGATATAAGGAAAAGTTTCCTCACACAGAGAGTTGCTGTGCACTGGAACAGACTCCCCTGTGAAGTGGTCACGGCACCAAGCCTGACAGAGTTCAAGAAGTGTTTGGAAAATGCTCTCAGGCACATGGTGTGACTCTTGGGGTCATCCTGTGCAGGACCAGGGTTTGGACTGCATGATCTTTGTGGGTTCCTTGAAATTCAGGATACTCTATGTTTCTATGACCCCACATGTTGCATGGGTGGTGTACATGAAACAGGTGAAGTTACAATTATGCTATCTTGTTGTTCCAGGCATAATTCTCTATGAGCTGACTTGTATAGCACATACATCTTAGTCTGAGCCCACGCAGCACTCCAGGCTCCCCTGAACTTCCCACAGAGACAATAAAAGTGTAAATGACTAAAACGCCTTGTCTCCATGAACTCAACCTCATCTCAATCCCAACCACCAAAGCCAATATAGGCGTAAGCACTAGACACTGCTCAGTTCTGATCTCCATAAAGCACAGGTCTGTACTGATCCATCACTAGAAATGTTCTAGATTTTCACATCAATTTGTGCAGAGCCACATTATACATATGCATCATACAATGTATGTATGTAATTTGCATTGTACATTTATTATTTGTTTGTCTGTTTATGTACATACACACATCTGAAAAGTCCAAAAGTAAGAAAAAAATTGTTTGCTTCATAGTACTATGAAAGTCCTAACAAAAAGGTAAATACAGAATGTGCCTAAACAAAACACAAACATCAGTAGAAAAAGTTCCAGCAAACCCAACACCTCTGTAAGTGTGATGGGTTTGATAAATCCCAAAAAACTCAGATTAAGGTTTTAGTTTTAGCTAGGCCCCAATTTTGTGGGTCAT
>JAWWEU010000001.1:49577010-49658590 GCA_035583155.1 Acropternis orthonyx | reverse complement strand
CACTTCTTTTAACTGAAACTCTGTCGCACTGGGAGGTGGTTGGCATTTTGCCAAGAGTCAAACCAAAACAATAACAGTAAGAAAATAAGTGCCTTCATGTCCTAGTTACAGAGGCTGGGACCAGTTTATCACTCTGTGGGTGTAACCAAAACTGTATATTCTACACACTCTGTGTCAATTCTGATGGACTGTTAATAATGGATTGTTGGCAGCAGCTGCCCAGGGCATACCTGACACCTCAGGCTACAAGCTGGGTGTTAAAGAACCCTGCAAAGCAGGGGAATGTTTCTGTCTTCACACCAGTGACTCAGATGTGATAACTCCTCTCTGAGGAGGCATCAGCACCTTCACATACAGCCTGAGTGGTCATCTCTGGTAATGTGCCATTAGGGACTGGTACAATAGGCAGTTGCAACATCCTAGACCATCCAAGATTCAAAAAATATCCCATGATTCACAGAGTTAAATCACCCACTGTGAAACTCCCCACCCTGGGGGGAGGTACTGGGAATTCCAATCTGAGCCTGAGCATATACAGTCTTCAGGTTTGGGGACTTCCGGTACCACTCATTGGATCCAGAGGAGGACCAGAACCTCAGCAGGACTGTGACTGCCACTCTCAACCAGACTGCGACCATCATCCTCACCAACAGGTTTTCCTTTCCTGTTACTTTGCACTCTGGGGACCATGTGGTGCTCCACACAGTGGCTGACAAACACTGTTCTGTTTGTGTCCCAGGGTGCCAGGTTATACATCTGTTCTTTGTGGGTTAAAATCAGTTTTTCTCTGTATCATTGTATTTATTGTAATCTTTTTAGTAAACTGTAACTCTGACTTGTAATCTCTCTTGAGTTGGGTTCATTTCTCCCACTGGTTTACCTTTAAACCAGCACACTTCATAGAATCATAGAATCAATTGCGTTGGAAAAGACCTCTGAAATCATCAAGTCCAGCCCTTGATCCAGCACCACTCTGATCAAAACCGACTTAAATACATGAGAAAAATAAACTGCTTCCCCTAAACATCATCACAGCTATCACTGACAAGATGCATAGTGCTGCACAAGTCATGGAAGAAAAAATCTCAACAAATACTCCAAACTTGGTAAGAGATTTCAAGAATACTTATATGGAAAAAAAACCACAAACCAAACAACTGTAGACTCTTCATTGGCCACCTGTGAATTGGCTGTATCTACTACCAAGATAGCATGCATTTTTTCCTTGAAAATGCTACTTTCCTTCTTGACACATACTGTTTCAGGCTTAGTTTCCTCATAAAAGCCTTATATTTGGTTCTTTAAGAAAAAGCATGGTGTCTTGAACCCTCCATGGATGCTTCAGCAAGATTCTTTTTGTGCTGCAACATGAAAGCTTAGAATATGTGGCCAAGAATTTGCAATAATTTGAAGACTTGTGAGATTTAGGCAAAGAATACCTGGAATTATCACAAACTAATGGCAAGACAATTTGGAAGCTCGCCCTATTTCTGTGGCTAAGGGAATTCCTAACCACACAGATTTGCACTTTCCAGTACCAATGAAAGAGACATTTCTGAGTGGAAAGTACTTGCAATGTGCTGTTTTCTGGTGCCATTCTCTCAAGTATCTGTTACTAGATCACAGCACGGATCTGCACTATGCTGACCTTGGTTCGTGTCCAACCTCTCCGCTATTAGATTCTGGCAGCTCTTTGTTCTCCTCCTAGCCCTGTGTAACTGCTGCTTTCAGCTGTATTGTGTGGGAGAGACTATTTCTGAAAAATTAGCAGCTTTTCTCACTGAAATCTGTTGCAATGTCAGCATCCCCTCCAGTAGGGTAAGGAAATCATCTGAATGTAACAGCTAGTGATACCTCAAGATCAAGTGCTACAAAATATATATTTCTAGAAATATATTGCTTTTGAGTGCAGAACATTTAGGCACACCTTAATCATTTTCTCTTACGTAAAATGCATGGTGCTGAGACTAGGATTCTTTTTTTTCCCTGATTAATGCTCTCTCACATGTCTTTTATGGTCTTGTGCTGCTGCCAGCCATGAAAGCAGCCATTGGCAAAACTGCACAGGCTGTTTAACATCATTTCCTTTTGTTGCTGAGACACAGTCTGATGTATATTTGTTTTGTTGGGTGCTTCCAGTTTGCTAGTAAAACTGGTTTAGTTGGGATTCTCTGTTTCAGTTTGCTTCTTAATTTTCTGCCTCTCAGTTTTTAATATCATGCTAAGCTGATTTACTGTAAGGACATGAACAAACAGGCATGCATGTTCTGATAAAGAATAGACATTTATCCTGCAGTAACAGCTATTCCTCAGATGTTTTGCCCACATGAATGCAAGACCGGAATGTTTTCAAGAGGATGCCCACCCCTGAAACACCAGTTGCACATCTAGAGGTCAGGTTGATGAGAGGGCTGCTTAAACAAGTGTCCTTTATTCTTGGCCAAAGCCATTTTTCAACCTAAAGCTCCTCATTGAGAGCATTTTCTACTACGTTGTAATTATATGAACTGTTTGGAAGGATTTTTTACCTGCCAGTAAACAAGAAAACTGATGGTTATATAGATGGTTGTAATGGTTATATATATGTGGTATATATGGTTATATTTTTAATAGACTATATATATTAACCAAATTTTGTCTCACGGACAGTAGCATATTAACTTATACAGATAAGTAGTTCATGTTCCTTCCATTTACAGAGAAGCATGAGCTATGGTACATGGCATCTCTCTTCAGCTCTCTATTGACCTAGGCTGAGCCTGCCTAGATATCTGAGTTAAGTCTTTTAAGTCAGATAACATGAAACTGCAGTTTTACCTGTCTAGATAGTATATAATGATGCCCTGCCCTCAGATCTAACTCTCTTTAGCTCTTTTTATCAAAGAAACACCCACTAAAAAGGTATTGTCTATGGAAAAACAGTACAGAAATTGCAAAGCAAAGGGTTCATTTGGGATGGACATTGTTTAAAATTGTGCTTAACTTCAATTTTAACAATATTCTTTATGTCAATGTCTCTTTTTTCTTATATCAGCTAGTAAAAGCATTTATGCATATAAGTGTGTAATTGAAAGACTGGCCTTAGAAACAATATGAAGCAGATTTCTGCAGTCTATGAGCTTCTGTTTACACAAGAAAACTAATTTTTCTGCAGTTGCAGAAGGATGAAACCTATAGAAGTGTTACAGTCTTGGTGAGCTTATTGATACTGAGACAGCTATTCTTCAAATATCAAACAGTGCACCTTTTTCTAAGATAAGTCTTGCAACACAGTCTTGTACGTTCCCCTCAATCTCAAGACACCATACAAACCTCTTTCTCTGCCTGCTCTGATTTCCTACAGAATCAGCTTTATATTTTTCCATTTTTCCCAAAAAGTGATTGAATCTTTCCACAGGTCCTTAGCTTCCTATTATCAATCCACCATAGTAAATTATTCGTCACTTAACAGATTAAGTCATAAATTTGGAGGTATGTGAGATTTGTTGTATCTCCTTTTAAGGATGTATCCTAAACATTTGGATTATGATGTGAAATAAATTTAAGTAATATTTGCATCCTTTATTCTTTTCATCCTTACCTCTGTTACATAATTTTATAATTTTTTAAATGTCAACCAGGAAGTCTTTGCTTAAATTACCATCCTCCATAGCGAAAAGCAATTTCAGATCCTTTCAATGACTGTGTAGAGGTGACATGCTTCGACATTTCTATGTGTTTGTGTTAACAAAATAAAATAGAGTTACTGGTAATTCTAAAACTCCTTCAGTAGAAGAGGAAAAGCAATTAAAAATTTTGATGCTCATTGCAGAGGGTTGGACTAGATGACCTTTAAAGTTCCCTTCCAGCTCAGGATAGTCTGTTCCATGATTTTATAATTCTATGATGCAGAGCTTTCAAGGTCAAATGATGAGTTGCCCACAGGAAGATTTCATGATGAGAGAAAAGCAATTGGGTGGAAGTAAATATTAATTCTCTTTCTCCAGCTTCATTGTTGTCTTTAAAATAGTCATACAGTGAATGATTTCCCTTTCAACTATTTAGTAAGAGGCTGTGAAAAGCATTTTGACATTCAATTGTTTGAGGAATCATTGACCACAAAAGAAAGTATGCATTTTTCATTGAACTCGTTAATTGCTTTCTCAGTTGAAAAAAAATAACTAATTTATTTTGGCAGTAACTCCAGTTTCCACTGTATTATTTTAGCTGTGGATGAATCTTAGAAAACAGTACTTTTAAATTTTCTATCATGACCAACTATTTGAAGACCTATCCAGAGACATCTAGTGTTCGACAATGTTCTACCATGTTTTCTTGCTTCTGCAGCAGTCATGATGTTGTTTCTAGCAGCAAAATAAGAATATAAACCCAAAAACCTGTTCCAGTGTCTCACCACCCTTATAGCAAAGAATTTTTTCCTAATACCTAATCTACACCTACACTCTTTCAGCCTAACACCATTCTCCCTTGTTCTGTCACTACATGCCCTTGTGAAAGTCCCTCTCCAGCCTTCTGGAAGGCTGCTATGACATCTCCCTGAAGCCTTCTCTTCTCCAGGCTGAACAACACCAACTCTCTCAGTCTGTCTTCATAGAAGAGGTGCTGCAGCCCTGTGATCAACTTAGTGACCCTTCTCTAGGCTTGTTCCACATCCTTCTTTTGTTGGGGACCCCAAACCCAGACACAATACTCCCAGTGTGGTCGCACCAGAGCAGAGAAGACGGGGAGAATCACCTCCCTTGGCCTGCTGGCCATGCCACTTTTGATGCAGCCCAGAACACAGTTGGCTTTCTGGGCTGCAAGGGCATTTTGCTGGGTCACATCCAGCTTTTTGTACAAAAATACTTCCAAGTCTTTCTTGGGGATAGTCTTCAACCATTCTCCACCCAACCATGTGCTTGGGAGTGCCCTGACCCAGATGCAGGACCTTGCACTTGACTTTGTTGAACTTCATGAGGTTTGCACAGGCTCATCTTTGTGGGACACTGGATTGTTATATTAATTACTGGTTTGAACCAGCTCAGATTGAGGCAGGCAGGGAAGGGACAGGTCAAATTCTAGGAAGGTGAGGTGACGTCCTGTCCCATATCCCAGCCCCTTGGTGTTTCTTTGGGGAACCCCAGGGCAGCTGTCAGTCAAAAGCAGCCCAGGAGCACTGCCCATACCACATTACAGAGCCCCTGACCCAGCCCTAGATCTGCTGGCACACCAGAGGTCCTGCCTGGGGTTGCGGGATAAAAGCAGCAATATGTGCTCTCCATATGTTCAGTCCCTACCTTCTGGACATGCATGGACATGCAAAAGCTGGACTCACATGGGACTCCAGGTGGTAGCTATAATTTTCTCTTTTTCACTCTCTTTCTTTACTTCTCCTAATCTCCTTTCTTAACATTTTGGGTAACTTAAATCTGGATGGTTGGATTTTACTAAGTTGTATGGGTTAGCATGTGCTAAGTCAATGCTTTGTGGAATGCTTTATTTTGGTTGAACGCTGCCCTTTAAACCTTTGCAAAGTTCCCTTATTTTTTCAAGTTTACCAGTAAAAGTGTGTTATTTTTGACCTCCTGAGAAAACGTGTGTGGTGTCTTCTTTGCGCTCTCACTTAAGGTATTAAAAGAACTGAAGGCTCTTTTAATAAACTCGGTGAATTTTTGGAGTCTTGTACATTTTTAAAGTAAAACCCCTTCAGTGAGCTTGTAGTCTGGGATCTTACAGCCTCTCAAGCCTGTTGTAGGAATAGGTACCCTTTTCAGAACAATTTGTAACAGGAAGCTAGAACTCGTTTTTGACTTAGGAAGCCTTTTTCTGCCTGCAAATTGTCTCGCTTTGGTATGCAAGACAGATAACATTTGCAGACATGTACAGGGCCTACTAGGGCCGGAGAGGGTGGGGGAGGATGCAGAGAAGATAAAAGGCCCTGGAAGACTGCAGGAACTGCCTGTCCCTGAGGCCTGGTGCTGTCTTGCAGCACTGTGAAGTTTTGTAACTTTTCAGTGTCCTTGCCTCCGAAATAAACCTTTTTTGAATTCTTTCCAATATCGTGGTATTTTGGGGGATACCTGCGTGTATCTTACTTTACACCTGACAAGGCCCCTCTGCATGGCATCCCTTCTCTCCAGTGTGCCAGCTGCACCACACAGCTTGGTGTCATTGTCAAACTTGCTGAGGGTGCACTCAATCCCACTCTCAATGTCACCAACACAGATGTTAAATAGTGCTGGTCCCACTACCTACCCCTGATGAATGCCACTCACTGCTCTCCACTTGGACATCAAGCTGTTGACCACAACTCTTTGAGAATGACCACCCAACCAACTTTTTATCTACTGAGTGATCCATCCATCAAATCCATGGCCCTTCAGTGTAGAGACAAGGATACCAGTGTTAAATGCTTCGCACAAGTCCACACAGATGGTGTTTGTTGCCCTTTCCTCATCCACCACTGCTGCAACCCCAACGTAGAAAGCCACTAAATTTGTCAGGCATGATTTGCCTTTAGTGAAGCCATGTTGACTGTCATAAATCACCTCGTTATTTTCCACATGCCTTAGCAGAGTTTCCAAGAGGATCTGCTCCATGATCTTGCCAGAGACTGACCGTCCTGTAGTTCCCTGGGTCTTTCTTGTTTCCCTTTTTTTTAAATGGGGATTATGTTTTCCCTTTTCCAGTCAGTGAAAACTTCACCACACTGCCATGACTTCTCAAATGTGATGGATAGTGGCTCAGCCACCCACTTGCCTCAGGACCTATGTATGCATCTCATCAGGTCCCATGGACTGGTGCATCTTCAGATTCTTAGATGTTCTCACATCACCTTCTACAGTGAGCAGTTCTTCATTCTCACAAGTCTCTGCTATCACCTTCTGCAACTTGGGTGCTCTGTCTGGAACACTTGCTCATGAAGGCTGAGACAATGAAGTCATGAGTGCCTCAACATTTTCTATGTTCTGGGTAACTAGGTCTCCCATATCCTTCCTGAGAAGGACCCACATTTTCCCCTTATCTTTCTTTTATTGCTGATGTATATTACCCTTGCACTCAGCCAGATTTACTTCTGACACTGCAGATCCTAAGCAGACCCCTGGATGTTCAGACAGTTTCTCTGTATTTCTCCCAGGCTACCTTTCCCTGATTTCACCCTCTGTAAGCTACCTGTTTTTATTTAAGTTTGTCCAGGAGCTACTTGTTCATCCATTCAGGCCATTGGTGTTCTTCTTTGACTTCTCTTTACAGGGATGCATTGAGCCTGGAGGAAACAATCCCTGAATAACATCCAGGTCTCTTGGTCCCCTCTGTCCTCCAGGTCTCTATCCCATGGCACTCTACTAAGGATATCCTTGTAGACACCATAGTCTTCTTTCCTGAAGTCCAGGGTAGTGTTTACAGGCTGTCTTTCATCTGACAGTCCTCCATTCTTTACTGATTAATGCAAAATCATATTATAATTTACATCATAAATGGCAAAGTGTGTTTTTAGATGCAAGGAGGTATCTTTTCTTATTGATGGGACTTAGCTGGAATCTTTATCCCAGTAACAGACCAGGCAAGAATATAATTCAAAGCATAAAACATATAGGAAAAATATTTGGGCACAAACTTAGATGATTATCACTTTGACAGCTCTATCCTGCTGAATGTAGAGTAAGACCCAAAGGTTGTGTCCCATACTGCTTTTATTTATTTTCTGGTGATATATGTGATGGATCTTCATTAGACAACAAAAGTTAGAGCACTCAGATAATACTAGCTGTAATTCTTTTCAGACCATAGCTCCCTGTAAATTCATGCCAATGTATAATTTTGTGCTTCATAGGCAGTAGAATATATATCCATAAACAGTCAGAGACATTTAGGATGCACTCTCTGTGCATACCTGTAAATCACAATGTTTGAGAATATCTACAACTTTCTTTTAAACAGGATTGCCATGAAGATGAAACAGTCTTCGGCAAACATAACTCAGAATTTCCTCCAGAGGAACTGCTTGCACTATTTCTCTCAAACATTCCCAGATCATCTTTTTCTGACCAGGCTATTCAGTTTTCACACTGCAGATTTTCAGCAAAGTCTTAGTGAGTCCCTCACATTCAATTTATTTTTGAGTGTCTTCCCCTCAGAAGTCCCCAGGACTGTAATTCAATCCTGGCCAGTATGGTAAGCTCCAGGTGAAAACTTTTGTCTGCATTTCTACCATAGGGCTCAGAAGCTTTCCCTCTGCAATAGCTTTAGTGCTAAATGTGCTCATCCTGTCAGAATAAAACATCTCACAGCAGTTCATTACCCTTCTTTTTCAAAGATGCTAAATTTGCATGAAAATCTCCACAGAGCTCTGGTGAGGGGTCTGCTTGGGAGCAATCAGGAGAATCCAGAAAAAGTTAATACATTATTTTACTTAAGAAAACTTTTTCTGTACCTCAAACCCATCTTGCAATAAAGTGTATAACACTCATATGTGGCAAGCATTTGTTGGCTACAAGAAAACACATCCACAAGTATTTTTGTTCTGAGTTCAATTTCCTTATTCATGTTATAACATTCATATATATTTAATAGTCAAACCAGAAACACAAAGCCATGTTTGTGATTCCCCCTGCAAATGTGGAATTCAATGAAGTCTAAGGATAGCTTAAGTAGAGAAAAGAATTTTAGAGATTTTTTCTCTAGTTTTGTGAAGACCCTGGGACTCTCTTCTCTGAAAACAAGACTTAATCAATGTATTATCAGGGCTGTGAAAAAGTTGACTCACTCTGCCTTTTACTTACGCAAAAGATGAAGTGATGAATCATAGAAAAGGAAAAAGTAATCACCCTCAGGGATGTTTCAAAAAAATAAGGAACAGGTTTAAACCAAGGAATATGTAGTCATCCAACAACTCTGCACATGTCCTACACAGCTTTTAGTAAACACCAGGTAAGGGCAAAGCAACAATCCCAAATGACATAAAGAAAGTGATTCACAAAGAGTGAATCTTCCTTGGGGAGGCTGATCTCAGGATCACAGCCACATACCAGAGAGGAGAGATGCTCCATCATGGGACAATTCACAGACCCAACATTATTCTCCTGTTTCAGGACATCAGTGCCTCTAAGGTAAATTTTGCCCTTGCCCACTTTGTCCTCTTTGTGTGCCTGCAGCACATGTTCTAGGAAATGAGTGCATATGCCTCGTCTTTGAAAAGGGAGCCATCATTTTCTGGAGTTCTTGGATTTGTAATGTATTTCCTTGCCATTACTTTTTAGTGATGAGTTTAAAAGCCCAGTCTAGATTTTACCACAGCCATACAGCAGTTGAAATAGCACAATAAAGAGAAAGTGACCTCACTGTGTTTCCTGGAAAAGAAGAGCCCTCATGAGGTTTTCAAGGAATTTATTGTCTCTATTTCTGTCATGATTTAGCTGCTTTCTGGACCTTTACACTGGACAAGACTGAATCTGTCTTGAGCTACTTAGCAGTAAAGGCTCAGACACTTGCCTGTTTGCTAAGCACTATTTCTGAAAGAAATCCTCAACAGCTGCGTGCAAAAGGTGTCCCTACTAGAACCAAATGGCTTAAAACACAGATGCAGTGCTTTTGGTACAAAAAAACTATTAATATATATGTTTCATGGTTTTATCCAAGCTTAAGAAAGGAAGAACATTGCAATGAGGTCCTATCAGGGCATGGAAGATAAGATCTGCCCTAGAGTACTGAGGGAGCTGCCAGAAGTGCTCATCAAGACACTTTCCATCACTTACCAGCAGTCCTGGCTACCCAGGGAGGTCCCAGTGGCCTGAAGGTTAGAAAATGTGACATCCATCTACAAGAAGGGTCAGAATGAAGATCTGGGGAACTAGAGGCCTGTCAATCTGAGCTTGAGGTTGGGAAAAGTCATGAAGCAGATAACCTTGAGTGCCATCATGCAGTATGTAGAGGACAACCAAAGGATCAGGCCCAGCCAGTGTGGGTTTATAAAAGGCAGATCCTGCTTGACCAATCTCATCTCATTCTATGACAAATTGACCTGTTTGAGTGAATGAGAAAAGGCTGTGGATTTTCTCTGTCTGGACTTTAGTAAAGCTTTTGACACTGTTTCCCACAGCATTCTCACAGAGTGTGTCCAGAGAAGATGGTGAAGGGTCAGGAGTACAGATCTTATGAGGAGCAGCTGAGGGAGCTGGGGTTATTTAGTCTGGAGAAAAGGAGGCTCAGGGGTAACCTTATCACTCTCTACAACTACCTGAAAGGAGGTTGTCTCTTCTCCCAGGTAACAGGACAAAGAGGAAGGGGCCTCAAGTTGTGCCAGGGAAGGCTTAGATTGGATAGTAGGAAAAATTTCTTCACCAAAAGGCTGATCAGGCATTGAAACAGTCTGCCCAGGGAAGTGCCATAATCACTGTCTCTGGAGGTATTTAGAAGACATATAGATGTGGCACTGAGAGAAACAGTTTAGTGGTGGAATTGGCAGTGTTGAGTTAACAGTTGGACTTGGTGACCTTAAAGGTCTTTTCCAACCTGAACAATTGTATGATTCTATGAAAACAGCAATAATAATTAGTTTCAGAGGGAATTGCAAATAGCAGTGACCTTTCCGCATTCAGAGTGCTGTCTTCATGCTTAGATCTAAGAGGACAAACAGAGCAAATTCAAGTGTCTAGGTTTGCACAAAATCCCAGCAGGTTTTGGCACAGCCCCACACAGCTGCCAGTTGGAGTTGCCCCACTGCCGGGAGAAGGGAGGCAGATACTGTGATGGGACCGTGGGAAGGGTCTGCAGGACACAGTAACCATGGAAACACATGGCAACTTCGGGAGCTCACCATGAGCCAAAGTCATCCCAATAATTACAAAACCCTTTAACATACCTGTAACCATAGCTGGAAATAAGGATGTAAAAATTCTTCATTTGAATGAAGGGAAGAAATGTCAGTAATGCAAACGTCCTGTAAAAATCTCAGAAACATGGTAAATTGATATTAACTATCATAATGAGTTAAGAAATGTACAAAAGCATCCAGATGTTGAGTGAACTCTACACTTTGTCACAATTTATTACACTTGTTTAAAAATTCCAAGCTGAAATGAAATTACATTAATCAAATAGTGGAAAACCTCATCTCTTAAGCAGTACATGTAGCACAGTCAAAGCACTGGTCTAATTGGGGGAAACTGGAAACTGTGTGAAACATAAAACAATATAAATTTTACAGGAAGATTCATGTAAACTACTGCACAGATTTCCTCATGTCTAATGATTGCTGAGATGAACTCAAAGAGTCAACAATCCACCTACAACTCAGTGGCCAGTTAATCCAATTTGTCCTGTAAAATGGGGGCTGCTTATTTCACTGGCACCAGTGTCATGGCAGAGATTTCACAATTGATTTTTCACAAGCTGTTAGACTACACAATGCTTTGGCATGCATACAGGCACTTTCAAAGAAAGCATGGAGCTGTATCTGTGCTATCCCAACATCCTGCTATGAATGCAAGGAGGGGTCTTTCTCACCTTTATACACCTGCTACAGTTAAGGAAGAGTGAGAAACAAAAATTGCTAATTTTTTTACCCCTTTAACAAAATCAGCCTGCTTTTCTTTCACATCTGAGTGATTTTCCTTTTTTTTTTTATGTACACACACCCACAAGCCAGCTGCTAAGAGACATGCCCTGTGCAGTAAGAATGTGCTTCACACAGGCGTAGAGCAGCTGTAGTTCTGCTGGTTGTGAAAGGACAAATGCACAACTGGGTCATGAAGTGCAAGCCTGCAAATTTCCCATTTCAAACAGACAGCAATCAAAATGTGCCTGTTGAGGTTTCAGACATGCTGAAGCCCATACAAGGTGAATGAAAGCGAAAGAATCCTTCCATTTTGATGGTCAGTTTTTACACCTCAAAGCACACCAACATGCTCTAATTGAAACAACTATTCCTGGGCCACATAAAAAGAGCAATTCTTCTGGTGAAACTGTGAAGATACCAAGTACAGAGAGCCTGCACTGCCACTTACATACACTGGCAGGCACTGAAAGCAAGTCAACTGAAGCATGTCCTTTTGCCCCCTTCATCCTCTGTAGAATGTCACAGAGTTTCTAAGCCGGGAAGAGGTCACCGTCTCCAACAGTGGTCCTGCTCCCTGGAGTACAGCAGTAACATGGCTTATCCCAAAAATGTTTTGGAAACTGGAATTATCTTGTGTATTCCTTCAACCAGTCCCTAAATTAAAAAAAAATAATTAAAAATAAAAGATTAAAACAAATTTGAAGCAGAAAGTGTGATTATCAATCTAAACAACACAACTATTCATGGTGTCATCACCCCATCTCTTATCCTGGGAGCGACTGAGGATACTTCTTAAAGGACAGTTGCATCTTACAGAAAACTGTTCAACTACCACACATACACAAGGACAGCAGAGTTTGCTTTCAGGAGTAAATGTCCAGCACTGCACAGAAGTCCTGAGGCCACTGAGCAGCACTCACCTTGAATTAAGATTCCTGCAAACAGAGAGTGAGTAGCGCTGAGAGCTGGCAGGCAGAGGCTCAAGGACTTGCAGAACACTTTCAACCTCCTAAATACCCTGCAGTGACAACTAACAGCAGCATGTTTATCTGCAGCTACCTTGAAATAAAAAACAGATGGTTTTGACACGCTGCTTGAGATAACCTGGCAGGGAGGATGAGCAGAGGGTTGGGGGTCTTCCCAGCTGTGCCATCTGTGAATTTTGGTGAGAAATATGCTTGCCAATGAACCATGGGGGCGGCTGTGTGTGACAGACCTGAGGAATCCATGCCACTCACACTGCCTGATTTCAAGAACTTCTACAACTGTCAACTTCCAGTGCAGCTTGGTGCTAGGTCTGTTTCAAAGTCCAAGCCCACAGGCCATGGCTGGCTCCTTGTCTATGTATGACTTATGTCATGTATGTTGGAGGCAGTCTCTCAGCAGGCAAAGTAAATTTTACCTACCAGTTTGTAGGTAAGAGTCAAGAGTTTGACTATATTGTCCTTAAATCAGGCGGATCCTCAAAGCAGATGGATCATAAGTGCAAAATGCTAAGTCTGAAACACTCTGAATTGTGCAAACAGAGCAAAGACCACTGAAAAGGCACTGAAGACTCTGGACCTGCAGCTCACCTGAGGCCCTGCAAAAAATCTTTCCTCTTTGGGAAACTGGGATCTTGAGCACCACTGTCAAAGACCAGTAGCTGGTTTCAAGGAGACTGAGTTTGACAGTGAGACATTTCCTCTCTTGTGTGGCTCTAATTCTGGTGCTGGTGATCCTTTTGGTGTCATGTTTGAATAAGGGAAGTTTGGAGGCCAAAGGCTTGGGATTATGTCACCCAGCAGCCTATGTTGGCTGTTCATACTGTCCATTGCACAACTCTGTCCATTCACATTACCCACCTGTGGCAGCCAGGTTCATTTCAATCACCCCAGGACCATATACAAATCTCTCAGGCTTCACCAGAACTGGTGGATCAGGGTTCTTGTCCCTTAAAGCTCTCAACATTTGGTGTACACTCTATTCAGTCCTGCCCTCTGAACCATGATTCTGCTCTCAAGAACTCCTCACTTTTCTAAGCCACCCTCTGATGCCTCAAAGAGGATTCTACATTCTCCTTGAACAGCTCTTTTATTTCCCTTTTTACAAGTAATGCAGGCACTGGCAGGGGTGGATATAAGTGGTGTTCTTGCAGAGCAGAGTAGAAGTTACTTCACTCAAATGCCACAGCACTCTCCCCAGTCTGGATGTAGCATCTCCAGAATTTCTTCCTATTTTCATGAAACCTGGAACTGGTAAGTTCTTCTCCACCCTTCTACCATTCTCATTGCTACACAGAAGTGTTTAACGTCTCTCCTTCATAGCGTTATCAAGTTCACTGCACACTGCCTGTTTGATGTAAATCTGGTGAAGGGGACTGGCACTCAGCACATGGAAGGGGAGAGGCAGAAAGCTGGGTTTGTTCACCCTTAAGAGGCTCAACAGAGAAAACAGCCTGAATCATCTCAGGGGCAGATGGTGATGAGACAAGAGGCAATGAACCCAATGAAAATCCAAACTAGACAGGAAAAAACTCCTTCCTGTAGAAATGGAAAACGTAACCGGACAAGGCCCAGAGCAACCTGATTTAGCTGGATCCATGTTGAGTGAAGGTTGAATGAGACAACCCACTTCTGATTTTAACTATTCTGTGATTCTATGACTTCATTTATCACTTCAAAACTGTACCTTACCAGACTCCATTGGGAAAGAGGCTAATTAAGAGCAGCAGTAGAACAGACAATGGGAACCAATGGGAGATGAATGGATTTTACTGATCATTGTGCTTCTTGATGTTTTACACAGTGAGGAAAGCACGAGTCTTTAGTAAAGGACAAAGAAAACTTATCCTTGTCCTGTGACACTTGTGTCCCTGTTCATTTTCCAGCTATAATATTACATTTTACATTCTCTAGGACCGTACTTAAGGTTCACTACAACATTACTGGTGCTTTTTAGAGTTTCAGGTTATTAAGACAGCAACAGTTTTTATAATTCATACTTTGCAATGCACTGCTTGCTTGTACTTCGGTTATTAATTTTCTATGGTTCATAATAAATTTAGAAACTGTATTGATCAGGGCTTTGTATGGTTAAAAATCCTTCAGGAGTGATGTTGGTAGCAAAAAAATACTTAATAATATTGATAGAAAAAAGCATTCTACAACTTGTTGATATAAAAAATCTCTCAAAGATTTTGCTGAAAAAATCCACGACTGTGAGATTTTCATTAACATAACATGAAAAGGCTCTGAACATAACAAACTGGAATCAATTTTCTGCATTAATAACCTCAGTTACCTAAATGCAGGATGTTCTCTTTCAAAAAAGCTGTGCAGTGCTCAATACACATGGAAGACATTTTTTAATCTGGCACAAGCAAGACCTCAGTAAGTAGAACAGGCTGGGATCCAGGTGAGAAGCAGACAGTGGTAGTGCAGGTGTTGTCAGCCTAATGGAGAACAAAGGCATGAAAAAGGCACCTGGACTGTGTTGGGAAGCAGTGAGAGTCTCCAGAGAGACATTCACTCATACCTGCTCAGAGTGACATACTTCGGAATACGCAGCTGATATTTGTGCTTCCTTGGATGCAGTAACTATCATTTGCAACAGACACAAAAATAAGCAGTCTTTTTTTTTTTTTTTTTTTCCTACAGAGCCCTGTTGGCAGCTGTCGGCTTGGGGAGACTGTGATGCAAGCCCTTGGTGCTTTGGTTCATCTGCCTGGACTCTAGCCCTGCCTCTGCAGGCAAAGCACCAGAGCTGCTGCTGCAGACCCCTCAGAAGAGCTGTAGATCCTGCTATGGTTGGTGGCTCCTGTACAACCACCTGCATCTAAGACAAAATAAGGATGTAGGTTATCCACCAATGCCTATTTATGTCCCTTATTGCATTGAGTTGTGGTGGGAATACAGCCAGAGAGACACAACTCCTATTTTTAACCCATCCATAGGCCACTAAATGTTTTATGCATAGTGCACTGCTTATATCCTTTGTGAATCACAGCCTGCCCTGGAAGCTGCTTGGTTCACTGTTTGATTTTTAGGAGAAGGAACAAAGTGAAAGTGGCACAGAGCAGAGAACTACAGACTGTATACTGACCTTAGAGAGAGAGAGACAGAACCTGAGGACAAGACATCTTATTATTGTAGTGAACATTTTTAAAGGGGAGACAATAATGTATATTAGTAACAGAAATAAATTCCACTTATTTCCTCATAATTTCATTAGGAACTCATGTTTAGACAGGATAAATGCCTAGGCGTTAATCCCTATAACACTTCCTTTTATTTGCTTGCATTACATGTTTTATTGGTCCAGCGTCCTCATCTACAAACACAGAGTGCTCAGAAATAATTTAACTCAAAACAACGATTTAGCAGCATACTAATTTGTAGAATCATTCCATCAGCTTTACATTATGAAAAAAGGTTAGTTAAGAGCTTAGTGACTTATTTAATAGCTAATGCTACTTAAGAAAAGAAGAAAAGTTTCTTACTTTTGACTTTGTCCCAAATATTCCATCAAACAAAGGTATTTTCTTAATGATTACAAAACAAAATTAATGATCCATGTTATTGAGGCAATATAAGCTTCTAACAGAGACTATTAATAGCTTCCCCAAGTTGCCCAGCCCACAGCCTCACACAGCACTTGCCAAGCACCAACTACCACAGGTCCCCCACTGCAAATCCATCACACCATCCTGGAAAAGAAATGCTCCCTCCCACAGTCCCGAACACAATCCCACTAATAATGTGGAACTCAGAGATGGTGGCTGGGTTATGCAGGAAGCCTGCAGGGCAGTTTTGGGAGACCTGCAGAGCCCAGCAGGGTGAGAGGCTGGCACAGGCACACAGCAGACAGCCCCTGAGAAAGCACCTGCTGCCCCAGTCCTTGGTGCAACAGGCTCCTTCCCACAGCTCCCGTCCCGGCAAGACAAGACATGGTGTGTAGGGTGTTTGTGAGAGGCAGTGCTGCCCAGTGGAAAAAGCAAGAGCAGAACCTATTCTTGGTTCTGCTGATGGCTAATCGTTCCCTTTTCTTTCATCAGATGTTTATCACTGGCTAAATATGGTTAATTCTGTGAAATCCTTTGAGACCACTTGACAAAAAGGGCTCTATGAGAACTAGACACTCAGCAATTTCAATCCTATTTAAAAGGGAACAAATCAAGCCCCCCTTCCAGATTCCTCACGTTGTGGTGTGCCTTGAATACTGATGTGCAGCCTCTCATGCTGGTTTGTTCAATGGGTTGAATAAGTGAATAGGGACAGAACAAGGAAGCACTTTATTTGTGATTGCAAATACAGTGACAAAGTACCATCCTCATGACAGCAGGAATGTGATGGCCTTTTCATCTCACTGGCTTTCCCTGAAATGCTATTGCCTTTTTTCACCTGCAGGCAGTTAGCACACTGAGGAAAAACACCACATGGAAGAAAAACACTAAGAATAATATTGCATCTATTCTTCTTACTGAACTGTGAGGACTCCCTGATCTAGCTGAAGATGTCCCTGCTAATTGCAGGGGCTTTGGACTAGATGATCTTTAAAGGTCCTTTCCAACCCAAATTATTCTATGATTCTGGATATACAGATTATGATCTTTCCTTAGCATTGATTAATGTAATAAAACAGAGGGTGCAGAGTTTCTTTCTGATCCAGCACTTTCACCCACCTTTTTGACATGCCAGAAAATGGAGACTAAGGCATGATTCTGAATGCACTAGAAGTCGGAGGTGTTGCCACCATCAGAAAATCAAATAAAGGACATTTGCAGAAGGATGCATCTTTTGGTTCCCTGTGAGTACAATCAACAAAGGACACTTTTGAAAGCAAGTTTTTTTAAAAGAATTTTTTTTTGTTATTTAACAAATTCCTATGCACCAGGAGGTAATTTGACTGTAAGTGACTTCCAGGATAAAGAGAAAATACAGTGTGAGAAGCAGCTGAGGAGACGAGCCTCTCACTGTATCCTACTGTATTTCTGCTGAAATCTTATGACTTCTTATGCACTTTAATATTTATTAAACATTATATTTCTGAGTTCCACTTTATACATGGCATTCCAATATCTTTTTGTACAATACAGACAGATTAAATGGCAAAAGATTTTTGAGTAGAAAAGGAAATACTATTCAATAATTGCTAACCAATTTCTGTAATTTCAAGTAAAAAAGATAGAAAGGGATAAACATTCAGCAGTGTTGGGAGGAAAGCTAAAATTGGAAGCAAAACATTTGCTTAAATTTTCCAGCATTAGCACTTCTATCCTCTCTACACTACACAAAAGACAGAAGTTTCCTAGTGAGACAGTATTGAAGCAACAAATCATGGTTCTGCCATGCTCAAAATAAAATCATATAAAGTCATATCTCTTTTTCCTAATTACTCAGATGGAAATGACTAAGTTGTGAATGCAATCCAGAGTTGGTGAAATGTCCTGCCTACAAAATGTCATTTTGTTGAAAACACTATGTTCTTGGGTAAGTCTGCAGGGGGAACATACTCCATTTTGGGTGACATATGAAAACCTTCTTTTGTTTTCCAAATTAAATAAAACGAGAGGAGACACATAAACAGCCCCTGAAGCACACATCACCTTAAACTTGAACAAGTGCTGTTACCACTACTTGAGAAATTAATTTCACATTTTCAAACAGAGATATATCACTTTCTCGGTATGGAAGCATTAAATGAGAAATTTATTTTAGAATCAGCTCCAAAAGTCCACTAACATTTTCAAGGCATCTTGCAAATGAAATTATCTATGACAGTAAGACTATTTAAGTCATGTAACTGGGTAATTAAGGTCTCTTCTGGTTCATCATTAGGAGAGATTAAATAAGATTAAAACATGACTTGATATCATGAAATATCTACTTTTTCTACTTTGTCACCTGACATTTCTTGGTAACCTTTAATAGGACAGATAACAAAAAGGAAATGTTTAGTTCCTCTCTTCAGTAATAGCCATTGCTAATTTCCATTACAAGTGGTTTTCCTCAGGCTTTGTCAAAAAAGAATTGCATTGATAACAAGTAATTTATTTCTGTGAGCAGTAAAACCTTGACTTTACAGCTGATAATAAACAAGTGAATATTTTCCTTTAGCAAGAAAAAGATTGAAATGTCAAAACGACATCAGAGTGGAACCTGACAATTACAACTGATGGAAAGTGGGTGCTTTTTCCATAACAGAGTAGCAAATTCTCCAGACATGGCAAAACTGCTGAAGCTGTTTACAGGCACTGGTGTACGTAGTGAGTGAATAAAAGACATCTTGGCAATGAATATGAATCCAAAACCAGAAAATTAAGGCAAGCATCTCAAATGCAAGTCAGCAGTGGCCATCTGATGTCTGCCTAGGAGGTAAGTAGGAAAAGGTAGATCTTCTGTTAAAGTCTTGTGCAGCAGGAAAACTCTGACATTGTTGCCATCATGAAAAGGTGGTGGAATGACTCATACAACTGGAGTGCTGCAATGGATGGCTATAAACTCTTCAGAAGGGATAGGCATGGAAGGAGAGATGGTGGAGTGGCCCTGTAGTTTAGTGAGTGTCTCAGCTGTCTGGAGCTTAATGATGGTGACAAGAGGGTTGAATGTATATGGGTGATAATTAGGGGGAAGGCCAACAAGGCACACATCTTGGCGGTAGTCTGTTATAGTCCCCCAGACTGGATGAAGAGGAAGATGAAATGTTCTGTAACTAGCTGGGAGAAGTTTCAGGATCACTAGCCCTTGTTCATAGGAGACTTCAGCTTAGCAGGTGTCTCCTGGAAATACAATAGAGCAGAGAGGCAGCACTCCAGGAGGTTCCTGGAGTGTGTGGAAGATAAATTCCTCATGCAGCTTGTAAGTGAGCTAACCAGGGAAGGTGCCCTGCTAGACCTGTGAACAGAGGACTGGTGGGTGATGTGAGTGTTGGAGGCTGTCTTTGGCATGGCAACCACAAAATGAGTTTTTGATTATCAGAGAAGTAAGGAGAGGGTGGTGAGCAGAACTGCTGCCTTGGACATCCTGAGAGCAGACTTTGGCTTGCTTAGGAGACTAGTTGACAGAGTCACTTGGGAGTCAGTCCTGAATGACAAAGTTGTCCAGGAAGGCTGGGCATTCTTCAAGAAGGAAATCTTAAAGATGCAGAAGCAGGTTGTTCCCATGTGCCAACAGACAAGCCAGCTGAGAAGAAGAGTGGCCTGGCTGAACAGAGAGATTTGGCTGGAATACAGGGGGGAAAAAGAAAGTTTATGACTTTTGGAAGAAGGGGAGGGCATGGTTTTTACAAGCAAGAGTGGAAGACGAGACAGCTAAAAGTACAAGAGGGAGCAATTACATCCTACTTGAATTGAAGGTAGTTCTCTTGCTTGGCTTTTCTTAATATCTGAAGAAAGAGGTGGCACCACTTCTCAGGTCGCTTTCTCATGTGTATGACCTGCTCTCTGATAGGCGATGTATGGGAAAATAATGAAGCAACGGCCAGGTGCTGTGCAGCCAGCACAGAAACACTGAGATATGATGCTACACAAGAGGATATGCAATATCCAGAGCAGTAATACGAGCTGTGGATGAGCCATACCCAGTTCCCCTGGAGAACCACTGTCTGTTCTATACACCCCAGAACCCACTATGCCAGGCAAGAGAAGAAGGATAACCATCATCTTTATTGCTAGAATTGTAATGTAGAGAAATGTCATTAATAAGGGCATCAGCCTCACCTGCCCATCCCTCCCTACTGCCTTCCTATGACTCCTCCATGACTATTGAAGTTCCATGTGCAAACACACACTGAGGCAATGTGCGAACAAAGCTCATTTTAAACTAAGAGGAAAATACTATGTATCAGAACCTTGAAAGGCCACACATGAAAAACCGAAGACACAATTTAACCTTACTTTTGCTAGTGGCTTCACCACTACCTTTTTTTCTTACTCCCAGCCTATATGTTGTTTATATGTGAGTTCTATAGTTTTAGTACAGGGCTTTCCACCTTTAAAATTCCTGCTGGTATTGCTAACTCTGTCTTCAAATGGGGAGATTGAAACCTATCTCTGTCTCAGTTGTCTGCTTTATTCCTTTCTTGGATGTTCTCATTCTGCTGCTGCAGGATGGACAGCAAATATTCCAGCACCGCATCTGCCCAGACACCTTTGCAGTTTCTAAGACAGTTCCTTGTATACATCATTTCATTTTACAGCTTGGCAGTTTAAATCAGTGCCATTTATTTCAGCACCTGTGAACTCAGGCTGTTGAACAGTCACTAGACAAGGAGCAGCAGGCATAATCGGAAGAGATAGGAGGGGCTGCCAGGGACAGAATCTGCTACAGACATCTCTACTTAGGATCCCTATAGGCTACCTGTCGAGCAGGAGTCATGAGGTGCATTGGTCCAGAGAGAGCAGCAAGTGCTTTGCTCAGGTGGAGATTGCCAGGCACCTAGCATCTAGTCACTTCAGTGCATGTGGCAGCCCAGATCTGGCGAGCAGTCTTTCCACCACGGCTATGAGATTGAAAGCCTTCCAGTGAGAGCAATGACACAGGCATAGCCTCTTGTAACAAGCACTGGTTCAAAAGCAGGATAATGTGGTCAGCTCCTCTTTCAGTTTGAGTATTAGGAATAGCAGTAAGTGGACAAGGACTGTGCTTTAATTAGGAGAAAATCCCAGTAAGCTCTTCTCTCTTTAAATATATTCTTCTGCACCATGAACAGCTTTACTTTAACAGAAAGCACGTTAGATCCTCAATAGAAACACAGCAGAGCTTGGACTGTGGGAATACAGCTGCTAAGCAACCTTACCAACATCCTGTCTATTCCTGCACTGTAGATGTGAATAATTACTCCTCCATGTAACCTTCATCCTTCTGCCACTGCTCTTTCACAGCTGCATACTGTTGTAACTGCAAATGGGCCCAAATCAAACCCCCAGAGCTAAAATTGTGCTCATATTTAAGGAAATCTGGCAGGAAATCCAAACAGGTGTCTGCCCTCCCTCCCTACAACTGGATGAAGTGGAGCCCTAAATATAAAAACCGAAAACTTTCAAGGTTGTGGTTTTGTTTCCGATTCTGTGGTTCAAGCCAGTCTGTAGTCATTTTCTTACTCTGACCTCTACTGACAGAGACAACTTTTAAAAACGAACCCATAAACCAAACAATTTTACCAGACTTTAAAACATACTTTCAAAATGTTGATGGTAATTAAGCCATTTACTGCATTCACTTACTACTCTGTGTTCTCTTCCTGGATGTTGAGCTAGTGCTGCTTCTTAGGAGGAGATTTTTTTACACAACTGAATGAAAGAAACTTAAACACAGTGTTTGGGGTAAAAGAATGAATCACTGCCCTCTTGACACATCTTCATGTTAACAAAAGAAATGAGCATTACCCAATTGTACCTCATAGTCTGTGGGAGTGTCCAGAGATTTACTTCCTAAGGATCCTGGTCTATTTAAACTCTCTAGATTAGGAACTGCACAAGCATTAAAAAACAAAATTTTGTAGAAAGACTAAAGTCTGCTGGCCGTCCTTCAGTAATACACAGAAAGCTCTTTGTTTTGGAAAAAATTTGCAGCACCACAATACCAAGTTACATCCCTGAGAATGCAGAACTTAATCTGTCACCAGGATATTGCATTTTTAACAAATAATCATTGTAATATTGGATTATATAACTAATAGTCATTACTAAAAATATTCTAAATATTACATTACAAAGATTGAAGTACCTAATATTGAAGGAGTCAGTATTTATAAAAACAGGTGTCTAGCACTGAGCCTCATGAGGCATTACAAGGTAGTTGGGAGACACATTCACTCTGCAGAGTTGTACCCATAAGAGGTATTATTACAGATCTTAGAAATTACAATCTCAAGACAATAGTTTTTCTTTTTTTTTTTAGATAGGTGGAGCTGAAAATTTTCCATGGGGACTGAGGATTCCAATATAGCACAGTTCAGTATAGTGATAACAACTTTCATTTTCCTCAACACCTGTCACAGAGCCATTAGAAAGCATTAGCAGAGTCTAGTAGACTGAGCACAGACTGAAAACCCCTTTCTCTGGACTGTAAACATCAAAGTATGAATACCTCTTACCAAGGCAAGAAGGCAACTGCCTTTGAAAAACAGTCCTGAGGCTGAAGAGCAGGAACTTTCTAGGAATGACACACTCTGCTTTCTGACTGCAGGCAGGCCATTTAACTTCCCTGTTATCATGCACCGTCCAAGGTCAGCAAGTGGCCTAACTGGCAAAGTCCGCAGGTATCAGTGCAGGAGAAGATTTACAGAGACAAAGAAAAGCACTTTTACTTGGATAGGGCCATGATGTTTTACCTTAACCAAGAACTTCTTGTCTATGTTCCTCTCTTTCTCCCCACTAGAGATGTGGAATAGCTCATACACAAAATCACCAATAGCAGACTCCCATGGGCTTGTACACCCAGAGCAAGGAAGAATGGAAGCACTGCACACACCAAAAGTAAATCACAGCTCCTTCACAACGTCCATACCTGCCCATTTCACCAGAGAATATGCATTTATTATAGATCACTAGCACCAGCTAAATTGAATTTATTTTAAACATTGAATGTTAATCTCAGGAATGCCTGTCTGTTTAAGCGCTGAAAACCAGTTTCCATAGAATCATAGAAGTATTTAAAGTTGGAGAAGACCTTTAAGATCACCATTAATCCAGCACTGCCAAGTCCACCAGTAAACCATGTCCCTCAGTGTCACATCTACACAGTTTTTAAATACTTCCAGGGATGATGACTTCACCACCTTCCCTGGACAGCCTGTTCCAGCACTTGACAACCACTCTGGTGGAGAAATTTTTCCTAATATCCAATCTAAACCTCTGCTGCAGCAACTTGAGGCAGTTTCCTACTGTCCTATTGCTTGTTACTTGCGAGAAGAGGTCGACTTCCACCTTGCTACACCCTCCTTTCAGGCTGTTGTAGAGAGTGATAAGGTGGCCCCTGAGCCTCCCTTTTTCCAGGCTAACCAGCCCCAGTTCCCTCAGCCACTCCTCATAAGACTTGTGCCTTTACCAGCATGACACTGTGATTGTTCCAAGTGCAAACTGCACTAACCTAGGAACATAATTTTCTACTGTTTATATAGCTATTAAAACAATAAACCCATCCTTTTTCCCCCTAAGAAGTTAAAAAGCTCTATAACTACTATAGCTTTGGTCTTACAGCAAATTTTTATGCTTTTAACTCTCACAGCAAAATCATGTGAATAATATATTTATAGTACAGGTTCTATTTTCAATGCTATTTAGAAAAATCAATTCATACACATAATACTGCTTCAAAACAGGAAACTACCTGTTTCATCCCATCACTGACATCCAAGAAATCAGTATTAGCCAGGTGTTAACTAGTCTATATGCATCCGGGGAGGGTTGTGTTACTCTAATGAAATGGATTTTAATAGCTTATTTAAGTGTCTCTAATTTCTCTGCGTAGAAAAGTCGTGTACCTTTCTATATGTCTGTATCAGACCACCCAGTAATGAGGGAATGAAATGCCTTTTTTTCCTGAAGAATGGGGCTCTCCTCTAATCCTGGGTGAAGCATGGAAAAGTTGTAGAGAATTCATTAAGAGTTATTTGGTAACTGTTAAAGCTGAGGAATAAAAAGGTCTTGAAATGCATGAAAACAGAACCTTTTACACTGAACGGGACACTCATATTCTGGGGATGCAAATGCTCCATCCTAACCAGGTTGGAAGCATTGTGCTCTGTGGGGTCATTTCAGTCTTCTCTCATCTCGTTCAAACTTCTTCTTAGTTACTTACACACAAGCCGTGGGGAAGCTCCCAGACAGTGCAGTTGCCCATATATGCAATGCTGAAGTCCACTTGTGAGGGCAGACTGTGAGGACATTGTTCCAACAGTGTTGCTAGCTGTTTTTCTTGGCATCTGTTCAGTAAGGGCTTGGCAGTAATTAGCAGGGTTGCTTTGCAATTTTGTCTGCTATAAAACTATTGTTATGACCTTCATTTGCAATAATCTTGGCATTCAATATAAAATAATGTTAATGAAAAAAATGTTTATGAGGGATTAACATAGCAACAAATATAAAAATACTATGTAGTTTTAAAAAAAATTACTATATACTTTTCTCATGACTCCCCTATTTAGAATACTTATTCTAAATTATTTGCACTGAGCTTCTGAGCAAACCTAGCCCTTAAATTTAAGTTGCACTGGTAAATGTAATTGCAACCTTATTAAGAGTGCTTGAAGTTGCATGCCTCATATAACACATTGGGAATACTCTTAATCTCTGCTGTTCTTCTGCTATGCTCACTTAGCACATGAAATCTGGGGGCCCTTTGTACCAGAAGCGTTAGGGTTTTTGGTCTCTGCCTCTGTCTCCAGACCCTTTGTAGGCAATTCCCTGGCCAGAGAGAATGCACAAAGGCAATCAGCTGTTAGGACAAGAGTCACTGGCAGAGCAGCCCTGTTCCTTTTCCTCTAGGGACAAGGTTTGTCCTGCAGGATATTGATTGAGCCGCTTTTTTGTGTACTACAGAAATGTTCTGTACTTTGATGTGTCCTGGAGGGGATAGGTTCTTTGGGCTTGTTTTTAAGGTTCTTATTAAATCTGAGATCTATTACCTGGCAATCCATAGTGGTGGAGGATGAAAGGTCTGAAGATTCGTGGGAATATTCCTGTTTTGTGCTGTGCAAATGTAAACTTTATTTCCCATCCTTTACTAGTTATCATCCCATTAGCAAAAGTGTCCATTTGTGTTGCGCCTTTTAAACATCTGTCTTTGTGATTTTCAAGCTTTGGTATGGTCCATGTTTGAACACTGACTAATACCGCTCATATCTAAGTGAACTCATTTTGGTTTTTATGACGAAAGGTTAGAACACATGGTGAGGTGGTAGGGAGAACTGGAGGCATAGATACTCTTTTATTTGAAAAGAGACTGGTGTAGGATGTTTATCTTAGGAAAGGATAAACCAGACATGACAAACAGATATGACCCAGTCAAGCATCTGCAGTGCTTCCTTCAGTGAAGTTCAACAATCCCAGCTGGTGTGTCAGGGAGATTTTTTAAGCCTTTTCTAGTCTTCCTGGATGGATAGCTGGCTAATTTAATTATAACAGTACTTGTAAATACTGCTAACCTCAATGCAAGTAGTGATGATTTCAACCCTTTGATTACCTCCCGGGAGTGCCAAGCAGAGGGAAGGAAATTAAAGTACAAAAAAAGTAAAGCAGCATTTCTCAGGGCAAGCATACTTAGAAATATATACTAAAAAACATCCTTAACACAGTCCCAGGGAATAAGACTTGTAGCCAGGTCAAACAGCCTGGAGGGATGTTTGTTACTACTGTCTATTCTGCAAGCATATTCAAAGTCAACTCCCTTGAGACAGCAAAATTTCCTCTATCCTCCTTCTAGCCTTGCACCACAGAGCAACAGAAAGATCACTGGTTCTGGCACCTTTTGATGGAAATTCAAAACTCTGCAATTTTCCTGTTTACATTACAAAGTTCATCATAAAATTCAGAGACATTGCATGCTAACAGAATGGTTTGCTATGCTTTATACGTACCATGCATTTTAATTGAATGCTCACCTGTCTGTACATCTTCCATTACTTCCAGTGTCTTGATTTATATACCTAGAAACTCTCTGCCTGCCCTAGATCAGAATAACACAAAAAAACCTGCAAGTTTTTGTGACCATCTTAATATTGCTTACAGTAATTTTGCTCTCATTAAGCTTGCTAATATAAACAACTGAAGTAAGCCAATTACTCCAAAAGGCTTTGTCGCCTTATTGCACAGACTTTGAGAGTAGGAAATACAAAGGATGGAAGCAAGAGTTCAGAGAGCTCCAAGCCAGGAAATACAGTGTTAAAATGCCTGATATTGCACATACCACAGGGTCTCTACCCAGCTGTGCATTTCAGCTTTTGCACCTTCAGCTGTCCCACTTCTACCACTTTTCAACAAAACTGTCATCTGCCATCACTTTTACCCAGGGCAGACATTCACACTCCTAGACTATGGAATAGCTTCTGGCCATCTATTTACAACAGGTACTGTAGCATGACTTAGGGATTTTGTCAGAGGAACATACTGGCTCAGGACTTATGATGCTCACGAAAGCCAACATTAGTCTTGCTGACAAACCTGAAATGGAGTGCATACTTCGCAGAGAAGGTGCCAATGGAAGTCAGAGAAACTATGCAGGATACAGGCCTTCATCCAAGATCATCACTCCAAAATTGAAATGCCAGTTTTACAGACAGTAAGCTGGTGAGCAGTATTTCATTATGTGACATTCAGCAGAAAAATTTAGCTAGTTGTATACAAATATACAGAGGGTTTTTCTTTCAGACTTCAACTTGAATGTGTCTATGACAGTGACTGAAACTGTGCTTTCTAACTGACCTGAAATTTAACATCAGTCTAAACTCTAATCTGCTCTGCCAGATGTGTCAGGGTAACATATGGCTCTGTATTGTGCATGCTAACCCAAGCGAAAAGAGTAGGCAGACTAGAACATTACAAAGTCAAGGTCCTATAACAAATACTTCTTTAAGCCTTTTACTGGATTTGAGTCAGTATCTAACTCTGTCCTGGAGTTAACTATTAAAAAGGTAACGCTTTCAGGCAATGCCCTGAAATACAAGATTATGAAATGCAAAACATGCAAACTTGCCATCTGGAGTGGTGCAAGCTGAATACACATTTACAACATTTAAAATGACAGCCCAATCCACAAGAGGAATTACCAGGAGAACAAAGTGGACAAATGCCCTTTAGATCGCTTCCTTGAATTTCCTAGTTCCATGTGCCCATGTTTGCTTACTATCAGGTAAGTGCTGGGCGTTTCATGTGACGGTTAAAAGGCCAGCGCTATTTTTAGTCATGTACACATTGCAAGGTAGAAGAAATGTAGGGCAATTCACACCGGCAGGGCACATGCAATTCAAAGCACGCAGCTCTCTAACTGCTGCTTGAAGAGAGAGGACCACTGTCCCTGTCAAGAGCTGGTTTATAATATCTCTGTGTCAAAATCTAGCCAAAGTATACATGCCCTCAAACAAAAGTGGCCAAGTGAAGTAGGTGTTTTGTCTGAGGCTCTCTTTAAGCTGACAAAGGGGTGAAACAGGGCCACCACATGACCCTCACAAGCAGCCCTCCTCTGCCTTTCCAACCTGAAACATTGAGTTCTGACCAATCTATTTTAAATTCCATGTTGGCACCAGCTCCAGGTTCACGCAGAATGCAAAGGGACTCTCAGAAGGCACCAAGCTGGGCAGATCAACGCCCACCTTAGCCCACTCACCTACAGCCCAGCAGCCAGTGTGAGGATTCCAGGGCATAGGCTTCTAAGGGCAATTTAACAGGGCCCCAGGCCAGCTCTAGGACACTTTGGCCAACAGGCTAACTAGAGGCATTCAATTTGTTGGCAGACCATAACAGAGACTCTCTGTATACTTTTCCTTCCATAAGGACATTATTGGGCACTGGTGTCATCTCCTGACACCTGTATCCTTCTGATAAGTTTCTCCAGCACTTAGACACGAAGGGTGTTCCAGGCTGCAGTGGAGTTGTCACTCTACATGGAGTGGCATGAAGGAGAGACAGCAGTAATTTTTCTGGTGGCTTTGGGCAATGAAATAGCTTTTGCTGCTGGGAGGAGAGAGGAAACACCTATGTGACCACAGGCTGGTCCTTGGAGGTGCCAGATGAGTTTGATGTCAGTGCAGAAGGTGGCCTAGAAGGAGGGTAGGCATGACAGCACCAGAAGAGTGGGAGCTAAGCCCTGCAAAGACAAGGTGACATCAGACAAATCATCCATGCACACTTTGTACACTTCAACAAGTGAAGGAAGAATTGTTGTTAGGGGTACAGCTAAAAACACTGAGATGCAGCTGACAAAACAAAAACATTATTAGGCATAAATGTTACGATACATCTGAAATGATGAGCAAGTCGCACACTTAAAATGAAAACACAAGAATGAAAAAAACAAAATCTGTGCCTGACCTGCCATTTTACCATACTACAAATTCTGATTTAACTGCAGTAATATATGTTTGAATTAAGTTGAATGGAGTTCACATAGAGTTATTAACAGAAAGGCTCAGGGTGAGAGAGGTGATGGCTTAGCTACCTTTCAGTAACTGTCTGCAGATTATTAAAGGTCTGTAATATGCTTTAAAGATGAAAACCACTGAGTGCTTAGTAAACTAGAACACAAAAAAGAATTCCCCAACAGCGGCATCTATTAAATTACAAAATAACCTCTCCAGGGAAGTCTCAGACGTATTGTCACTAAATAAATTTAAAACTGAACAGCTTGAAATGTGTTTACTATAGGAAAGAGACCTGCATTTGCCCCAGGGAAAAGAGATGAAATATCCTAAGACTTCAATAGTCTTTTATCTCCATTTTTTTATCACTCTTTCCTGATGCACAGGGGAGAGAAATGATTATTTAAACTCTTTTTTCCCCCTCTGGAGCTCTCTAGTGAAATGTGCTGACAGGTACTATCCATCGACTGTGTATTTCAGGTAATTCACAAGGCAGTCAAGAACGGGCGCCCACATTCCTTGACAAAAAGCACACACATGCTGGAGGAGGAGGCAGCTTCTCTTTGAGACCAAGACAAGCTGTCAGCCTTTGTCATTTTCAAGGCAGACCAGAAAAAATTTTACCCAGACATACGTCCAGACAGATACATACAGCAAGCAGCAAGCAACAATTTAGTCAGTTCTAGGCTGTCATGGGATGCTCAGAACAAAAGGAAGAGGTAGCCTTCTCTTTATTCTTATGGTCCTGCTGCATCTGGTCTGTGCCAAAAGAGCAGTTCTCTTCTCTTGCTATCACTGACAAGAGCCAGGACAGAGGTTGTTTATATTAACAGTGGCAGAGGGAGGGACATGGACAGGAGGAAGGGGAACAGCAATCTAAAGAGCTAAGTCAGCTGGTAGAAGAAGGGATTCAGACAATGCCAATGCCAACTTTTACACAGCAACAAGATTTTCTATTAGGTCAAAGGTACACTCCTATTTGGGATGGTTATGTATTGCAGCCCCCATCCTGTGCACACCTCACAGCAGCTGTATCTGCCCTAAAATACTACGGAGCAGGCTAGAGGCTCCGATGAGGTTTTTTATAGCCTCCAGGTAAGGACTGCTTCGAGAGCCCTCAGAGTCGCTGTCAAGCACGATTCGAGTGAGTCACAGGGCGGCTGCTGTTACGGTGAGTACCAATTACAGTACTCACGCTGGAGGAAGTTGCTTTGACTGTGTGACATGAGGCTCAAGTGTGGGCAGGCCTTTAGGGAGATGGAGCTCCTGAACGACCAACACAACTGTTCTGTGAACAAACGAGGGATGACACTATGGCAGACACTGTTTGAGGGAGGGAGGTGTAATCCAACACAGAGGATGACAACAAGAACAGCAGGGAAGATAATAAAAAGCACTTCAACTACTTTTTCTTAAATTGTGCATAGCTTCAACACTTCTATTAAATTACATTTTGTATCATTATTTGATCATCTGTAAGTTCTTGCAGTAAATGGGAAGTACAGCAGACAAATCCAGAAATAATTTAATGTTATTGCTGAGATGTGGAGTATACAGAAGTTCTTTTCAACAGTACGCATGTGGATCCTCAGCATAATTACTTTACTGTGAAGTTGTCATCTCTGCTTGCCAGTAAAGGGCTTGTATTTTTTCCTCTGCATTCAGCAAGATGCCAGATGTTATACAGATATTCTTCATACACGAAGATGTTTGCAGGCCACATAAAACTTCAGGGCAGCAGGGGGAGAGAGAGAAATATAAATTGAAACTCCTCAAATGATGTCCTCATTACCAGCAACATTCTGTAGGCCAGTTGGCAGCACACAGGAGTCAGGTGAGAGCTTATAAACTCCATTTCTACAGGCAATCAGACAAGCAGAGCAGAAGCAGGCAAAGACACTGGTCACTTCATGCAAGATACTTTGGTACAACCTGCCACTTACACAGTCCGCAATGAAATTTTGCTATGCAGCATTAGCAATAGCTAATGAGGATGGCTGGTCACTGTCTCACCTTGTTTTTTAATCTTCATGGGCTTTTAAGCTGACTTACCCAATCCTGCAATTTGCAAATAAGTCATGTGCTGTTGGTAAATCCAAATCTCCCATCACTGCTTGCCCTACTTTCTGGGACAAAGTCCCAGTACTGCAGGACAAAGTTGCAAGCCAGGTATCAGAATTCAGGGAAGAAATCTGAGCTGTAGCTCAAAACCCAAGATGCTTGCAAGGGGAATATTTGATGTGGAAAAAAGGTCTCACATTACAAGACCTTTGCAAGTTTGACATCAGAAATCAATCCACTACTCTACTTCTCAGAGTATTCAGGTACTCAAAATGCTCATTTCACAGTGATACCATTTTCATGCTGTATCTTAATGGGAAATTAGTTGATAGCCAACAGCTGCACTATAAGAATTAGAAGGAAAGATTCAGTTATGGACATCTCTTTATATTAATCAAATTTGTCATTAAAATTCATCAAAGGAAAATTTCACTATCAGTAGATCTGACTGATGTACTAGAAGATTTTTCAAGGAGTATATTTAAACTGAACTAGAAAATCAGAGCATATTCATATTCCAATAAATCCACCAGATTGTTGTAAATTACATATAAAAACATTTTTTAATTAGAGGCTTGTTTTATGATAAGGTATATATTTATACTTGCTCAGGGAAAATAAAGCCACAGTACATGTGCCAAACCTCATTTTAAAAGCACACGATTCAAATCATATCCTAAAAATAACAATAAATCTTGTTTTATTGCAAGTTTTACTGATGTTAGAAGGCAAAACAAAATACAAAGCTTTTGCTCCATGAAATAACTGAATGAAATATTTACTGTATGCAATGGATGAATCAATAACAAACAACTCAGCTTTTCTCTTAATAACCAGTGATCCATTCACCTTCCTTTCCCCCAAAAACAAGTGATGTAAACAACTTTTCCCAAAGCTTCAAGTACTGATAGCAAACATCATGAGTAAAAGATACATATTTGACTGAAACAGCTAAATCATAGGGATGCCTTTTCAGAATTTTATTACGTTGTTTCACCTCCTACAGATCAAATAAGCAATTCATTTGCTTGTAAACAAGTGGCTAAGGAAAACATGTAGCATCGACTTCAGGGAATTTCTGAGCTATTTCACCACCACAGCTTCTGGCTCAGTATTCTCAATGTGTGATGAAAATCTTTTTTAAAAGACATTTGGATGCACTTTGTTGAAAAGTCCTGGTATGGCAAAAAAGACACAACTTATGAGTGAAACTAATTGTTACTGTCACTGAATTTTTAACTTGCAATAATTGAATTATTAATCTTGACCTAATTACCGGGGAGGGGGGGAAGAGAAGAATGTTATTAAGTCCCAATAATGATAAAGGTGAAACTGTAACACATATCTCTTTGTATGTACCCCTTCTCTGCTGTATACTCACCTTGTCACTGCCTACCTGGATCCTAAGGTGACTGGCCTCACACCATATATAAGATTTTATATACACTGGATACTTTTTCTTTCTTGCTCCTAAAATCAGTTTTACCCAGTTTTCAGGTCTGCCTTTATTTAACTATTAGTCAATTGACAGCTGATGTGTTGTTTATAGCCCTCTATTGACACCTCAGATCCATAGTCCTCTGCAGTGCATGCAGTAGCTTTTCTTTTGAGGCCTTTGCCACAATACCACGATTATTGTCCTTTATGCCACATCATTTTGCTGGAGTCCTGCATTTTTAATTCCACATAAAATAATTACTTCTTACTCTCAGCTAAATAAAAATTATGGCTATATTACGCAATTTAGAGAGCTAAGCAAAAGCAGAACAAATTGTGTAAGAGTCACATGTTCATTAGGAAATAGCTGTTGCAGCTAAATAAGCTAAAGCAAAGCCCCAGGCAGGCCAAGACAAGCCCAGACAAAGCCTTAAGTCCTGAGGCCCTGCAAAGTTCTTGCAAAAACTCTGTCCTGATACAAACAACAGCAATGTATGTTACCACGAATACAGTAAATACTGAGCTACAGAGCTACACAAAGTTTGGGTGCATGACCACCTGCAAGTGTAGTTCATCCCTGAAAAGCTCTATCATGTAGTCACAGCCAGAGAAGGGAACTTGAGTCAACTAGCCTCCTCTTTGCAGTCACTTTGGTCTCACTTGGACGTAATTAACTTACTGTAATTATTACTAACAGCTGTATCTATCCCAACCCAGGTAATTAGTGACTCTACTGTTTCCTTCCTACCTTGAAGAAAGTCAGCTGGCTTTAAAGGGGACAAAGCTTAGAAGGTTGCTTTTGCTGGTGACTGGCTTTTCCATGTACTTTAGCCCTGGCAAGGGCATACAGGGAAACGTTTCTTTCTCTTCCCAGAGCAGCAGGACCTGGCTTAATAATGAGCCATAAATGGGTCCCTAGACCGAGGAGCCAGTTTAATTGGGTTCTGTTCCTGGTTCTTCAGCAGTTCCTTGCATGACCTTGAGGAAGTCACTGGTAATCTGTGACATGGGGCTGATGTTTGTCCTAATAAATTGAGGCAGTATTGTCCCTTAAGCTATAGAAAAAATGTGCCATTTAAATGCAAGCTACTATTTTATTATCCACAAAAGGCACCTCCAAGCCAATTTTGCCATTTCTGACATGGACTCTTTTAACTTGCACTGAAATGCTGCATCAGCCCTGAATGCTAGATTCCAGTGAATATCACCTGAAGCAAACACTGTGCGTATGGCTGCAAGAAAGATGCTGCCCTACCTTACCTAATCCCATTTTCAACTGCAACACAATCATACTCTGGAAGTGACCGTTGAGATGCTGTGCTTTTCATCAGCATTCTTCTGGGAGAAGCCTAGAACAAAAAAAATTAAGGAGGAAAAGAATCAAAATACTTCATGCCATTCCCCCTTTATTTTTCTTCCCTCAGTCCTGACCTTGCCAGCTTCAAAACAGCTCCTGCTGTGCAGCTCCTTATGACACTCTTAGAGAAACACCTGTGTCTCAGAAACATGTCCTTCTTGTGCTCACTCTTTATTTTAGACCAGGCTGAACAGAACTTTGAAACTGACAAAAATTCAGCTGTGTTTAACTGAAATTCAGGGTCACAAACATGTCCAATTTAATTCTCCAGGGAGAATTTTCTAAAATTCATGGTTCCTCCTGCCCTCAAACATGCTGTTATTTCTATTTTGCTCTAAAACAAAAATACAGAGATGCCTATATTCACAGTTACTCCTCATCCTTCCCCACTGTACAAGCTTTCTAGGCAGAAGCTTGTCAAAAGATGCCTAGGTTTTCTACCCACCAATACTTCAAAAGAAACTCCTCATCAGGCCTGCAAGTCAAAGTGGAGTCTTGGAGTAATCCCAGGAAAAAAAACAAACACAACCCCCAAAAAACCTCACAAATTTTTGTTTAACAGAGTTGGACTCCCTGGTAGGCTCAATGGAAAGTTACAAACATTGCTGTAAGCACTGAAATACTACCCCATCCTATTTTCTGCACTGTATCCTGGTGCTTTAGGATGCTTTTGCGATATGCGCTTTAGGTCTACAGGCACCATTAAGTGTTCATGGACTTTCATAAATTTTCATAACTTATAAAAGTCACAGCAACTGTACATTAATTATATTTCAGATTTACAGTGGTCTTTGTAAATAGGCAGTGTGCAAAGCATTTTTTACTTTACCATTTAGGAGAAATTACGTTAATAGCTGAATGTATTAGTCACTATTCTAGAAGCAGAAACTACTGTGGAGTGTAGTTGTTATAGGAGTGGTTTGCATTATAGTTGTAGGCTGAGTCTAAGTCGGAGTTTTCTTAGTGAAATTATTATCTGAATCTTCTAAATACCACAATGCTATTAATCCTCTCTCTCTTCAGAATAACTCTTGAACTTCTCTTTTTAAGGTATTTGTCATCTCCAATTGCTCAAGTTAACCAGCTTAACTTATGTGCTCTCAAACAGGTCTGTTATCTCCAAACAGAGGCACTGAAAGCACAAAAAGCACAAACTGCAACTTTCATTCATTTTACTCAAACCCAAACAATTCCTAAGGGCTTCTCTCAAATGGAAACAGTGCCCGATTCAGACACCGCCATGTGTTTTTCTTTACTAGAGTTTATACAGCATTTTTTTTCCAGAACACTTTCTCTCCTTTGTTTATGACAATTAATGAAACCAGGCCTGCACAGAGAGAGGGTATTTAATGTTACAGCACACAAGGGTACTCAGCCCATGCTAGCCTGTTCAGCACCACATATTTCTAGCACTCTCTCCAATTTATTTCTAAGTACTCCCATTCAAAGGTCTTCTATAATTAGTCCAAATACAATCAATCCATAGAGCACCATTGTTTTCCCATGTTTCAAAGGAGTTGTTCAGGGCCGGTTACATAGTCTGAATTGATTGAGCATGGGGATTACTTTATCTCCAGGGGAGATGATGATCTGCATTTCCCACCCAGTTCCTGAGCTGTCTTTACTAATTTATCTTAATAACATCTTTGTGTTTTGACTCAGAAGGAAAGAGATCAAAGGAGAGAATAAGGCAGGCATACTCTCAAGATTAAAATTGGCCAGAGGCAATCAGCAGAGCAAGTAAACAGCTCTTCAGTCTGACAAAAAGATTGGTCTAACATGAACATTTTTGTGCTCCTGCAAGCTCCCTCCCAGTTATCATAGGAGGCCACATCTGCTGCTCATGCTATTTCTCGTCTTCATCCCATCCCTATTGCCCTTTATCACCCTTGAACTTCATTAAAGAGTAATGTTACAACCAGCCTTCTTGTTCCTTAACAAGACAGCCCAGAACTGTATTCCTTAAGGAAACAGTGGCTGATATAACAATTACACCAGGCTTCACCTTAATCTTGAGCCCTGTCAAGCTGAGGAGGACTCACATCTCTGTGAGGTGTAGAGATCAGTCTCCTCAGGACACAGTTTGGGGCTCAAAGGGTCACTGTATTTCAGTGTTTCAACACTATCCCGTTTCACTTTGACAGGAATAGAGGGCTGAGCACACAGGAGGTGGGGGGGCTTATGTTCTATTTGTACTTGATATGTCTCACTTGGTACTTTACAGTCTGTGATGGTCCTGTGTGTTCTCATCTGTCTGAGAAATGAAATTGCTTTGCTCTAAGTTGGACAGGCCAATGTAATCAGAAGGAAAATTAGAGAGATTGAGTTCCTTGTCTTTCTGCATGGGAGCCTAAAACAACTCCTGCTTATTTTCCTGACTTTTATACTGAGAAGATAGAATTGATGCAAAGGAGCACTTCAAAGTGTTCATTTTAGCTTCCACTGAAGCTGGATTTGTAAAGTGGATTTTGCACCCAATGAGTTCAGGAGCCACTGCAATCTAATTTAAAAGTGATTTTACTTTTTCTTTCCTTTTTTTTTTTTTTTTAATCAATGAGCATTAGTCCTATCCTGTGCATTCATCTTGCTCAAAGCCAGAGGTGCAACAGAAGCGATTCAAATTTGATTGAGAATCAATGAATACAAATACAAGGTCATGCGCCTGGGAACAATAGACACACTCACTGTGGAACAGCAAGTCAGATCCTGCAAAGCAGCAGTTCTGAAAATGACATAAGAAGTCACATCAGAGCAGTGCCCTAGTGTCACTAGCACTATGCTATAACAAAAAGGAACACTGCTGCTACCTGTGTAGTAGCACACCGAACACAGAAGTGGCACACCCTCAGTATTTGGTTGTTATGAGGCTGTTGCTGACACACTTGAGCCCAGACCTTGGCTTTGACGTATTGGAGATGTGAGAAGGACATTTGCAGTTTGTGAGTGCTGTCAGTTTTGTAGGTCCTCTCATCTTTCCTCTTTCCCAAGCTTTGGACACAGTACAGGTGTATTCCCTGCTAACAGTCAAATTGTGATGCAGCCCAGTACTAGAAAACAGAAGGCTCCAGGCATCTTTTAAAGACTGACATTGTGCAGGTGTTCTCGTGCTCAATGTTTGTCTGAAAGGCAGACCAATTCAACCAATCCCCTTCATACCTGCTGCTAAGAAAAGAAAAAAGAAGAAAGGTAGCACTAGTCCAAAAGAAGTGAGGAATCCTGTCTCCGTAGTACTCCCTGATGAGTGCTGCACACCAGAGCTCTGATGACATATATCTGGGCAGAGACAAGCTAAGCTTAACCTGGAAAGCTTTAAATGAGAAACTAATCTTCTTCCTTGGTCACAACCATACTGAAGATCAGAATTTGAGAGGTCCTTCATGAAAAGACTGTCACAGTGCTAGAAGGCAGCTTCCAGAGCACAGGTGATGAAGGAGTGAGGAATACAGCCCCATGGCATGTACAGCACCTGGGTTCAGCTCCATTCCATCCCAGCCTGCCATCATGGGCAAGCCAAGCACTGAGTCTAATGTTTCCTTTACAAAAATAAAACAAAACAAAACCATATTTTCGTTTTCCTTGTATGTAGTGCTGTAGGCCAGAAAGGTAGAACCACTAATATAAAAATGTTGCCTTCTCAAAACCACTTCTGACAGCTAAGGAATAGGAAGTGACTAATGTCTGGTCATTGCTTTTTAAACAGCTAAACATCTAGCCATTGTTGGTTTAGGGTTTTTTTACCAGCTAAAAGGCCTGTCAAATTTATCAGGATATGCAGGGTTCTGCCATTCATGTAGAATCAAACAGCCACTGGGCTCTTTGGAGCTAGATCAGGCTGACTGGAGCTTCTACAGAACCAGATGATCAGCCTTAATTACAATTTTCTATGACAAAGCAGCTTTAATCTCCATGCAAGGCATGTGTCAACCCTATTTAACCAGGGAGGAAATTGGACAAAGATGAAGTCAGGATAATTAGCTCTTCTCTCTCTCCCTGATATCCCATTCATGTGAGTATTTACAGAATACAAAAACGATGAGCAAATTTCCAGAGAGTAACACCAGATCACTCAGCCATGCCACTGGCAAAGAGAAAGTGTGCCCTGCTCACGGCCTGCATATGGCTAGTTTCACTTCTTTATGTGGAAATGTGGGCTGTCTCTCACTTCTGACAAGGCTGGACACACTCAGGCTGGGGGAGGTACATTACCTTTCAGCTGCATCACCAAAACTGAATGCCTGGCCCTCACATAAACATTTGTTTATACATCTTTCATCATTCCAAAGAGCTGCATAAAGTTTTGCTCTGTAAGCCTTGTACCACAAGGTGTCTTTCCTAGATGTTGGAGCATTTTCATGGCACTTCCTTGATTATCTCAATCACTTGTGTCACCAAACACTAACATCAACACTGAGGAGCACTGTCCTCACCAGTGTCTGTACAAAGGAAGGTCAGGTCCCTGCTAAAATCAAGCCGTGTATTTCTGTGACAAAGTTGAAACTGATGTCTCAGACACAGTGGGTAGGACAATCTGAAGAATGGACAAGCTCTTTGCAAGATTTCGTTGGGCTGCTCATTTTCTGAAACACAGCTGCTCATAATATTTTCTAAGGAAATACTGTACTTAATAGGTTTTCTTTCTAGTGTGAAAAGCAGCCCGCAGAAAGTCATGCAAGCTTTAGACTGTTTTTCCCTATGGTATTACAGAAAATAGGAGAGGAAAAGGAGAAAAATAAAATAGACAGTAAACTGGAGGAAAAAAAAATACGAAAAAGGCTTCTACTTGGAAGAGCAACTAGAAGGAATTTAAAGTGACAGCTTCGGGGGGTTGATTTTTTTTCCATGGAAATCACGTGCATGGATGGTATAATGCCAAATGGTGATGTGATAGCTCCACTGGATAACTTCTTTGCGGTATGTGATGAACCAATTTACCTGCAAATTCCCCGTGCGTGTGTATGTGTATAAATTCTCAGTCAAGGTTATGTTTTTCCAACCTGCTTTGAATATATTTGCTTTCTGAAGAAGCAAAATGGAAACAAACATCACTCACTTTACACTCCTCCTCCCCTTAAGGAAAGCAGAACAGCGCTGCAAACCAGAGCCATTAACTTTTAACGCAGTGTGCTGTGTACGGGATGTTCCCGCAGCTTCAGCGGGGGCAAATAAATAAATAAATAAATAAATTAAAAAAAAAAAAAAAAAGAAGAAAGGCACTGTACAAAACTGACACCTTTTGAGGCGGAAACGCCGCGGTCGCGCCCCTCAGGGCGACGCCCGCCGGGCCCGCCCGCGCCACCTGCCGGCCGGAGCCCGCTCCGCACCCCGCTCCGCCCTCACGGCGACGGTCGGGATCGCCCCCGCCTGCTCACCTTCCTTTTCCCTTCCCTTCCCTTTGTAATAAAAGCAGCTCCCAGGCCTTCCTCCGCACGGCCCTGCTGCCGCCCCGGCCGGCGTGTTCCGTGGGACCGCAGTGTTGGCCGCAGCCCTCAGAAACAGCCGCCCCCAGGGCGGTGAGAACCACCGCGGAAGGGCCTGATCAGCTTTTACCCGGGAGTTTGCAGTTTTACCTCAAATGCACGTTTGTATCACACGTTGGCCGCCCTTCATGCCACAGCTCACGCTTCTTTCTGTGTTTTTTTCCCCCCCTTTCCCCTCCAGCTCTGCCACTGGTGTCATGTCCCTTTGTCCACTTTCCCCTGACCCAGCGCCCCCTCACCTTGCTTAAAGCCCTGCTTGCCCTTCAGGAACTCTCAGCAGCACCAAACCTGCTACAGGCTGACTACACTACAAGCTCATGAACATTTACCTGAAGGCTGGGTGGGGAAGTCAACATGTCCCATTTCTGAGAGGCTTTTCATTAAAATCCTTGTTAGTCTGCATCCCTATGTAGGCCCTTGAACACATTAGGTGGATTCCTCAGTCATTTGTAAACATGGGAGTAAGAGCCTATGCTCCTATGATTTAAATTTGCATTTATTTGTTTTCATTCCCTCTCTGGAGCAGACGAAAATTTCACCGGGTAATTTTCCTCTATATATGTGGGGGACAGAACTATGCTTGTGAACTGAAAACATGTTTTGTCATGTGGAAATCCAGCCTAGTGTAAAAGGGAAATCGCCAAAATGAGTTGCATATCGTTTACGTCATCTATGCCACCTGAAAGATTAGCTTTGTTGGTCATTCAGGGAGACAGAAAAATACACCAGGATAAAAAATCTAAAGGAGATGGTTAAAACTCAATATTTCCTTTTTCTCACAGCACTCCCAAGCCCTATAAACGCAAGCAGGCCCCCCTATCTCCACAAGCAGACAGCAGTATGTCCAAACCTGCTCGCAGAACCTGAATTCAGAGATGCACAAACATGGTTACACAGGTTTGTAAAAAGTACATAGTTTAAAAAAAAAAAAAAGTGCTTACAAAGAATATACCCGGATCTTCTCACTGCAAAGACTATCCTAAAAATGAAAAAAAAAAAAAAAAAAAATAAAAATTGCCTACTAACTTTTCCAAACCACCATGGTATCAGCTATGTGCACTGCCATGGGTTTTACACAGAGCTCATAGCATGTAATTTAGCATGGGATTGATAAGTCTACCCTAGGCTTACTCCAGTTATGAGCTGTAATTCTGATCTTACTGAAACTGACCACTCAAAGTACCCTGGCTCAGGAGGATCTGATTGCTGAGGGCTTTTCTAAAGCAGGAAGAGGGGCAAATACATAGTCCACCATTTTGTCTGTCCTGCAGCTGCTAGAAGAGGCAAAGAAATTTCTATTGCAGTAGTATTTAATTCTACTTGTCACTGGGATCCCCAAAGACTGTCAAAATATGTATCAAAAAAGAACAAAGATTCTGATTCAGTCAAAAAAGGAAAATAAAGTGTGGAGATGAATAAGGAAAAAAAGACAAAGATCTCTTCACCAGTTTGTTTTGCCTTTCCTTGGAAAGAAGACATAAAACATGTGGAGAGGAAGGAAAGGGAAAGTTTCAGGTTCTGTGTAGTCACAGTCCTTTCTGACACTGCATTTCTATGCCAGATAAAGAGCCACTAGATTAATATTCTTGGCTGGTCTTTACATTGGTTTGAAGGACTATTCGGTTGTACTAACAGTGATTTAGAGACAACAGCTATGAAAAGGAGTTCAAAGGTATCCAATTACAATCTAGTTCTATTCTGCCTAAATTAAATACGAAAGGAAATAGTCCAGCACCCCATCAAACTCCTTGCTGAGGTAGATCCAGAAGTAGATTCGCATCCTTCACAATGACAACAGACTTATACCATTAAAAGGGCACCAGCAACGTGTGCAGCAAATCAAGGCTGAATTTGCACCCCTGTCCCAAGATGGGGGGAGGGAGGAGAATTAAAGTAAATAATTTTTCCCCCACTGTTTTGTCATGAACAAGTAAGTCTTCTGGGACTTCTCCATTAATCAAGGCTTCCATGGGCACATCAAAAAATCTTTGTTAACTGTATTCAATGCATAAGAGGCAGACCAGGGGCTATGGCTGCTCTGCCTGCTACTTAGGACAGAAACCAGCCTGTCTGAACAAACCTGAGCTGGTTCAGAAACCAGTGTCAGCCTGTAACACCCAGGACAAACAGTGACACACGCAGTCCTCTGGGAGACGACCCACATGGCTATCATTTGTGGGCTGCAGCGGGTGCTTTGCCAGTAAGGAAAAAGAGACTTTGAACAGTTGGAGGAAATGGCTGCATTTCTGAATAGCTGCACACTGGGAATATCACTTCTAGCAGGCTGGGAATATCACCTCTTCCATGCTGCCCTGCTTTTTTCCAGCTCTCTCTGGTTGTGCAAGACAGGATCCATACTGGATCAGTCAGGGTGATTAACAGGAACAGAACAAGGAACAAAAAAGGACATGGACAATGTCCATGGACAATGGAAGATGAAGAACCTCTTTTAGAAGCCACAGTAGGAGGCAGTGAAGTCATGGGATCATTTTGGAGAGTGGAGAGAGAAGCAAAAGTCCCGGAAGAGCAGGGAACCACAGTCACTGCTATGTATTGAAGATGAGGATTATTTTTTTGGAAAGAGAAGACAGGCATGTCCTCAAGCAGCTATCTCATCCGGGAAATTACACTGTTCTAGACAGATCATTTTCAAGTTTATTTAACTTACAAAGAGACTGTGAAAAAACACAGAGTATCAGAACAAATTTAAACCATCTGTTTGATCATCTTGCAAACTGTAAACATTGTCTTTGAGAAAATAATCTTTCTTCAGCATAACAATGTGTGTAGATTTGACTAAAATCTGGGTAAAAAGAAACTTCTGCTAAGTCACATGGAAATTACCCAGAGCACAAGTCAATATTTAAATTATTTTAAGTAATCCTTCTTCTTTTATCAGCTTCTTCCAGGAGTAGCCAGAAATTTATGCTCTCTCTAGCTCCCTTCCACACCTCTCTGGGCACTTGTTCTACCCAGCACCATTCAAATTAATTGCCATACTCTTTATCTATTTAGAGCCATCATGCACATGCCCTAACTTTATTCATACAGATTTTGGTAGCATTTACATCTATCCTTTCCTGATTTTGTAGCATCTACATTTATCCTTTCCTGAAAGTACCAAAGTTTTAAATGACTGCATTGCAATATAAATTATCATCAGTTGATAGGATATTTTGTCTTGTCTGCATATTGTGCTTTTAAACTATTTATTACGATCCATAATGCACGGTTCAGAGAGGATGCCTGCCTATAAAGCGGAGGCACCAAACTTCCTCTTTCTTCTCCCAACTCAAAGCCCCTTATCAGCAATTTCACTGGATTAAAATAACAAAGAAAGCAGTTCCTGTTAACGCCCACTGGCCACACTGATAATTCAGTCTTAGCCTTTTTGAACGGCCTATTTGTTGCTCACAACAATAACATTAATTTCCTAGATTAAAAAAGTGATTCAATACATGTACAGCATCGACATAAATATAAAGCAACACTTCGGAAACAGTGCCAAACCTAATACATGTTGACAGTCTTGGATTTATGGATATAGAGGTTCAAAACAGAAGCAGGAACTGCTTTCAGAATGTGCTCATTGGTACCCACACACCACACATCAAACCACACTAATTAAAAGATATAAATCTTGCACAAGCAGATGATTTTCAGCACAGTTACAGTATGGTTAGGCTAGTTCAGCACAGACCAGCTGGGGGCTGCAGGCCAGACCCAGCCTGCAGGAGGGTTTCTGCCTGGTCCAGAGCCTCTTTCCCCTGGAGGAGACAGGGAACAGTTTCTCAGTCCAGTGCTAAACAGCCCAGCACCTCTGCCGGCACCTGGCCAGAGCCCAGCCCAAAGGGCCACGAGCTGTTGTTCAAGTAAGGAAGGGGCAAGGTGCAGACACATGTCCTTTTGCACATCTCCCTTGGTTGGGAGCAACCTTCTGCCACCATTGCAGGACAGCAGCTGTGAGTGGGACACCCCAGACTGGGGTGCAGCTGCTCACCTCCCCACATCAGGCCACCATCAGTTAGCTTCCAGGATCCCTCTCACCATAAGCCACAGGGTCTCCCAACAGGAAGATAACTATTCAACCTTCGAGAAACTACCAAACCATTTTGAACCATTATGACTCAGTCCTTCTCCTGTCACCGATTACACATGAGGTTTTCGAGTCTTCTCTCCAAGTCTGATGTGCACATCTGTACCACTGTAACAAAAAAACCCCCAACATGACATCATTTTACCCAACAGAATCAGAGACATGTTGAGGCATTGTTCACAGTAACATGAAATGCAGGGAGGGGGTGGGATTTGGCCACTTTTTCATTGTGGGTCACAGTCAGCTATCTCTTAAGTTGTTCACGCAATCGGGGCCTGTTTCTGAAGAACCTCTAGAAATGTGTATTTATTTAGGAAAAATTAAAATCAGGACTACAAAGCTCATCTTACTTATATTAAATGCCAAAACAACATGGAACAGAGAGAGAAGCATAAACAGATACAAGCACCACAGGCTAAGTGAAACCAAGTTAAAGAATCAGATGTTGCAGGGCTGACCACAAATTTTGAAAAAGTCAGCCACAAAAAAACCTGCTTGTTTGTAACTGAAGCACTGGGAGGTCCTGCTAACAGAATGGCACTACCAGTGAGATCCTTTCTCTAAAAGTGTTACAAGCCCACACAGTTTTTTCTTTTGATTGTTTACTAGCAGACTAACACAGTATTATGGTCAATCTATATGTGCTGCTAGCTAATTACCAGCTACTAAATTCATTAAATACTATACTAGTCATACAACCAAGAAACATACACCCTTGCTTCAGGTACAAAAAACAGACCACTCTTTCAGTGAAATACAGACTGATCTGGGACAGTTTTCTCATCCCACTAAAAACAAAAACTGTGATACTGATTTTGATGTGTGCAGAGGTTGGTTTGCAAAACTGATCAATTCATCTTTTAATAGAAGAAAACATAGAAAGAAGCAGTTGCCTACAAAAATTCCAGGCTGATAGTCAAGTGGCAAATGCAGCTGTTGTGGCAGATACTTTTCAAGGCCTAAGTAGACTTTGACATACAATATTTTGTAAAAATTTGCATGTAAGCAAGGCAATAGAACTACTGATAAATTTGGGAGTATTTAATAGGTTGAAGTAAATTAATACAGAGTAAAGGGAAACTGAACAGTTTCAGATGAAGAAATTCTTCTCTGGGTTTGGATAATGAAGTGTTGACTCACCTACTACTTCTGTTACACTGGGGCCAGTACAGTGGTTCATGATCCTAAGCAAGAAGGCTCAGCTGTTTGAGGCAAAGAGCAACCAGCATTTAAAGGAAACAAAGGTTAAAGGAAGTACTGTCTCTTCTCCTCCTGTTTTCTGCCATTTTAAACTTTACTTGGATAAGGCAAAGGATTGCAATCCCTGCTGGAGGAATTAAAGTTCTCCCATAGCTAGGGATTTTTTCTTACTCTCTCAACTGACTGACCCTTCATGAGCAAGACTGACATTTCGGTAGATGCTTTCATTTACACAGCAGCTCAGTGCTCAAAGAAGAAAACACAGTGGTAGGAATTATCAGAAGGAATGAAAAACCATCACCATGCCAAAACTGAGAACAGTGCCAGTCTCCTCATGTCAAAATGAAACAGCAGAACTGGAAAAGTTTGATTATCCTTGCTGTCATCTTTGAAAGACATGGAGTAACTTCTTTATAGTTTTCAAAAGAACCCAGAAATAGAGATAAGTGAAGCAGTATTGTGAAAGTCTAAGTAGCATGAGGAGGGTGGTCAAGGGCTGACCTTTCAGCACATCATCCACCACCAGAACTGGGGATAGTCAAATGAAAGCAGTAGGAACTGGATTCAGAAACACATCATCAGAGGCAGTTCACACAGTAGCTGCTTGCCAGGAAGCACCCTGCATATGTAGATGTTGTGGGTTGAAAGGAAGGCTGGACTTGGAAGAGAGATCCATTGCAAGTTATTAAACAGTTAAACCACGACAAGCTCAGGAAATCCTCTGGACTGGAAATGGCTCACAGCAACAGTGATGTCTGGGGGAGTTACTATATATTTTTATCCTGTTCTTATTCTGCCCTAGGCACCCATTTCTGGCCACTACTAGAGGCAGTCTCTCTTATACAGGACATCTTCCCAGTAAAACCACTTTTCTGTTCTTTGATCTTAGCCTCTCTCCCCAACAAATGCTAATCCAGTCATGAACTCCTGTGCTTGACGTGGTTTCTGCTATTCACATCACACACACTGGCATCTCCCACATCCTAAAAGAAACCTTAAGCCAACCTTGCGGGAAGGAAAGCTAAAACCCTGCCAATAACTATTACATACATAACAGGAGAAGGCTGTTTGGTTTATTTTGTTGGGTTATTTTTCTTCAGTAGATAAGATCTATGACGGAGAAGGGACACACAGACTTACCCCTATGGAGTACCGTATTAATGGAAACAGTCCTGGTTATGATACTATGTCTGCTTAATAAAACACATGAATGTAACTAATTCTTGGGAGTCTCAAGCACTGTAAAAGGGAACTAGGTAAAGAAACAAACCATGAGTTCAAATAAAACATTTTTGCAATGAGGTAGAGGCTGCTCTGTCAGCCTTTTATCTCCAATTCTTGACAGCAGAGCAGCTCTGCTATCAGGCTCTTGGATTTGTCCAGTTTAGAGGCATAAAAAAGAGCACTGGAGAGAAGGCAATGTAGTGTTTGTGTTCAAGATGCATGGGCTAAAATTTGGTCTTCCTATGGCAGAAAAGTAAAGGTCTAACCTGCCCTCTCTGCTATAAGCAGCGAGGCACATAGCAGTAGCCAAAACACTACTAACTCCATTAAAAAGGGAAGAATGTGGCAGATGAGGCATGGCCAAACTGCAGATATCCATCCTCCTTGGTCTTGTATGGGGTAAATCATCTAAGTGTCTTCCTTCAACTACAGCAGTAACGCTCATTTCATTTAATTCTCTAGGGCTTCACTCCCATGGCTGGTGTTTTCATTGCAGTTACCTAGAAGGCAGAGTGTAATACAGAATCACAGAGTATACTGAGACTGGAAGGAACCTCTGGAGGCTAAAGTAACCCCAGGGACCAGGCCCTACAAACATGAGGCTTCTTTCAGTTGACTGAAGGCCTCAGCTACTACTCCTTCCTGATCAGGACCCACAACATCACTTCTGTTGGCCTTACTGCTAATCCTGCTCTCAGCAAGCTCCTCATTCATCCCACAGACAGCTCCATGCACCCGTGCTACACTCACATATGGGGCAGCTCCCTCTCCTTACCTTCCTGTTCCAAACCCCCTTAAGAGCTAGAATCCATCCGTGGTGGCACTGCAGTCATGTGAGCTATCTCACCATACTTCTGTGATCTGAACTAGATCGTAGCTCTGCAATTGTGTGCAGACGCTTAATTTCTCCTGTTTACTCATCATGCCCACGTGCATTAGTGTGCCAGATACCAGACTGGGTCAGTAGATGGGTGTCTCCCACTGCTGCCATTCGCTGCTTTCTCCCAGTGCTACCACCTGAGGTATGGAGCTGCACTGTAGGGAGTTTGCAGCCCCTGGTCTGCTTCCAGACAGTGAATCCCTTCCCTGTTAGCAGATCTGCAGGGGGAGTAGGAGCAACACTTCTGGGCCTAGAAGCCACCAGCTCCCAGCCTTTATCATAGTCAGAGTCCTGCTTCCCCATCCTTCAGTCCCTGCCTGTACTTCCCTAAGTGGAGCTTTGAGGGGAATTCAGGCTTTTATACCTGCAGGGTCCTAGAGGTCTGATTGTCTGATCTTGTCATCCCTGATGCTGCACAGCCACTTACATCCTCCCACAGCTCTGCTGATTGGCGACACAAACCCTCCCAGGCACAAAAGCCCTGGTGAGAGGTCCCCAGCATCCCTCAGCCTCGCCCTGCAGAGCTGCGCTCAGGCTGAGGCTGCTAGAGCTCACAGGGGCTGCTGACCCAATACTGCTGGGGTCTGTGCTCTGTGGCACACCCTCACCATAGCAGGGCACATGCCCACTGCCCTACAGCAAGGTTCCTGGCTCTGTCCTGCGCTGGCTGCTGCTATGGGGAGCTGTGTTCTCAGCCAGGCAGTGCTTGTGAAGGGCTGCTCCATACCTGCGGAAAAGGCGTGTGTTCACTTGGGCCAGCTGAGCAGCTCAAAGTCCCATTTCTTCAGGAACACGCTGGACCTGTTTGAGGTTGCAGTATCCTCACATGCAGCAGCAGGTGATGCTCCTCAAATGTCTCGAAGTCCTCCATCAATCCCAGGAGAAACTCTCAGAACATCCACAAGATTTCAAAGCACAGTCCAGAAAGCACTGCACAAACTGCTGTGCCTGTTGGCTGCCTGAACAGATGTGCAATTCCTCAAAGGTGTGTCCCCAGCAACCCAAGTCTGTCTTCAGTGCTGGCAACTGTCCACTGAGGAATATTCATCTTACCATATCAAATAATTTTAACATTCTTTAAACAAGCCTGACTATGCTAAAGTAGTTCCTTACTTACCCAGATCAAAAGTCCACCACAGTATCCTAAGATTAGAATTTAGTACTCAGGGGATCAGGAGAACCATGAATTAAGCCCACGGCAGTACAGAGCCTTGAATATACTATGTGACTTGTAATAATAATACACACTGCATTAGCACAACACCACACACAGTCCTGGTACTGATAACTAGAAATCAGCTAGAAGTGAAAACCTGAATTCAAGCTGCCTGCACGTGTGCAGACATGGAGATATATAAATATATATCTATGCACATATACATCACAAATGTATGATAAATTACTTTGAACCCACATTTAAAAAAATTAACACAAACCAATCTATTAGTTTTGTATTTGATGTCTTCTGAATTGTGCTAACACCAGTGGTGATGCTAAATGCCAGGTGGAGAAAAAATTAATGCTATAATAGAGTGAGCTAAATGTGTCAAGCCAGGGAAACTTGCCCTATTTCATGATTCCCACTACAAAAGCTATGCTGTTACAGGAATGGGGTCATAGGGTAATTCAGTCTGCAAGAGATCTCAGAAGGCCTCTAGTCCAAAATCTAGTTCAAAGTAGGGTCAGCCATGAGGTGGGGCCAGGTTGCTCAGGGTTTTACACAGATGGTTCTTGAAAATCTCCAAGGGAGACTACAATCTCCTCAGACAACCTGGTCCCATGCCTTACTTATCCTGTTCTGGCCAGTTTGTAAGTTTCTCCCTGCATCCAACCTTACACCAAGGTTCAGCATATGACTTTGTCTCCCTTCCTCCCACCACACGTTGGTGTGAAAAGCCTGGCACCATCCTCTCAGCACCCTCCCTGCCAGTATTGACAGGCTGCTCTTGAGTCATCCAGAGCTGTGCCGAAAGCCCAGTTCTGTCAGCCTCCCTGCACAGGACCTGTGCTCCAGGCCCTGACCATCTTGGTGACTCTCCACTGAACTCACAGGAATTTATCAGTCTTTCATTTCGCCAGGGTGCCAAAACTGAGCACAGTATCTACATGTGGGCTAATAAGCACTGAGTAGAGGGAATAATCACCACCTCCTATTTGGAGGTGACTTTGCTCCTATTAATACATCCCACAGTGCTGTATACCAGCTGCCCCCACCGATTTTCAACAGATCTGCTGCTCAAATTGGTCAGTCCCCAGCCCTGCATCATCGGCAGGGATTCTTCCTGGGCAGAGACTGGACTTCACATAGGTGCTTATTCAATTTCAAGAGGAGGTCCCATTCCCTCAAGAACTCTAGGTGTCTCTGTATGGCAGCATGCTGACTGCCCCCTTCCCTTTTCTGTCACCTGGGAACTTCATTAGCAAGCAGTCAGCCATCTCCTCAGGTCACTGAAAAAGACATAAAACACAGCACATCCCAGGACAGATCCCAGACAGCCATTACCAGCCTTGAGGCAGAGTAGCCCTTGAACCACTGCTCTCTGAGTCCGCTCTTCCAATAACTGTTTCTAACCCTCTGGTTGACTCGTACCTCCTAAGCTGAAGACTGCACTATCTACAGGTGCAAGAGAAAAAAAATTCTTGTTTTGATAGAAGTAACCAGAATACCCATTCCCTGTCTCATGTAATTCAAATATGGTCTGTGTTGAAACACTCTGTGGATCCGTGTCAGGAATCCCATCTTCTTTTCCCAGCTCTATTCACTATGGCACATTTAAACCTGCGACTGGGCAAACTAATTTTGATCTGTGCCAGTTCTGTATCTCTGTAAGCACCTGTTCCTCTCTTGGCCTCTTGCTCCATCTCTGCAGTAAATCCCCATACCTCATCTTGACTGACCAAAGTGCCCCCTTGGATGCAAGCTTGCTAAACTGAGGGGATTAAGTGACACAACATTGCCAGAATCTAAACCCATAGCCTGTCTCTTTTCAGCAACATGAATTCATACTGCTTCCTTTCAGCAAAGAAAGTGTAGTGTGACTTGGTCACCATATGACTATTCACAGTGTTCAGTGAAGTTACTTCTCTTTGCAGAGTACTGAAATACTTTTGATTTTTTTATTCATACAGACACTTTCTCAATTATTCACCCAAACACCACCAATACCAAATTCAATGCATTACTTAAAAAGGCCATCCACAAGAATCTGCAAGTTCACATTTTTTATGCATTACTTTTGAAACTCCTTTTTTTCTATGATATTCTCAGGGTTTGAAAAGTGTATTTATTCCCTTACTCCATTCCATCATTTTTCATTTATGAGTTTTCCTCATGCAGAGCTCTGGCTCTCAGCCACAGCAGATCTGTTCAAGCAGGTACATGTTCCAGTGATGGTGGGAGATGAACCTTCCTTCTTGAGGGCTGTTTTTAATCACTGCTGCTCATCAAAGCCTCAAGGGCAGTGAACGTACAGAAAAGAGCAGAGCACTCTGCTGTTGACAAAGCAGGCAGACTTTTATGAGTTTTAGTCAGGCTTTTCCTAGATATAAGCTTGTTTTTCCTCATTTGTATCTGTGGCATTAGACACGACTAACAGAAAGGAACAGTATAGAATGGATGGGAACCCATGGCAGGAACATCAAAAGAAACTAAGACAGTACAGAAGATACTCTGCTATCTGTTTGGAATTTTTGTATGCGCTGATTATTTTTTTATTAGCACATCACACTTACATTCTGAGGAGTTGTCCATGCCAATGTTTTTTTATTGAACTCAGGCGCTGCCTGCTGTGTAGAGCAACAGTGCACTCTGTTCTCCCATGAGGACTTGAACTTTCTCCCTAGTTTGGTAGATCTCTCCTTTCTAGTCACTAAGATTATTTCCACAGCAGTCTACCCGTATGAAGAAAAGTAAGAATGATGGTTCAAATAAGAAAAACAATATAATATGCTTAAGTCTTGAAACCTTGCTTTCAAACCTTTTTCGGCACATTAAAAAGGTAAAACTGTGAGAGGAAAAATAAGAGGTACAACCCAACTGGCACCAGTAAACATTGCCAGAGGTGTGCACAGAAGCCAAGACCATGAACACCTGGGTTTTTCAGCACATACTCACAAGCAGACCTCTCTTACAAATGTACACATGACAAAATTGTTCCTTTTCACCTTCTACTCTATAGGAAATTAAAACATCAGGTGTTTCCAATGACTAACAACAGAAATGGCACAAAGGAAGAAAATGCACACACCTGTTACTTTAAAACCAGTGTCTCCTACATGGTTGCATTTCTTTCTGCCATGCCAGACAGGAGAGTTCCCCTTGCCATACATGAAGCTGTAGTGTTCTATATTCTAACTCCTCTTATACTCAGCATTTCAGTACCTTTTAGCTACAGGAATGTGTCCACAGTAGATACCAAATTACAGAAAATCAAGTAGAATGCTTGTGTCTCTCAAAGATCACCCACTATGCATACACTAACTTATGCTTTCTTCAAGTGAGTTGGCCTGCAGGCCATAAAACTATTACACCATTTTTAGTGCAGTTAGTAGTTTGGTTGCAGTTAGCAACTGTCAAGCACAGGAGAAGGTTCTAAAAAAAACCCACCACACTGTGTGCTGTATCAGTGTGCCAGGTGACCCCCCCAGCTCTTGTGATGCAATCTGTGTGGTGCAATCTAGAAAGCATGGATGAGACTGCACACAGATGTGCAGGGGATAACCAGAATACAGCAGATCCTCAAGCACTGCTCCAAAAGTCATCTGAGTCCTGGCAGAACCCACTTTGACCACTGACCTCCCAGAAGTACTGCATAGAAAGCCTGGACACAGACTACTATCCTGTTGTACGGTAAGTGGTTAAGAAATAGCAGAACACCTAGACAGAATGCCTGCAGGGGAAATGAACAATTTAAGATGTCCAGAGGTTTGAATCTATGTGGTTAAATATAAGTAAATAAATAAAAATGCCTTCTGATATCAAGACTAAAAGCAGAAGGCTCACAAGAAAAAGATCTGAAGCAATTTCCTGGCCCAGATAAAACTCCCACTGCTTTTGAAATTAACGCAACAAAGGGATGAAGAAATGTGTCTGAAAGACAACAGAAAGGGATGTGAGGGTATCTCCTTGTGTCTACCAGAGATAATGGCTATCAAGAATACCATGCTTCATTAGCAATAACATGGAATTCAGCGATTCAAACAGGATCCACCTTGAGGAGCTCTCCAGTTGTCTCAGTCATTCACCCCAGAAATTTAAACTGAGGAACACTTCGGGTATTTTTAGTTGCTTTATAACAAAAGGGGATGACCCAGCTATTTAACAACTACATAGAAGACCTCATCAGTCTTGAATTTAAATAGGATGGTGGGTCCTAAGCAGGGATGACTACAGTAATAAGGACTACTTTTTCTTGCATAAAGAGAAAGCAATACAAAGGAAAACAATATTCTAAATGTTCCTAACTCAACACCAAATAGTAGCATAGAAACTAAGAAGACAGAGTTACAAGTTTTGAACATACTCATGATTTAAGTAGGGATTTAAAGTGTTCTCCCGATACATCAAATATTTTATCTGAAGTAAATTTGATAACACTAAATGACAGCAATTCTGTGTCATGGCCATCTCTCACTTCCATATTTTGGATGAATACAAAAGTTGAAAGCAGGCAATGGATGTTGACCATTTATTAAACACCAGACTTATAAAAGGATAAAAAATAAAAGTAGGAGAGCAGCTTAGGAAGATGAAAAAAAATTAATTTTTAGATCCCTACAGATTAAAATACTATTCCCATGCAGAATTAGTGTAAGATCCCATAACCCACTGTTCCACATTTGTCAGGATAGTACCCAAGTACATAATCATTAAATGTTGCTGGAGTGATACGTATTTTATGAGTAACTCTTCCTGTTCCTTCTATAACTACACGAAATGGTTTGGCAAAACTTGATCTTCCCTAGTGCAATAATCTTCATTTTCTTTCACATTCCTACCATAGTCTTGTTTCCTCCCTAATATCAACAGCAAGAAGGAGTGAACTGAAGTTCTGCTTAAATCTCTCTGAATTATTCCTCCTTTTGACTTACACTCTGTTTTGTACTTGGGAGCACAGTTGGCTACTTAGGCTTCAGGGGAGTCCTTACCTGCCATTTCATTGGATAATGCAGGCCAGATATCAGAAGACTGCTTCCCCATTTTGGAGAAGTACTGTAACCTATAACCTTGGAAGGAGCTTGGTTCACTAGATGCTGGGAAAACGAGGTATCAAAAGGCAGCAGCAGTTCAACTACCAAACTTGTACACACCTTTTTCAATATGCCCTGCAGTTGGGTAGCAGTCTGATGACTGTTTCTGTTTTATAACTCACTGGCTGTGAAACAAGCAGCACAAGGGCTGCATTTAGAAAGACAGATGATCTTGAGTTGGAAGGAACCCATAAGGATCATCACGTCTAACTCCCTGCTCCTTACAGGACAATCTAAAAATAAGCTGAATGACCAAGAGTGTCATCCAGACACTCCTGAACTCTGGTGGGCTTGGTGCCATGACCACTTCCCTGAGGAGGCTGTTCCAGTGACTAACCACCTTCTCAAGGAAGAACCCATGTCGCAAACAAGAAAGACTTGGAAACTGGACTGGCTGGGGCCCACTGCAAAGAATGAAAAGCACCAGTGACTGGGCACAGAATTCACACTGTCCTGCAGAAAGGGACATCTATATGTGAAGGAACAGTAGAACCGTCCCAGGCTGCTAAGAAGGTATAGTGAAAGTATTAAGAAAGACCAGACAATCAGGGTTTCACAAAAAGCTGCCAAGAAAAGATTTCATGAGGCACTGTAGGAGACATCATTACCAATGCTATCTGCAGTGTGGACCTGTGCAGACTGTTGCTATTAGGCAGCTTTGAAACCTTCACCTCTTTGCCTAGTTTTAGTGCTGGGCTTAAATGAATGCTGCCTTAACCTTATCTTCCTACCTATGGGGGTTAGAATCCTCTTTTGCCAAACTATTCCAAATTCGTTACTAATGACATTTGCCCTTAGCAGCAGCCATCGTCCTCTTTCCACAAACACTCCGCACATTAGTCTCAATTCTATGCCTGCTCTTAGATATATTTCAACACACCAACCTTCTCCTCCAAATCAAAGAAAGCAACACATCCTCAGTTCTTGTCTCTTAAATAAATATTAATAATGATAATATCATCATCACTAACGTAGTTTCCCCCATCTAGGCTTTCATCTTGAACAGAGGACTTCTATCACAGGTCATCTGGTATCAAGCAACTGCATTCCTACCTCATTTATCTCTTGATTCTCTACTCTTTACTCATTTCTCTAGCACCTTGTAAATCAATAACTCATTTCTAATACTCCATTTTTCACCCAACCAGACCTGCACACACCATTGTTTTTTCATCACCCAAACCATACAGCATACAGCACAAGATAAATAAAAGCATCGTTTTTCTCTCCCTTCTTCCTCCACTTCATCTTTTGAACTGGTTACGGAAGGGTAAGAGCCTTTGGAGGAAAACACAAAGGCAGTTTCTGTTGCCTTTCAGTATGCTGCAGGTCAAAGATTCCAGAAAAATGGCGGTGTACATCATGTTCATGTAACAAGTTACTGCATCTATAGATATGGCTTTTTTTAAAAAAATAAGAAAATAAGAAAAAAACCCCAACAAAACAACAAACCCAAAAATACTTTTTGCTTAAAATGACCACCTTATTGTTTTATTAATAAGGATTAAAAACTCTTCTATTCTCAAAATAGCTTACAAAAATTTAATTATGCTGAGTAGAAACATACTACAAGGAAACAGGATCCTGGAAATTGAAAATATATCTACCAAAGAAGCCAGCTGTTTCAAACCAGACTGTTTCAAGGTGCTGTGACTTCAGAAGAAAGCTGTTTTACATTATCAGCTTGTCTTCCCACCATATTAGAGAAAAAGCTTTTTAGGGCAAGATCATTTCATTCTAACACATTCCTTTATAACACCAACAGAAGTTACTACTGCTTAGATTGTTACTAAGATCACATGTTCTCTTATAATGCATGTCTTAATTTGAGCAATGTCTTCTACACATATAGAAAATTAATGAAATGCAACAATAGTGACATAGTATTATAGAGCATAATCTCTAAAACCATCAGACCACTGCATCTTGTGAGAACTGCTAACAGATTTGTGAACTGCAATTTTTTTTAAATAATAAATTTACTTCCAAGTAAGCAGGCACAGTATTCAGTAACACTGCTTTTGATTTGCAAAATACTGCATTCCTTTGTACCTACTTATGTGAGGTAGGATACAAGCACTGGAAACATGGCTAGTCAAAACAAACAGCTTACAAAATGTTATGTATTCTTCAAAGAAGCTATATGTTAAATTAATTGCAAATGTATCACATGATTACCGAAATACTGATCTGCAGGGGTAGAAATCTGTATTTGAGAGACTTTCTTGCTTCTTATATAGATATGATGCTGCTGTTTCAAAAGAATATACAATATACATCTTCATTATAGAAATGAAAGTGCTACTAAAAACCACATCATGACTGTCGTGAGGCACTGAAAAAAAATACAAGTATACTGCATATACACACTATACAATACCATGTTTATCCCGCCCATACAAATACTACAATGGCACTTGGTGACCACTGTGAAGAGGTCAGATCTTTTAGACATCAGAACTTAAAAAAACTTTAAAGTAAATTGCGGGGGGGGCCTTTTCCGTATTTCTATGCCAGTTGCCAACATTCAGCTTACTTTTCCACTGGCAGGAAAACACCAGAAGCTGTACTGTATGCAATGAAGCAGGTGTCCTAAATATGTTGGACAAACCTACTGGCAGGGCAGGCAGTTTGCTTATGTCTGTGGAATATAAGTCACTTTTGTCAGCTTTAGGAAATTGCACCTAAATCAGTAAACATCTTTTGTAAAGGCAACATCCAAAAAAGATGCAAAGACCGGAATGGCAATCTGTGAGCACAACAGGAAACAAAGACTCTTCTACTCCTCCTGACAGATGACTGGACACAGGGTCTTGGTCAGGTGAATTTTATCATTTTTTTCATCATAGAACCATTGTATTAAAGGGATGGCCATCTAGAACTCATCTTGTACAAACATGTCTGTTTGTACCCATGCTGCCTAGATCAAATACAGTGGTATACCTAAATGTGTCTCTTTAAAAAAGTATTTACACCTACCTTGATGAGGCAGAGATGTATAAATCTCTACACTAGATATATATATATAAAAATATATATTTAAAGACAGATAAGTCTTTAAAATTACTCCATCCACAAACTCAGAATTTTGTATATTTCTGGTATACAGTTTTAAGATCCTCGTATGGTCTATGTGCACAAGTGTGAGAATATTCAAACATGATGTGCTTGGGTTTGCACTTGTATTTGCATAGGATGAATGCATTTAAGAATTAATCCCACAGAATGACAGAGATGCAAACCTGCAAGATCCAAAACTTACTGTGTGTATTCCAGAAAGCAGACTTTGATAGTCTGTCAAAAACTACACATGCAAAAAAAGTAACAGGAAAACAAAACACACACCTCCCAAGTTTGGTGGTGTCTTTTTTTAGACTATCAGATGACAAATGCTATTCCAGAATGATGTACTTATGTGTTTTTTGCAAGTTACTCACAAATTGAGCATATTAATTTTCAAGGAAAATGTCTTTAATATGAGCATCTTTTTGTAAATTCTAATGTTTTAGTTCACAGATCAAAATGTCAAAAGAGCAAGTGTCAAAATATTTGAAAAAGGGTTCAATTTTGCTAGAAAATAAAGTCAATTGACAGAGTCAACTATAGTTAATACAGAATTCTAGATCATCCAAGGTCGGACAGATGTACTCACACTAGAACTTTGTCATTTCATTTTTCCGTCCTATTAGTGGATTACCTAGCCCTAAATATTCATTATCTCAGTCAGTAACAAGTAAAAGACCACCATGCTTCTTGAATCAGTTTTGGACTGTTTGGACTTTGCATGTGAACTATAGATCACTGAAAGTTTCCTGTTGCACTGCAGCAAGAAAAGGAAATGTAACAAAAGCTTCATACGCTGCAAAGTACAGCAAGATACTTCGGTAATCTCACAAAAATGTCATACTGGAACTTGTTACAGTGAGTTCAATTTGATCTTTTAATGTAATACAGTACATTTTTATAAACTTAACATTATCATTGCAGAAGAGCATGCTAACTGAATGTTAGCAATTTATCTTTTATACATAATTATAATCTACTGCAGCTACTGTACGCAGATCTCAAAATGTTAGTACATAAAATATTCATTTTTTTTATATGAGATGAGAATGAACTTAGAAGAGGTTTGAATATAAGAATGAAATATTTGCTGTGCCTATTTCTCAAGAAATAATGAATTAAACATTATAACCCAAGAAAGCAACATTTAAATTGCAAAACTATAGTTTAAATTTACAGTAAACATTATGATCAGTAATGGTGCATCAGTATTCAATGAAGTTTAACCTAACCATGTTTATGCACATAAAGCCTCAAGAGTCTGCAGCAGTTTCAGCATCAATTTTTCATATTTTTTTGTATAAAATGGACTTAAAGGTACATCTTCCATAAATGTTTTCAGTGCAATTCTGTCAAAGAGGACAATATAAAGCGAGCTTTCAATCATCTTATACCATAAAAAAAACCTCAACAACTTGCACTTGCACTGCTGAAGCATAAGTAAGCCAGTTCTGTTGTGCCAACTATTTCAAAGTCAATTCAAATCAACCATATTTGCCTTTCTAGGCAGAATTTCCCCCATATCTATAGGTATAAATGTTGAAAAGCTGAATACTGGAAGAGGGGGGAAGTTGAGACAGAATAACCAAACTGTTTATATTTTTTTCCATTGGTACCAAAAAAATGCATAATAAAGTTTGCTTCCTTTACTAGTGATCTTACAGTTTGGAAATCGGTAACTCCGTGTTTTAGTATTATCCTTTTCTCTGATCTTTACAGGCCACCTTGCAACAATAACTTATTTATTGGTGGAATTATATGAAAATGCTCCATTATTCAAGGAAACAAAATTTTCTTAGGCTAGAAATTGATTTTTCATGTGTTGTCAACTGTAGGGTACCAGAGGGAGAACAGCACCTGAAGGTATAATGTGTTCTTGGCTAAGCATAGTGTAGTAATTGATGCATTTTGGTTCAAAGACACAGTTTGTAAACTGTAAAACTGCATACAGGATACTGCTCTAAGTATTTTGATTCCTTTTTTTTTAATATTATATCTAAAAAAAAAGAAAAACAAAACAAAACAACAAAACCCAACCTGTCTATGGTAGCACAAAATAAAAACAGAGCTTCATTCAAATCTTGAATACCTTGACTGTAATAATCGACAGCTGGTTATTCAACAAAACTTAGTTAGCTCTTCATACCAAAAGAATTTGGCTCAAAAACAAAAACAAAACAGAAAGGTACAATAAACTCTCAATAAAAAGTTCTCTCATGAGGCAACCTACCATATACTACTGCTAGATACGAGTTTCCAAAAAAACATTACATCCCATTTTCAGCACATTTTTCATAAACATGCAACTTCACTATAAAATACAAAACACTTGGCTCTCAAGAACAGCTTTATAAAGACACACTGCATCAATAAAATTTCTCTTTGTGATTAACTTTACATTGTAATAAGAACTGTATTTTCACTAATGTTTATATATCAGATTTCATATTATAATGTAGTAATAATTTGCTCTTTGTGAACATCTTGTTCAGAAGGAAATATCTATACACATTAACATACTAGACTATTAAAAACTCAGTTACAGAATTTTATTGATACAGTAGATTAATAAAAACTGATAGGGGAAGATAAAATGGGTAGGGTAATTCAGTACATTATTTAATAACACACTTTTAAAATTAAAATATTTTAAATCCTTTTTGAATTTTCAATGCCACTACAAGTCCAGGAAAGTCTGGCATCAATACTGAGGTGTAAAACAAAACTTCTTTCAGAATTTGCAGCTTTTGTATTATTCTATCCAACATTGTTCAACTGTAAAAGAGAGTAATTTAGCACCTCTGATGATAAGTAGGTGCCTGAAGGTAAACACTAGGTTATATTCATGAAGGAAGTAAAGACCTTGTTTTTTCTTCTTCTCCTCCATATGACAAATAGTGGCAAAAGAAAGTGGCACTATTTGTTCAACTAATTTTTTTTTCACAGTTAAATGTCAACAAAGGTACAAATACAAACACTGACAGATATTGCTTGAGATCAATTTTCAACGAACTGTTCTTTTTTAAATCAATTGATCCAATAAACAGAGGGGTACTGTCAGTTTAAAGCCGCAGATAAAAGCTATACAAGCACTTTATAAGTCAGAAACATTAAAAAAAGAACTATTTACAGTTTTCTTCTTTAGTTCATATGTCTACAAAGCCAGCGCACATTACACTTCACAAAAATCCACAGTTAATGATATCAACATGTGTGTGGCTAAAGCTTGTGACCTAGGGACTGCAAATGCAGGGGCAGTAAAATAGGTTTTGTCTTTTTTTCAGCAACCCCATTTGTGCACTAACAGCTTCATTCAGTCTCAAGCTTTATATTAAAAGCATTCTTCAAAGCTTTCACCTGGAAGGCTGGTAACTACATGCTCACTCATCGCCTTTCCCTTTTGGAAGTTCTGCGACGGACCTATTTGGAGAAAAAGTATTTTTAATGTTTTTACAGGAATCTTTTGAAAAATCCAGTAACAAATCTATTTTATAATGAAAAAAAATGCTCAGCCTCACTCAGTAATGTTTGAGTAACCATATACAGTAGCACTGATTACTCATTTTATCACAAGTCTCGGTCAAAGACTAGGATGTAACTTCATTTGATGTTACTGAGTCTGTGTCCTCCTCATGTTCAAAACCAATCCAGTTTCCTTTCTCAGTTTTCATACACTCAGATGTTCCAATCATCATGTGTATGCAAAAGTATAAATGCATTCACACTTAAATTTTCAGTATTACTACTAATGTTGCTAATGTATTTGTAAGAAATAAATATAAAAGGGAACTTATTTTAACAAATTTGCATATGCAGGTAAGAGAAAGAAATTGGTTTACGATTCTGTTCCAAGATGCCATGTTTATTTTCCAGTACTATTCATTTTGTGTGCCTGTTTTGTATAAAGAAACTTTATTCACTATCACAATCCATCCAAGAAGAATGAGCAGGAGCTACCTGGAAAATAATTCCTATTAGATACTACACAATTCTGGCATACAGATGAGAAAGGCTACACAGAACAGAAACTCTGAGATGCTTGACAAAAAGAGGTATTTTCAAAGAAATGCAGCTTATCTGGGAAACTACAATGCAGCTCCACTACATAACAGTGGGAGCTGACAACCACCCCATTCATTTTAAAGGGAGGGATATGTTCTAAGAACAGAAGTCATTCTCTGATTGCCAAAACACAGAGGACACCACAAAGACTCACAACGAAAATCTCAGGCATTTGTCTTACATTAATTGTGGAAACTTCCTCTTCTTCCATTACTTCTTCCTGGGGAATGTCATCACTGACTGGTGAACTACTCTGAAATACATCCATCTCTTCACTAGATTCGTTCTCTTTACTGGCTGCTTGTTTGGAACGTCCCGCACGGCTACAACGAGAAGAAAAATAAAGATCAGCTTCACAGCACACGGGTCTGCAGATGTATAAATTGTACAAGCAAACATTCTGCTTTACAAGAACAGAAGCCTTAAACGTTTGTCTTGTATAATCCTGCTGTCTTATACACCTATATAGCTCTTCTATACATGGAACAGAAGAAATGGAACGAGGAGGCTGGACAACAGCATTTGAAAACAAAATTCTTCCATAATAGAGGGCTAGGAGTACAAAGTCAAGAAATTTTGACTCTACAGACAAGGCAGATTTTTCTCTTCAGTACCAGAATACAGGCCAGAGACAGTTGACACAACACCAAACTAAGCACAGAAAAAGCCAAACAGCCAGAGAGTGCATACTGTTTGTTGCTTTTCTCCCTATTCAATTCAATTAGTAGATGTACTCTACTTCTACATCGGTTTATACACAACAAAATTTGAATAACTGCATCTATATTTTTACAGACCTAGAAGAATCTATATTTCTATTTATGAAATTGACACTATAATGAACCTAAATGCAAATCTTCCAAGTTAGCTCCTACTAAGAGCTACGGATAATCAGGATAACAATACCTTAATTAGGAGAATCAAGAACAATCAGTCAGCAATCAATATCTTAAATTGTATGTTTTAGTTATGGAAGCTGTGCCACAAGCACAAAGCACCCACTTGCTTAACATGAGAACTAGCCATCCCCACCTCACCTTAAAAAAAAAGAGCCAACTATATATATATATATATATCTCCAAAACTACAGAGCTGCACCCACATTACATTAGTACAGTTCAGAATCAAATAATGAAATCATCCTGTCTACTGCAGATGCAATCTTGCTGCACCCAAACTGGATGAACTTTTGACTGAAATTAAACCAGAAACTCTGTTCCAGGTAAACCAACAGACAGATGTCAGTCTCTGGTGGGGGCACAGATTTAAAACAACTGTCCTCTTACATCACTACGTGACAAAAGTGGTAGGAATTTTCAGTCCTGAGAACCACTAAAATCTGGACAAAATAGAATCTCTGAATTGCATATTGTGAATTGCACTAACAAGCCATCCCTCGAGAAATAACACAATTAGCCAAAATCAAGTCTTTAAAGACTGATTGAAGCAACAGAATTGAAAAGGAAACAGAAGAATTACAAGCTACATTTATCTTTTCACACATTACAAAAATAAGCCTGTTCACATATGCTAATTGGTAACCCAATTTGCCATCAGAAATAAGTGATACACTATCACCTTGTAAGTAAAATCCCAAACTCGAATTCCAAATCCATTCCCAAGGAGCCTAAAGAGCTGTAAGTATTTGGATTAAATATATTCTATCTTGTGGTGCTGCTCAGTCTATCAACTTCCTTCAGTTAAAGCTGCTGTAGATATGTAGGAAGGAAAGGAAGAAAGGTCTGACTACAATGCACTTTGAAGACTGAGAAATTACTACTGTCTCACCTTTTCCTTGCAGATTTGGAAAAAGGGTGGTCTGACCAAAAAAAAAAAAAAAGAGAAGAAAAAAGCAACTCACTACAATTTTTGTAATGAAATCTAAAATAGACCCAACAACTTTGAACCCTGAAACAACTTTGAACCCCGAAACATCTTCCTTAGGTTCCTTGTGCCAGGAAGAACATACATACGCATGACAGAGAGCTATGTTTGTTACTGATCACAGGCAGTGATACAGTTTGCTTTCTGTTTAAACTGAGGTAAAGAAACACAACGGCTTCACCAACTTCACTGGGAAGTGAATTGGAAGCTACATTTTAGTAAGGGGCATCTTTGACAAATACCACGCAGCACATCACCCAACAATAACATGTTGGCATGTCTTCTCTGCATGGCAGTAGCAGTTTCCAAGTCTTGTTCTACTGCACGTGTAGCAGTGACTTCTGTAGCAACCAACACAGTGTTGGGTCCCCTGTTTCCAGTTACAGAGTAAAGGAGCAGTAGAGATGTGACCTGAGGTAGGAAAACAGAACACTGGAAAGGTCAGGATATTGTGTGTGCAAAATGCCAGATCATGTGATTCAGCGTGAAACTAGAATTCAAAATGAGGGTACAAGCTTGTTCAGGCAAATCTCCGGTATGGAATATCTCCAGGGTCGGGCAAATCAGTACATTACACTGCCAAAGGAAGATCAGCGCAATGCTAACTAAGCCCAGAAGACAGAAAAACAACAGAGTAATACAAAATGTCCGAAGGTAGATGTGCCTGACTAGTGCCCCAAGGAATTTATCACCAGGTTCTGGAAAAGTAAATCTGTTCCATGAGCTGCAGTTTCACACAAGTGGGCAAATAACCACTTGCACACCTCTGCTTACATATATTATTACCTATACATGTACAGAATATTTAGAGATACCCATAGTTTCCTAAAATAGGCACAAGAAAATTGAGTTAGTCACAGAATTTAACCTCATTCTGGAGCTTAATGCACCTCAGAAGCTACTGTCCTTCACTGATCACAACACACTTAGACATGTGGAAATGATTCCAGTGAGCCAGAAAGCCAGAAATTAGAAAGTGAACATTAATTTAAGGAGACTCAGAATCAACTTAATTCTCCACAACACTGTTTCACCACAGTAACAATTTGACTCTCTCCCTCTATACAAAACAAACAGGACCACTTTTCTCTCTTTAAAGTCCTAATAAAGCCCTATCTTCAAGGCCATCCGGTGGTTTACTGACTTTTCTCCTCAAAAAGCAAAGCTATGAATATGTTACATGAGCACCCTAAACTCACTTGCAGCCTTTTGCTCTGGTTTGAGATGCCCTAGGAGAAGTAGCTAAGGAAAACAATTTAGAAATACCAATGGCAATTTATTTTCTTAACTGTCAATTACAGCATTCTGAAGTATTTTCACTAAATGTCTGCTTGAGGGCACAGAGGCATATTTTAATTTTCACTGAACACGGATTTAGAACACTTACACTTTTTTTTGCTGTGATGGTGGTGTTTGTGATGACCTTCCTCGTCTTTTCTGTGGCGTAGACTGTGCTGATTCAACTGTACTAGTTTCAGATGGTTCTGCTCTGTTTTGGGGAAGACCCAAATTGCAAAGTATCAAATTATAACTACTGTCCACAGATAAAAAATACGAAGCTTACAAGAAGATGGACTTACCTCTGCTGTGTTCTTTTTGATGTCCTGTTTTGCCTGCCTTTTGGTTTTTGTTCAATGTTTTCGGTTTGCCTTTCTTCCTCCTCCTCCTCTTCTTCTACTGCAGCTGCTGGTGGTTGTTTTTTTTTGCTCCTTTTTGATGACTTTGCCACTGGTTCTTCCTTTGGTGTTCCCCCATTATTTGTTCTGGCAGGGCGTCCTCTCCTCCCTTTCTTTGGTGGACTGTTCTGCTCATCCTCACTTTCTATCACATCTTCTTTTAGCCTCTTTTCCTCTTGCCATTGTGTTTCATCAGTTTCTGAAACAACTGCAGGTCTCTTCCTTCCCCGTTGACTCCCTCTAAGCTTCTGCTCTTGGCCCAGTTTATTCAGGTCATCTATGCTTAGTTTCTCTTCTGAATCTGTGATAGCTGCTTTCTTCCGTCCTCTAGGCTTCTCTATCTCTGACTGAAAAGGTTAGAGATTACACTGTTAAATTAAAAAAATTAAACTGCCACATTAAACAGTCACATGTGGAAACTTCCCCCAACAAGACATATAGTCTTTCACATTACACAAGCTGTCTCAGATTGTCTACCGTATCCATTTCAAAAACATTTGCAAAAGTACAAACACATACCTATATATAAAGTACCAGACAAAAGAGAGAGACCATTTGAAAGGTGAATAGTTAAAACACTTAAGTGTGTAAGATCTTCCTCGTTTGTATCTTCAGCTGTATCAAACACAGTAGGATAGAACATCATAACTGCATTTCTATCAATAGGAAAATATAAAGACGTTGAAATTGTCAAGTTGTGGCTTCAAGCTCTTTTTGCGAGCTCCCATGCTGGCACTGCCAAGGCACTAACATAGAAGACGGGGCAACCTGAATTTGCAACTGTAGAAGAAGCACAGGAATTAGTGGTAGCTGCCAAACCACTACTGTCAGAGCTGCACCAAGACTCAACATTTGATGTCCACAGCAAAAGACCCACCCAAGCCTTAAAATCATAGGTTACTTTGGGTCTGAAGGGACCCCTGCAGATTATCTCATTCCCATCATCCTTCCATGGCCAGGCACACCTTCCACTAGCCCAGCTTGCTCAGACCCCCTCCAGCCTGGCCCTGAACACCTCCTCCAATGGTGGGGCATCCACAATTGCTCTGGGGAACCTGTTCCAGTGTCCTGCCACCCTCACTGTGAAAAATCTCCTCCTTATGTCCAATCTAAACCTCACCTCTTTCAGTTTAGAACAGTTGCCCCTTGTCCCTTTACTACAGGACCAGGTAAGAAGTTTTTCCTCTCTCTTTCCTATAAGTCCCCATCATATATTGCAAGGCCTCAATAAGGTCTCCCCAGAGCCTTCTCTTCTCCAGGCTGAGCAACCTCAACTCTCTCAGCCTTTCCTCTTAGGAGAGCTGTTCTGATTCTCTGACCATTTCAATGGCCTTCCTCTGGATCCACTCCAACAGCTCCGTGTCTGCCTTCTTAATGGGATCCCCCAGAGCTCCAAATGGGGGTCCCACAACAGCAGAGTGGATGTTGAGAATCCCCTCCCTTGACCAGCTGGCCCCTCTCCTTTTGAGGCAGCCCAGGACATGGCTGGCTTTCGAGGCTGTGAGGATATATGGCTGGTTCATGTCCACTTTTCCATCCACCAGTGTCCCCATCCTTCTCTGCAGGGCTGTTTCCAATCCCTTCGTTCCTCAGTCTGTGTTGATACTGAGGATTGCCCCGAGCCAGCTGCACGACCTTGGACTTGTTGAACCTCATGAGGTTTCCATGGGGTCACTCCTCAAGCCTGCCAGGGATGTCTCTCAATGGCATGCCTTCCCTCCAGTGTATCAGCAGCACCACTTGGCTTGGTGTCATCTACAGTCTTGCTGAGAGATGTACTCAATCCTGCTCTCTGTGTTTTTCGTAAAGATGAATAATGCCTGTCCCAGTATTCACCCCTGAGGGCACCACTTGTTCTTGATCTCAATCTGGACATTGATATTTCTTTTTTGCTGCAATTCTTTGGCCATGACCACTCAGCCAATTTCTTACAGTCCATCTATGAAAGCCATATCTCTCCAATTTAGAGACAAGAATGCTATGTGAGACTATGTTAAAACCCTTATAGAAATTCAGGTAGGTGACATCAGTTGCTCATCTCTTACCCACTTACACAGTCACTTCATTGTAAAAGGCTTCTCAACCTGTCAGGCGTGATTTGTACTTTGTAAAGCCATGTTGGCTCTTTGTAGTCCCCTCCCTGTGGATATCCATATGACTTGACATCACTTCCAGGAGAATCTGTTCCTCTATAGTATCATTTCTGTCACTTTTCCCTCCTCATTTATTGATACTTCTTCACCTTTTGTGACTTGCTAATTTGTCTTCTAGAATTGAGATTGTGAGCCCTGTCAAGACAAGAATTCTGCCTTTCCTTTTCACTGCAGCTCCTAATGGATTTTGAATACTTACGAATAACTTTCCTAAAAATTCTTGAGGTCTTCTGCAGTTTCCTTTGTCACTGTCAGTTCAGATCCTCAGACACAGTAGCTGTGATGGCATCAATTACTTTTTTTACTTATAAGTGGCACTGTAATAGGTTTTTTTGAGTTGTTGGCATGTGAACATACAGTATGCATACATATACGTTTATGCCTAGAGTGTTTAGTACTGGAATCCATTTCTTGATGGTCTGACATCTGATTGCTCCAAAAGTTTATTCATTCTTAACACTATCAAAGCTAGCCACAAATCAGGGCCAACTCTAGTGTTGTGTAATTTAATTCACAGCAAATTTTCTTTATGTGGAGAGATCAGAAAGCAGATTAAACAAAAGGAAAAAGCTTACTTTTAAAAGCCTGTAATGGTTGCATAGGTTCTGCTATGATTCTGTGCTGGCACCTTTTTTTCCCCTCTGATACTGCCGTTTTGTGATGATAAGAGTGCAGAATACAAAATTGCGTGTTGTCACTAATTGCTATATTAAAGTGACAGTGGTAAACAGGAACTTTGTAGTGGTGAAATGCATGTAGTTTCAGTTATTTTAAAATAAGTTCTGTATGTGCTTGGCCAATCTTGTAAGCTTACCAGCAGCTGAGTTCTTTGGCCTGCAGAACAAACTTTGATGTCAGCAGAGCTTCATATTGAAAGAGAGTAGAAAATAATGGAGCTTAGTGTTGAGTACTTCAGTGTTTAACAGGCTTTAAGATCACATTTAAGACCTAATAAGCTTTGCTGTGGAAAATACAATTTAATTGTATTTAGAATAAATCTTCTAGATTGCATAAGTTTCATTTGTTTAAAAAATCCAAAACCTTTTTCAGTTTTCTTTGTCAACTCAGTGTTTTAATTGATGACAGAATCAGAGCTGTGTCTGAGGGTACATGATGCTATGCAAATAATACTTTTAAATTGTGAACTTCTGATGAATTAACATCAAATTCAGAAGTATGGATATATAAAACTGATTGATTTGTGGGGTTTATATGTATGCAGTTAAAAATAGCAGACATTGATTTTTGTCCCCCTTCTCAGTGAACTGATGTAACACCTGAATTTAATGTTATTGTCAACATTAAAAGATAAAGAAATGATAATCATTCCATTTGGTCAGACAACACCATCAGTAACATTGGGCTCTACCTTCCTTGTGTGAAGCAGAGAGGATGTGCTTCCTTGCTGATACACCAGCTAGGCACTTCTAGGTGTTTTCTAAACATCCTGAAGGCTTTAGACTTAGGTGAGGAGGAGGCAAAGAGGGCTGTATCTTATCCCTCTGCTGTGGGGTGGATTTGCTATACATCTGGAGTGGGTCTTATGGTTGGGACTTGTGGGCTTGGGTTGCTTCAAGTCTGGCTACGGCAGGGGTTTCAGGGTTTCAGTCCATAGAGGGGAATATTGCTTGAAGTGCAGAAAGAAAAATGGGGCTTGATTGAAGAAGTTTCTCCCGGATTTCATTTTTGGTGGGGGAAGAGGGAGGCTTATTTTATCTAATACGTGATCTCTTTTGATGCCATTTGCAAATTTAGCAGAGTCACTGTTACCAGGGGTTAGGTTTTGGTTCTGTACTTCCAGTTGACTCATAGCTGAAAACACTCTTCAGTCCTTCCTGAACTTCCAAACTTCATTTGTCTAAAATAGCTGCTTATTCCTGTTAGCGTTTTTTTCGTCATATTTAGGGAAAACAAGTACTTTCTTTTGACCTCTTTCTGGTAGATTAAATGTGCCAAGCTGTTTTGGTGGCCTTGACACTCTTCTGCACATGCTTCTGTTAAGCTTCCTTGTCCTGTGTTACTAAATAGTTTGTGGTATGTTAAGTGGTGTGTGTAGGTTATTTTCCTACCAAAAATACTTTAAAGTTCCTCTCTTTTCTGGAAATATGTTGCTTAGTATAAACTGTAGAAGTACAATCACTGCCTTCATATTATTTTACTTTATGTTATTTGGCAGCTGTTAGACATGGTTTATTCTCTTCTATAGTCAGCTGTAGTTCATAGGTTTCCACAGTATAATGAAAATGCTTGGTACTCTCTTCAGTGTTTCACCTTATCTGGTCATTCTGTTGAATTTTATTCAGATTTTAATTATTAATGTCTTGATGAAAATGTGTTAAAGCACTAAAATCAACTGGTGACCCAAAATGTTTTTGTATGGACCTTTGACTTTGGCTTTACAAGTCAAGTGGTCCTCTGGTAAACAATTTCATTAACTCCATGCCTTAGCACTGCACTAAGTTAGGCCTTGGGTCCTAAGTGTGGTATCTTCCTGTACAATTCCTGAACCTTAATTCTTCTTATGATTTTAAGGGAAGCGTCAACTGATTAATTCAATTAAATTGCTCTGAATTGGCATAGAAAAAATTTCTTGAATTTCCTGTGTTTCTTTGGCTACAAGGTCTGAAATTGATTTTTGCATATTTACCTGGGCTTTTGTGTTTTATTTCACAGTCTGTATTGCTTTTGGAAAAGTTTACTCTTTTTGGTTTTGACTGATTTGGTGTTTGTTTTTTTTTTTAATAGGATGAATGTTACCAAGTGAGACAAATATTTGCTCAGAAACTTCACAAAGGCCTTTCTAGACTACGGCTGCCACTAGAATATATGGCTATTTGTGCACTGTGTGCAAAAGATCCTGTGAAAGAGAGAAGAGCTCATGCTAGGCAGTGCCTTGTGAAGAATATAAATGTCAGAAGGGAATATCTGAAGCAACATGCAGCAGTTAGTGGTAAGAGAATAGAAGTCACTTTTTGGTACAAGTGCTATAGTTCAAATGTAAATGTGAGTAGACTGAAAACATTGGTAGTTGTCTTTGTACATAGAACGACTGTAAATTTCACTTAGTGGTGTCTAATGAAAACTGAAAATTTTCTAATTTTCTTTTGTCTGTGTTTCTTTTTTTATTTTTCTTTAACAGGCATTTCTGAAGTCTTGCTAAAAACTGCAAATGCTTATGCCTAAATATATTGAAAGTGAAGTAGTTTTTCAAGGGAGTTATGTGTACTGTTTGAACTTAATGGTAATAATGTTCTAAGTGAAGTGACTGATTAATTTTACTTCAGTCATTAATAATGTGTAACCTTAATGAAATAAATGCTATACTAAATAGACTGTCTTTGCACTGCTGTATTGTGTAGCTTCTTATCTTATGCTGGCAAAGGTCTATATTTGTAGGCACTTCAGGATGAGTTTGTAATTCTTTCTTCTCAGTGCCAACATTGTGGGAATGCTTTGGAAGTTACTATGGACTCTTGTTAGCTATTTTTCTTTTATTAAATCTGTCCTTTTGACTTAAAGTGTATGACATTGTATGACATACATACAGTACAATAACACTGTTATATGGTCATAGGAAGAAATAGACCTTTATGAAGAGCTATGACATTTTGAATAAGAGTTTTTGAAAGTTTTATTTCTTTGAAATATTACTGATTGTTTGGCCTTCATCTTGTTTTAGCATAAACCAGACTGGTTTTGTGAATCTGATCTCACAGATGTTGTCAGATAACTGATTTTCTTTTGTGATTATGAATCATTTATATTAGCTACATCAGTTTGTCTTTTTTATTCCTCTTAGACTTTGATCAGAGAACAACTCTGCAAAGAAATCCTATTGTGTATCATTAATTAAAGAAAAAGAGTGATACTCTTCTCCCACCTCAGTAACATGTAAAAAGGAAAATAAATCGAGTGAACACTTCTAAGTCATCTTAAGACTATTCCTCTTGAAAGCTGAAAATTTTTTAGTTATATAGGAGAAAAGTGTAAAAATTCTTGTGTTTAAAATAGATGCTGTGAAGGTGCTATCAAAAATCTTTCAAAGAAATTAAGAGGAGCATGGGTGTGTGTGATTCTCTTTATCCAGTAGGACCTCAGTGTGCCTGATTATTTTTTTTCTTGCTGAAATAAGTGAGTAATGCCATTAATTTGATGTGTGCTATAATCTCTGGGAAGTCTGGATTAAATATAGATTGCAGGATTTTTTGAGGATCATAATGTTAACTTTGTGCTATTCAGATTTACCAGTCTGAGCTTTCAACAGATGAAGGGGCTTGAACTGTTTGTATCCTAAAATATCCATATTGCAGTAGCACAGCTGAAGCTAAGTTCTGATAATAACATGCTATTTAAATATGTGTGTGTCTCCCTCTGCCACTCTCCCTAGGGAGCATGCAGTAATTCAGGGTAGTAATGACAGTAGTACCTCCTTTGGAAATCTGCATCTTTGATTAATGTAGCTATTTTTCTGAATCTAGAAGTGTTGGATTTTGTGATACATTTTGTCTTGAAAACCTGGTACAAGTGAGGAGGATATCTTGGGATATGGATATCTATGGATATTTTTGGGGAATTTCAGCATTTTTGAAAAGATGGTAAATTTCTGTAGACCTTGCCTAAGGAAAACTTCCCAAGGACTGGTACCAGACAGTAAAATGCCTCTTTTCTTCCACACTGGCCTTTTACAGGCTGGCAGGAATTATTCTCAGCTCTCTTAAATTCTCCAAATGCTATTCAGAGTGGAAGCCACTCAAGAAGAGACTTATTTTGATTGTGTATCTGTTACTAGTTTCATCTGGGTAGAGACGTGTCTTGAATGGGAATTTTAGTTTTCTCAGGATGGGCTTTTACTTGTCAGTCAGTAAGCAGAAGAATAAGAGTAAAGATTAATTTTTTTAACAAGTTTCTTTCCTAAAAGCTCATCAAGGACTGTCATGAAGGGTTTTGGCACATTGTAGTTTTATGTGCTGGTAGAAGAACCAGTCTACCTTTCAGGTTGCGTTTTTCTTCATTAGAGATGAGCAAAGACTGTGTAGTTGCTATTTTTTGTTATGACAGCGATTAAACAAAATATGTCAATATTTGTTCTTTTTCTGCTTTGTCTGGAACCAGTTCATTTTGTTTTCCAGACCCAATTGTAATTATTGTTATATTAAAAATTGTCCAAGGCAGGAAGTTACTGAAAAACTGAGTTTATGAGCTCTTGATGAGCATTCTATTAATGTTGCTAATTAATACAAATAATTGTGGATTGTTTTGCCTGGGAGATGTCTAAGGCAAGCCAATTTTGCTAGTTCTGAAGTCATAATTATGTTATTTTTCTTCTGTGCCGTATCTTTATTTTTTTATTTAGTAATGCAAACAGCTCCTGGCTAAAATGCAGGACAGTACTTGAAGAAGTGAAGGATGGTTTCCAAGTTAATAGTGCATTGTCAATTGGAACACATAAAAAAACTGCTTCGCAGAATACACTGGATTTCATTACATAAGTACAGTTTGAAATAGAAAGAAATTGGGGATAATATATGTCTGTTATGTAGACTGTGTGTTACCCCTATTTATGCAGACCTCCAAGAATCGCATAGATTAAGACTTGATTTATGCATGATGATTATTTCATTAGTTTTGTGAAATCTACAATAATGATGTATTTTATTTGATATGTACAATATTTGTCAAACACATCTCATATGAATACCTGTATTGAAGATAAAAGTGTCAGTGTTCTAATGTATGTTAAAATTGTTATAAAATATTATTATTATATGTAATAACTTACAGTTGTTTGGACTTACCCATAACTGAACAGTTAAAAGCTTATTGAAAGAAGATTTTTCAGACTTGGTCTTGTCTTTCATGGCTGCTTACTAGCTCAAAAATGTGATTTTATTTTTTTTCTTCTTCCCCCCAAAAGCAGAGCTAAGAATTTCCATCTTTCCTTCACACATACATTGAAGTGTTCATCCATAGTCATGTTAATACTATGACTTGGCACTTGCCACAAGCACTTGAGGTCAGGTGCTTGTACCATAGCAATATACACAGAGTACGAGCGTGCCTTCCTTTGCCTGTTGCACAGGGTACAGGTGTGCTGTGCATGCCCTGGTTCCTCTCAAGCATTAGGCTAAAGAAAGCAGTGTGGATGCTTGCTACAAAATGTTTGCTGTTTTACTTTTGGCGTACAGCTTGTCCTTCTGTTGTCCTCGCTCCATGGGAGAGGACCTTCTTTATTCTGGTTTTCTTCATCAAACTTTGAGGTGTGGGAATTCATGCCGCGTGGTGTTGTTTGGGTCAGGGAATTTCTTACCTTACAGAACATGTATTTTGTGATCATGAGTCTAGAGAGGGCCATTGGCAACAACCCTTAGTTTCTGAATCCCTGAGGAAAATCGGCTGTCATGATGTAGGAAAGACTTTCTCCTGCAGTGATTGCTTGGGATTACTTAAAAGTCTCAGAGGATGCGAGTAAAATTTTTGAACGCTTTGAATATCATCGTAGAGTTGTGCTGCTCTGTTCAGGTGGGATGGAGCCTTTAAAACTCAGTCCCCTTACTACTTTGTTACAGCTTTGATGTGAGCCCCTATCCCTTCTTGAAACATATAAGGTAGGCTGTGGGTTTGGGGAACATTGTGGCAATTTGACTACAAAGCCCCCTGCAAAGTGTATCTGTTCTCTTGACAACAAGGCTGTACACTGATATGTCCAAAGAAATAGTAGCAGCTTATCCTGCAGTCGTGCTGGTCTCACATCTTGCAGTTACCGTGGATTTTGTGATCTATCCTCACTTCTGGTTTTCAAAGTCTTTCAGAATTCAGGCTTTGACCTGGGAAAATGATTGGGAGTAGGAGGTGACAGTAGCTGTATTCTCAAGATAACTAGAAAAGACACAGCCCTGAGTGAGAGATACTTAAAATCTTAATTTTTGCATGCATGAAACGTGCACATCAACAATGAGATGCAACATCATAAAGAACTTACAGGCCCACATGTGCTTATACTTTAATCTTTAATGTATGTGGACCTCAAATGTTGCCCTTTTCTCTTTAGCAGAAAAGCATATGTCTTGGTATGTAGTTTTTTGATGCATCTTTCTTCTGCTTTTCAGAGAAACTGTTGTCACTTCTACCAGAGTATGTTGTTCCTTATACTATCCATCTCTTAGCTCATGACCCAGATTATGTCAAAGTCCAGGACATTGAACAACTCAAGGACATTAAAGAGTAAGACTACTTTTAATAATGTTATTTCTAACTTTATTCTAAGTGAAATTTGAATTCATTGTGGTATCTTGCTACGGTGTCAAGTGCACACAACAATGGCAGTTATTTCTGTAAAATATTGTGAGAAATACTATAGATGCTTTTTAGTGCATTGTGATATTTTACAGATGAACTCTTTACCTTCTGCTCATCCTACCTTCATATCATTTTTTCTAAAGAATTGTTTTCCCAGAGTTAAATTGGTTCAAATTCATAATACTAGTAAAACCTAGACTAAACCACTTTTTAAAATGTGCTTTTTAAAAGAATTTCTTTTGTATTTTTATTCATGCGGAATACTGCATTTCTTCATTAGGTGCCTGTGGTTCATACTGGAAATATTGATGGCTAAAAATGAGAACAACAGTCATGCATTTATCAGAAAAATGGTAGAAAATATCAAACAGACTAAGGATGCTCAAGGACCAGATGATCAAAAAATGAATGAAGTATGTGACACTTTTTGGTTGGATATTGCATTTGATTCTGGCCTGCTTATGAAATGGAGTTGCTTTTTGTTTATATACCAACTTCAAAATGTCTTTCAATAGAATTGTATGTGAGACAATACTTTTATCTACTGTAATGATAATATTTAGTGTAGTTTAGATGACAGTTATTTTCCTGTGCTTCAGTAGATCTTGCACATTGGCAAGGGACTTCTAATAGCTTTCAGTCCTTCTGTTTCTGTCTCAGTAAGGTTATTAAACACTAACTTTAAATAGATGTTAACTGTAACACTGTTTAAATCTTCTACTAAAGTACTTTGTATTATTTTATTTCTAAAGTGCAAGAGCAAGCTTAGTATAGGAAGAAAAATGCTTACATTAGAAGTCTTCAGTTTGTATTGTGTAGTGAATGTATCAAACCCTGATCTTGTTTTTGTGGTTTTAGCATCACACAATGTATAGATTTGTCACTTTTCTGCTTTGCCCACAGAGATGGGTTTTGGGTAGTGAGTGGGTGTGCTGTGTTCGTTTAACTTTGTCTTAGAAACTATGGCAAGCACTAGTCTGAAGTGTAGAAAGATCATGGAAACTGGCTGTCTTCAACTGTAGAACGTGCGGTGCTTTTGCCTTTAGTGTTCTATGTTTCGGTACCCTGCAATACACTGTTTAAGATTCAGGCTGGTGTTAAATGTTTAAGATGATTCCTTTTACTGTGAGTTCTTGCAGTTCTGTGCTCAAAAGATACACTATCACTTGTCGAGATTTGCAGTGAAGTTTTCAAGTGTTGTTTGGTCTTCTAATTTTATTATTTACAGAAACTATACACAGTCTGTGATGTAGCAATGAATATCATTATGTCAAAGAGTACAACATACAGTTTGGAATCCCCTAAAGACCCTGTACTTCCAGCCAGATATTTTACTCAACCTGACAAGGTATACCTTGGCATTTAATTTTTTTTGAGATGTCTGTTTAAATATTTGTCAGTTGTAATTCAGGGTTGTTTTTCTTATATATTTCTTGTAACTTCAGACTTCTCCCTCTTATATTGTAGTTGAAAATGTACATATATATATATATATATATATATATGTTTCCATAAATATTTGTACATGTGTGCATACACAGTTCTCCTTACCCCCACCCCATCCCCCACATCCCACTTCCAATGTTAGTATTCTGGTTTAAAAATTCAAAAGCATAAATGATGTAAAGAAAATCTTTCAGTGCAATCTTCAAAATGTATATATATCTCATTCACTGATTATTGCTGTAATTCTAACCCCCACCTATCTTCACAGAATTTCAGTAACACCAAAAATTACCTTCCTCCGGAAATGAAGTCTTTTTTCACTCCTGGAAAGGTAGGTATGGTGTGGGAGCTGAGGGGTTTGGGGTTTGGTGTTGTGTTTGCTGTTCTGGTTTGTCTCTTTTTTTGGTAGTGGTACTAGTCTTGCTTGTTTGCTAGTTTATTTTCTTTGCAGATTTTTTTGTGTGTCTGTGTTTGTTTTGGTTTTTTTTAAAGAAAACTAGCATGTAGTTTATGGAACACTTTGTTTAAGAGAACAGATTGTTTCTAGGTACAGAGAAAGAGATGGGTAGAAGGGAAAACTGGTACTGTCTATGCCAGGTTGTGGCAATAGTGGGCAAAGCCTGTTGTCTTTAAAAGGAGAGAGTCCAACAAAAACCACCCCCAAAGAACCCATAATATTTGACAAGTTTACAAAATGGTTAACCTTCTTTTCTGCAGAAGACTACAATGTTGCATATGAAGTGGCAGCTATGGAAAACTTTAATAGAAATTACTTTTAAAATCATATAATTAGTCATTGTCAAAGCTGAATACCATTTTAGAGTATCTTACAAGATAAGTGGCTGTTCTACAGTTACGCTAATTTGTCTTTCAACATATGTATTGTATTGAATGGCAGTGTTCTTTCTTCACTAAAACTAAACCCAGGTACTCTTTAGAATAAAATCTAGTAAAGGAAAAGAGAAATTGTGGTTTTCATCAGGATTAATGTGTCCTGTTCTAGATGACAAAGAACACTAATTTGCTACCTTGCCAAAGGACGAAATGGCAACATCTTCATTACCCTTAACTTTGCTAATGAAGCATTAGCTGTGAGCTAATAACTTACTAATAAAGGAAGAATGCAAGTTAGGAAAAAAACCAACATGAGCATCTCTTGGAGAAGTTGAAAGTCAACATATATGGATTGGAATAGATCATTGCTGTATTGCGCATTTGCGTGCTTGAACTCTATGGATTAGGGATTGGCTTCTTACTTGTGAAGACACAAAAGTTTTTAAAAAGGAAGTAGTTTGTCTTCCAATTTTTGATCAGTAGTTAATTTTAAGTTCTCTAATCAGTTTTTAATATAAAACATTCTTACTAGTTTGTTCCATACTTAATATATGAAGTGCACTGTGACAGTATTAAACAAGAAACATGGTGTATGCTACTATGAAAGAATCACAGAATGTTTTAAGTTGGAAGGGACCTCTGGAGGTCATGCAGTCCAAATCCCTTGTTCTCTGAGACTTCCCTTATATGAGAAACGATGTGGCCCTTTCTTCATCGTAATGGCCTTTTGCTGAACCTCTCCAGTAGCTCCATATCTTGCATATATCCTAAATGAAATTCTTTGGAATCCTAAGTTAACCTTTATGTTATTTTACATTTCTAGTGCCAGGTACTCTAGCTCTTTTTGTGTTGTTTTGAAATTTTGTAGCAAGCAGCAGAGCTGTTTGACCACCAAAATTGTCAGTTGCTTCACCATCACGAGCAGAAAAAGGGAAATGAAAATTGGTTTAATGTGTCCTAGTTTTGGGAATGGAATACTAGCTTGAGAGGATATGAGTAAGGTGGATATAAGCAGGGAACACTGAGGGCTGTAAGGCTTTGAGTGTAGCTTCTGTGGTAAGAAGGGAGCTGTTTGTGCTGGCCCTGTTAGTCCCTCCTTAGTAGGAAGTGCAGTTCAGTGTGAATTTGAAAATCTTTACTTTTGAGTTCTTTCAGCAAATGCTTATTGATTAATGTTTAGTTCTGAACCAATAGATGTAAATTGTTAAACTGGATTTTGTTCTCCAAGGTTTATTTTTGGAAAGCGTATGCTCTTTTTCTTGTACTCAGTGCACAGGGAATCTTTCTAAGTGTATAGTTCTCTGGCTATAAAGGTATAATCATATATATCACCATGGTGCTCTGAAAAAGGAGCACTCAATGCTGATATGATATTCATGTTGAACTTTTTTTAGCTGTCACTAACTGTAGATATAGCTAGAATCTAATCTTGAAAGAGAAGATGCATGATTACAAATGTAGGGAATGGTCTTTAATTCAACATTTTTGTGCATGGGTGTTTGGCATAAACGTGCATTCTCTTTAGGAGTAATTGAACCTTCTAGCTCTCTCAAAAGTTAGTATGAGCTGGAGGCATTTGGCATGTCTGAAAGATAATCCAATTAATAACCTGAAGCACACCAGTGTCTGGACATTTTGTACATATTAAAAGACTAACGTTTTTAAATCTGTGCAAGAATTATCAGAATCTTTTCCACAGTATTTGACTTTTGAGATTCTCATTCATTTTCAGTTGAAACTAACGTGGTTGCCATTACACCTAAGCCAGTTTCATGTCCCCTTTGCTGAAAGGAATGTTCTACTGCTGTTTCTGTTTTGCTAGTACAGGTGCTTATCTGATCCAGATGGTGAGCTGGTTCAGGCAGATAAATCAGCAGAAAGCAAACTGCACACAAAGTGCTGAAGTGGCTTACTGCAAGGTCAGTGAGCACCAGGTACTACCAATGAGAAGAGGACAGAATCTAAGGGTAGAGAGAATACCAGTTTTGGTGGCAGCTAGCTATTTCATTACAGCTTCCTGAGCTTCCTTCTCGTGTCTGTTGTAGCTTTCATATGAAAATGTTTATCATTTTGTGTTAAAATTAAGATAATGATTGCAGAAAGTGAAATCTGTGAATTTAAGCATGCCTGTGAATTTAAGCATGCTAACAATGTCTGAACGTGTAGCTTAAAATAAAGGAAATATATTTTTGGTTTCAGCCCAAAGCAGCCAATGTTCTTGGAGCAGTTAATAAGCCTCTTTCGTCAGCAGGCAAGCAGTCTCAGTCCAAATCTTCTCGAATGGAAACTGTAAGCAATGCCAGCAGCAGTTCAAATCCAAGCTCTCCAGGAAGGATCAAAGGGAGGTTGGTAGACAACAAAGGAGCTTTGATATTTCAAATATTTGTAATGGAAACTTTGAATATATCTATAGTATTTTCTAAGTGAAAGACAGAATTCTTTTTATCTTAAACTGAAGTAGAGTTATAGTACTACATTGGTATAACTGAAACCATGAATTTGGCTTTCTATCCCCAGAAATAAATTTGCTTTTAAAAAAATAAAAACCAGAAACAAATTACATCCAGAGTTGGCTGAAGGAGAAAAGGAGAGCCTCATATGTTTTGGTTTCTGAGAGCAGGGTTGAGGTTTTTTGGAGTCTTTTTCAGATAGATATATACCCCACACACACATCTGTATGCACGTGTACATGTGTGTGTGTACGCACAGCTGCAGTCTGCAGGAACCTTGCTGTATTGTTAACAGCATGTCATGGACAGTGAGCACTGGAAAGCTGTTGTGGTGACCTCACATGACTTTCTCCTCTAGCCCTTTGCTTTGCTGGACTTTTCAGATAAACATCTTGGGATTTTAGATTAGTTTTGTGATGAAGAGGTGAATGTACTGTAATGCTACTTAAGTTGTCTTGTAGTTATCTATCTTTAAAAGTTATAGTTTGTGTCAGTTTTGTAGGTTTTTCATCAGTTATGTTATCTTATGTTCATTTTTTTAACTGAAAGTCATTAATATTTTTTTCAGAGAGATTGAGAGGTTGCATAGCCCCACCATTTATATTTTTTCATGTTCTTTCAGGACTGTGAGGAAATGCTATGTTTGAATATAAGGTTTCTAATTTAGTGACTATTTCATACATAACACGAATTTTAAGTGTAGTACAGTGCTTTACAAGAAATATTTCTCTGCTAGAAAGTCTGCAGAAAGGCTTATTTCTTATGAGTCAGGCAGGTTTACATGCTGAAATAGATTATTGGCTAAAGACAGGTGGACTCCAGATTCTTCTCTACGTCCAGCAAAATGAATCTGAGAACAAATTTTAAAAAATGCTGCACTCACAGCCTCACATATTCTGTCATCTTTGTGATGTCTCCAGTTCACCTAAGTTAAACTGATTAGTGTTTTGAGTGGAGATGTCAAAAATGAAGAGAAGTGATGGCAATGATTCAGTATGCATGGTACTCCCAGTGCAGTCTGTCTGAATTTATACAGGCAAATTTGCATCTGTTGAGATGATGTATAAAACCTAAGCTTCCACTTACATCCCTGTTGTTACAGATTTTACACTTGTAGGAGTGAGAATGTCTTTCACTCACTATGCAGTGCCCAGGCCAGGGAGCTAAGGGTTTGTGATTTGAATACCACTTTTCATTTCAATGCCTAGCATGTTTCTTTTCATTAGAAAATGTGCACTGGTATTTGTTTCTGCGTACTCCAGGGCAGATGAAATGAAATTACTTGTGTATTGGCTTTTGCACATTACCTTTTATCTGGGGGTCTTGCTGTTTCATGTATGCAGGAGACATTTTTGTCCACATTTATGCTTGTAGAAACTGAAATAAAAATTAAATTGCTACTGTAAAAAAAACCAACAGAAAGCAGAGGGATGAACTCGTCTCTGAAATTCAAATCTGCTCTTTTATTGCCTAAACCTCACCATTGGCTGGTCTGTCTGTGGGGATCTTTGATTGGTGCAGGAAAGTGTACACAAAGGTACACAAACACACAGATCTCTTGCAACTCAGTAAGTCTCTTCTGTTTAAAAAAAGTTGCTTATCTTTTCCAGTGAAAAAAGAAAATTCGATGTAGTTTATGATTAAAACTTTTGTCCAGACACCTACATGTTCTGGCTTGTGATACATAGTAGCTATAGTACCCACAGTGAAAGGTTCCTTCTGCCAAAAAATATTCATGTTTTAGTAATAGATTTCTTAAGAAGATTGTTGTTCTTAGGGTGTTGTTTTTTTTTTAAATGATTGCCCAGTGTATTATAATAATGAGAGGAATAAATACACGTTTATTCATTCTAGGCTTGACAGTACTGAAATGGACCACAGTGAAAATGAAGAATTCACACTGGCTTCACCCTTACCAGGAAAGAAAACTGACAAAAGGGACGACTCTGATCTTGTAAGGGTGAGCTGTTTGGCTGCATTGCAGATGGTTCATTTTAAATGACCAGGATGTTAAAATATAAATTAATGTGATGATATTTGATGTCATTCAAGAAAATATGTGGAAACATGAAACTGAGTTGATACTGTAAGCTACTGAAAAATGCATTTACAGTTGGATATGAAAATACAATGAAAAAAAGATTCAGTTTCTCTGTTTTTCATAGAATTATATACTTGGGAAAAGACAGACCTTTAAAGGTCATCAAGTCCAGCCATTAACCCAGTACTGCGAAGTCCACCACTAAATCATGTCCCTAAGTATACTTAGGCCTTGGAGAGTGATAGCCTTGTCCTTACTGATGGATTTACATACATGTAGATCAGTAATGCTAAAAGTTCCTAATGATGATTGAAAACATTGTTTGGGTTCTCACTCAGGTGTAGTGCTTTAACATGTAAAAGAAATTACAAACCAGATAAGTATTGTCTTAAACAGTATTTAGACCTGTATCAGAATACAGAAAAATAAACCACCAGAGAAAATTAAAATTGTACTGTAATTTTAAAATCAGATAAAGTAATAAGAATTTCGCATACCACTAGTAATTTTCAGTTCTTTATGCCTTAATAGCAGTTGACAGTCTGTAAATTTTGTAGTATTTGGGATATGCATGAAAAAGTATTATGATCAGATTTGTTAGAATTGGATTTTCTAGGCTGCATTAAAGATGTCCTGTATCTGTTGTTACTGCTGCTTTACTTTTTTTTTTTTTTTACTGTCTCTTGACACTTTTCTGTTCTCTCATTATGTCAGTCTGGTGCATTTTTCTAGGTTGCTTGGGACATAAGCTACTGACTAGTAAAAGTGTCCTGAATTTTTGCTTGTATTGAAGTGTAAATAGCCATCTTAAACTGTGATATATCTTGTGGGAAAAGCAAACTGGCTTATAACAAAATCAGAGAAATCAGGAATAACTTGTCAAAAAAATAACACTTCTGTAAACCTTAAAGGCTGAGAGTCCAAACAGCCCCTGGCATGCAATTTATGTTTAGAAGCATTAATTTGAACTGGTAACTGAGAAAAAGAAGTGATAAAGCAAATACAGTTCAGTGTTTTGAGTACCTTTGAGGGCATCGTTTCACTTTGAATCTGTGAGTTGCTTAAGGTCATTGATTCAGAACTCTTTTTTGGTTTCTTGGAGCTGGGGAACAGATTATAGGAAGCATTAACTGAGAAGCAGAATTTTAATTGTGTAGCAGGAGGTCCATGTTTTAAAGATACCACTCTTCAGAATGTGTCCAAATTAAATTGTAGAATAACACCTTAGTTCTAAGGTTGTGGGACACTGTTTAACCTCAGGGAGAAACTTTACTTTGGAAATTGTCTGCAGTTACTTACTGGCTAAAATTTGCTGCAGTGACAGATGTGCATGATTACTGTAAAAGCAAATAAAATGGAATAACGGGGATGTCACTGATCTAGATCAACAGTTTTGTCACTGAAGACATGAACTGGCCGGAGATGTCATCATGGTTCAAACATTTTTCTTATCTTCTTTTAGTGTAATTCTTTGTCCTTCAATTTCTCTTCCTTTTTTTTCCCCTCATATCCTTTCTAGATATTCTCTCTGCTTTTCTTGACAAATACTTTTGGATTAAGTGGAGACATGAATTTGTAAGCTGACTTCTGGCTTATGTCACAAGGGAAATGTGAAGGAAAAAACATTCCCTTGGGTTTTAAGTTGTGTAACTGTCATTATGTAGATTAAATTGTCATGTGGCAAATACTAATAAGTGTGTTGAAATACAGTAATTTTAGTATGAAACAAACATTGATATGAAACAGAAATACTGTAAATATTTGGACTTTTGGACAATTTCATGGTCAAAAATGAAACAGTCGCAGTACCCAGGAAACATGGTATGTGGATAATATTTTGTATTTTTTATTTTTCCCAGGAGTAGAGTTGCTTGGAGTGGTCTGGCACTAATAGCTGCTTATGGAAATCTTTGCACTGTTTATGGTTCTTTGCTGTGCACTTTAGAGATTAGAGCATGGAGAGGTGAAGGAATATTTTCTGTTTTGAAAGCTTATGATTCAGAAAGGGTTCTGCCTTTCTGGAAATGCTAGAGGAAAGAGATGCCATCGAGAGACATCCCTGGCAGGCTTGAGGAGTGACCCCATGGAAACCTCATGAGGTTC
>JAWWEU010000001.1:49514979-49576910 GCA_035583155.1 Acropternis orthonyx | reverse complement strand
GCCCCACCATTGGAGGAGGTGTTCAGGGCCAGGCTGGAGGGGGTCTGAGCAAGCTGGGCTAGTGGAAGGTGTGCCTGCCCACATCACCAGAGTTGTAATGAGGCAATGTTTACAGGTTCCTTCCAATCTGAAGCATTCTATGATGCTGTACTAAAACATGATACTAACTGGTCTATAAATGTTGATAACCCTATTATGTTCTTCTAATTTAAATCTCATCTCTCAAAATTCCCTTTCAAAAACTCACGGGAAGTAAGCATTAGACACAAAGATAGCAAAAAAAAGTGACAACATATCTGCTAGCAATATCCACGAACAGTTAAGACTGTTATTGCTGAAAAATAAGAAGTGAAGAAAAGTGAGAGACAGTGATGAAATGGAGGGCAAGAAGCCTGCACCTAACGTACTGAAGAGTGTCAAATCTATGAAGTGAAATTCTGACAGATGAGAACTACAAGGTTAACATTTGCAATAAAGAAAGATTTGCTACAGACAGGAAATGACTGAAGAAATTAACCGATTTTGATCACTGGAATCACAAGAATACAGAACATGCAAATATTACATTGGCAAGGCAAGTCTGGCATGACATTATCCAGCTAGAGTATCCTTTCCGGAACAGAGACAGAACTTATTTGTCTATTTGCCTATTTTCCTCTCTGCTAATTTTGTTCTACGTTGTAAAAATCTTTAAAACTCATTTTGAGACTAGACTAACATTTCTATTCAGTTTTGTAATAGGAAGACTGAAAAGTATTAGTCTTTGCTTAGGGCATAAAGACCTTCCATTATTGCCACGGAATTTCTGCTGCACTTTTGCTAGATTTCATCTGCTTCAGTAGTTTTAGGTTTTGTTCCCTTTTTTTTTGTTGTTGTTTTTCATTGCATTTGGGACCTGAATAAGGGCTCCTTTCACAGATGCTTAAAATCCACATAAAATTAGTAAGAACAATACACAAACCTAACATAGACTGTCTTACTCTGGTATAGGAATGATTTTTCTAGTCTAACTGTAACCAATGTCAAGCAACTTAAGAAATTAAAAAACATACTCTCTATGAAAGTAAAAAATACCCACACAGAAGCTATACTCTGTGTTTTCTAACATTAAATGCCAATTTAAAATCTTCTGACATTTAAACAGGTTGTGGTTTTTAAAGATTTAGCCAATCACAGGCATTAAGGTCTAGAATGGAATATCATGATTACTGCAGATGTCTTCTGTAAGTGATTCCTTTCAGACTATTTCTTGACTTGTGTAAAGCCAGGAAAATACCAGCAGTTACACAAGTAACACCAACAGAAGTTCATTCACGACCACCTTACTCCTGGTTGTATGAATCAATTTCTGTAGAATTTGCTAAGCCTACAAGACAGAAATACAGGGAATCTCTACATCTCTACTTAAAATGTGAAAGTTATTTTCTGTTACTTATGGGCTCACAGTTATAAATTAAGAATGAAAACTCCAGCATCTACTGAGGAATCTCTCTTTTCTTCTAATATTTAAAGGACACCAACTATCTTTGCACACCTCTGCATTCCACATATATTCTACTCAAGTACTGAGAAAAGTACTGTTGTCAACAGTGTCCAACATACTTTACATCATCTCATTTCAACTTCTAATAATGTCATAATGCAGCTGGGCTATTACTTTAAATACATACTCAATTCCTTGGTTTATCAATATTCTAACATTCAACTACTTTAAGTTAGTATTTCCCCAGTGGGCAGCCCAGTGCTATAGATCTAATTCTCATCCAAAATAAGTTTTCAGGATTATGTAGTGGAAAAATAATTTAATGCCAAGGCTGAACATCTTGCATAAAACCAGATTCACAGAAATATACACAACATACAAAACAAAATTATATACTCATACATTTGCTGATAACCCATGACTCCCACCAAATTTCCTTACATTTATGGCTAGTGCACACAGCTGGTATTGTTCTAAGGTGATGATTTCATGGTAACAAGGTTCTTGTGCCAACTTCACAATAGCATTCCCTGCAGCCAGCCTCAAGCGAGACATATCAGGTTTACTGAAAAACAAGCACATGGATTATGAAGGTTAATTGGTAAAAAAATTATGTACTTATTTGACTTAATTAACTCCCAATAAGTTTGCATTGCTGAGAAACAAGTAATTAAAAAGAAAGATGTTTCCATGGACTTAGCCGTTCTCCTGCCGGCAGAAATAATTTCAACTCCAAAGTAGTTTTCATGGCACTGCATTTTACAGCCTATTACCACATACCTATTATCTTCCTCCAGCTTGGCAATAAAAATCTTCCTTGAAACTTCCCAAAAGTCCCATATGGGTGTGAAACAGTTCTAGCTGTGCACTGAACCAGCACAGTCCATATTGTTCTGCAGAGACCATACCTAGCAGTGAACTACTTCTGTTCGGGTTGCTGTTTTTCCTTCAGCAGGGGGCTCCTGCCAAGGAAGTAGCCCATTTCTAGTTCCCACAGTTGCCAGGCTATTTTCAGCTCAAAATCCATGCCGCAGGTCAACGTAATTAAGATTAATTAGACATTATGGTAGATGACTAAGTGAATTTTATTTTAAGACAAGAGCGAAGTGTCTTTTGAATACAATCACTGAAAATGTATGTCAGATGTGTATTAATTTTTCCATAGCACAGAATGATGAATTGCCAAACTCCAATATTTTTTTTAATAATTTTACTCTTGGTAAGCTTTAGTTTAAGGAAAATGCAGATAGCACTTCAAGAAAATCTCAGTTCAGCCTCCTATCTAATAGCAATACTTTCAGCAACTGTTAGTGTCCTCCAATACTTAAATACTCTTATTTTATGCTTAGTATAGACTAAAATTAAAATCCTACTACAAAGACATGCAAGATTCAACCTAGCTGTTCTACCTAACCACAAACAGAAAATTAATATAATCTTGAATTTTGTAGGACTGTTTATGACTTATAAAAATAAAAAGAAAGACCTGGAAAGGACACATACATATAATTGATATATTGTTTATTGATAAAATTCAATATTAAAGAAATATAAGACCGATAAATTTAACCTACATATGCTAACATCTCAAAGAAATCAGCTATTGATTTAAAAGCAATTCAACAAACTCATAAATCCTACCACTTCACAGTGTGAAGGATAAACAAGCAAAGGTATTTATTTGTTTTCCAAGTGGAACTCTGCTTTCACCTGACACTCTCGGCTGAACCATGCTTTGGAATTTAAAAAGAAACATTTCCTCATGCTGTTCACTGAAAGGTACAGTTGTGCAGATTTAAAGAAGCATAGGCACAGAGTCATTTTTAGGGTTGATGAGAACAATAAAACCAAGATGATTACAACATGACTAATGGCCTAAGCAACATCAAGTCTCCTGAGCACTGCCCTTTTCACTTAATTCAATTATATTTAGCAAATTATACATTGTTTAAAAGACAAATGCAAGCCACAAACACAAAAATTTACTCACAATGAATGACCTCATATCAAGTACAATTTAAAAGATCATGTTCTGTACTGAACAGACAATTTTACTCTTTCCAAAGCCTACTCTAATTTTGAAGGAGCAGTGTCAGGTCTGCACAGCAGGGACAGAGTAAGCCTCATCTGCCAGAAAGAAGATATCCTTACTGCATTCTCAAAGGGTGAAGAATAAAGGTCAGGAAGTGTCAACAAGTTCCACACAGAACTAAATAGGCCTGAAGCATCATCTCCTCTGCTTCAGGTTTTGAGAGTACTTGTCAGTTAGGCAGTATAGCTCACACAGAGACAATGGAGACCTGCCCTTCTACCAGTGTGGAGCTTTCCCAAAACGTAGTACTGGGAATCACAAAATAATTAATACATGTCCTGTCATCAGAGCTCTTGCCTCATTCAGCAGTGGGTGCATATTTTCTCTAGTCTTCCTTTTGTCACTTATTTACTTAGAGAAGCTCTCCTGGTTGCCTTTGTCACTATTTGACTTTCTAACTGTGTCTCAGATGGTGTCACTGTACTCCTGCCAGGTGACCCATCTCTACTTCCACTTTCCATATAGTTCATACAACCACAGAATAGTTTGGGTTGGAAGGGACTGTTAAAGCTCATCTAGTCCAATTCCTTGCAATGAGCAGGTTAGCAGGTTACTTTGAGCCTTGTCCAACCTGACCTTGAGTGTTTCCAGGGATGCTGCATCTACCACCTCCCTGGGTAATCTGTTCCAGTGCTGCACCACCCTCAATATAAAGAATTTCTTCCTTCTATCTACAGGCCCCCTTTAAGTACTGAAAGGTCACAATAGACACTCCCCAGACACTTCTCTTCTCCAGGCTGAACAATTCCAACTCTTTCAGCCTTTCCTCAGAGGAGAACTCCACTCTCTGATCATTTTTGTGGCCCTTCTCTGAACCTGCTTGAACAGGTCCATGTCTTTTCTGTGCTGAGGACCCCAGAGCTGGATGCAGTACTTTGGGTAGGGTAAAGGGGTAGAATCATATACCCCAACCTGCTCGCTGTGCTTCTTCTGATGAAGCCCAGGATACGATTGGTTTTCTGGGATGTGAGATTGTGTTGGCTCATGTCCACTTTTTCATGCACCAGTGTCCCCAGGTATTACTCTGCAGGGCTACTCTCAATCCCTTCTGTGTTCAAATTTTGCCAGGACCTCCTCTCTCATCCAGGCAGGTCTGCTGAAATATTTGCCTGACCACCAGCTTTGACCACACTTGAGTACTGAAGGATGATTTCTGAATAGTAGTTAACTAGCTTTCCCGGGCCCTTCTTCCTTCCAGGGCCTTACCCAATGGGACTCTACAAGCAGATTCTTGTAGAGATCCAAGACTGTCCTCCTGAAGTCCAGCACTGTGATCTTGCCTTTTTCCCTCCTCCTTTCCCTGAAGATTTTGAACTCCACCATCTCATGGTCATTATAGCCAAGGCTGTTTTTCAACCTTCGCATCCCCCACAGGTTGCTCCTTATTGGCAAGTAGGAGCACAGAGATTCTCCTCATTGAGTCCTCTACCAGTTGCATCAAAAAGTTGTCATCGATGCTGTCCTGGATTGCTTACGCACTGCTGTGTTGCTCCTCCAGCAGGTATCGGAGTGGTTGAAGTTCCCCATGAGGGCCAAAGACTGCATACGTGAAGTTGTTTCTAGTTGTTTAAAGAAGGTCTCATCCACTTCCTCCTCCTGGGCAGGGGTCCTCTAGCAGACACTCACTATGGGGTCACCCATACCAGTCTGGTCCTCAGCCCTCACCCATAAGCTGTCAGTTGGCTCATCATCCATCCTCAGGCAGAGCTCCAAGCTCCAGTATTGAAGGGTTACCTCCAGAGCAGTATCACATGTCACTGCAGCTTTCTCCCTACCCTAAAAGGATCTCTAGACCTCCATTAACTCGACTTAATAATGGAGAACTGATCACATCATAATATAAAGTTTCTACTATTAATTCTGAGTACAAAAAGAGTGGGAAAACTAAATTTCTAAAACATGCACAGTAAGGAATCATCACTCCAAGCATGAAAACACACAGGACCTACAGAACAGATCTATTCACAAACTACTGCATAAGCCAACCAGATGCTCCAAGCAGTCATGCTGAAAAGCCAAATTACTGCCACTCTAGTCCCTAGCAATTGCCATGAATGGTCATATTAAAAACTATGAAGCAATTATTTACAAGGAACATTAAGACAGACTACACAGTTGCTACAAACATACTAGACAAATTTGCAGCTTTGCAGTTTTGCACACACAGCATGTGTTCTATCTGTGTAATTACTGTATAACGTTAAACTCTACCCAGAAATTAAAACCTTTTTAGTCATACCACCACAGTTCACCCATAGGCTTAACAACTTTTGTAGACACAAATTTTCAGTGACTGGCCAGCAGTAGTAGCTAACAACTTGTCACTTCTCCTGCCACAGAGGATTAAGAAGACACCCAGAGAAACAAGTTGTCTAACAATAACCTGAAAGGTAAATTATTTTTTGAAACTTAATCCTCTTTACACATTTCCCTCTTCCTTTCACTTTTAGAGGCCTCAAGGGATTAGCCTGCCTTCAAGTAGAAGTGTCTTATGTACTAGCTATTTCCACCTGATTTACTACAACACACTATTGTTTTTTATTAGAAAGCCCACCTATTGGCTTTTGGCATACACAGCAATTGGTACATCAGGAATAGCAAGCTGCATAAACAATTACAACCAATTTTCAATGGGAAGGAGAAAGGTGCACAGTTTATTCTTGCAATATGAGTAATGGTCTTTTGAAGAAATAAATAAAACAAAGAAGATAAAAACTAAAATACAGCTGTACATACAGTGTTACAAAACTGGAGACTTGGCAACCTTATGTAGGAACCCGCCCAAGCTTACCATTGGTTCTTATAAAGTAAGATTGATAAATTCTTAAGCAGTCTAACAAAATAGTTTACATACTACTTTGACTAAAACTCTTCCCACACCATCATCACAGACATGAAAACATCACCATCTGTTACATACCTAATTTTCCCCTGCTCTGTTAAATCTCCATCACTGTGTAATATTGTTGTTAGCAACCTCAGAGTAGAAGTTCCTGACTTGCTGTGGTTGTTCTTCATTCCTAGCAACCACCGAACCATCATCTTGATGGCCTGAATCTGAAAAAAAATTGTATCAAAAAATCAAATCACACCATAAGCCTCATTTTTTAAACAGTCTTTATCTGAATTTAATCACATAGTATTTTTCCAAACACTTTTTGTTGCTACAAACACAAGCCTGTCAGGGCTGCAAAAACTCATTTAAATGCTAGAAAGATAACTAGACATACTCTCACTAGACAGCAACTTGTCTCTGAAAGTCTCAAGCACGTACTGTAGCAAATAAAAATTATGCATTTAATTAAGGTTTTAACTGTTTCTTCTACTAAGCAATCACATATTTTGTCCCTTGAAAACATTAGCTTAATTGAGCTTACTTCCATTAAACATTGCGGAATAGGCAAAACAGTTTATACTAAGAAAATGTTATTGGATCAAAAAGCAGAACATATTTTCATCTTTCTATATTCCTGCAATTCACAGAATATTCTGAGTTGGAAGGCACAGATAAGGATTATTGAATCAAATTCTTAAAGCACATGGCTGATAAGGGGATCGAATCCACAACCTTGGCATTAAGTTCCTGTGCTTAAACAATCCCAATAAAGTCTCTATTTATCTATGTCATATTTGAGTTTAAATTTAAGTCGAGTAAATTAAAAACCACCTCATAGACATCCTGACTGTATCAATCTGTACTAAGATAACTCATTCTGGAAAAGAGTATTTCTTTCACAGCAATTTAAAGAAAAGCCTCAAAGCCTGTTACTTAGGATAACTTGTCTTTTGCCAATGGAAATTTTAAGTGTTTTGAGGCAAGCTTCTGCCACTATGCAGAATCCAGCAACTGAAACGCTGAATAATTTCACACTGAAACACTGAATAATTTCACATTTCTTTAGTAAAAGTAAAATATCAATTTAGAGACTAAGTTTGCTTAACACTTGAATCCCTTTGTCCTTTCATTTTCCTTCTAATAAGAGAGCAAGACAATAAAGAAAGAAGAGTATCCTCTTACAACAAAATGAAAATGCTCATCTGAATCAATAGACATCCTTGGGGGCAAAAAAAGGAAAAACCAGAACACCAGACTCAGAAGATCAAACCACAAAACCCAAAAGCTTTAGAAAAAACATGACACTTTTTGCACATGGTAACTTCAAATTTTCTCTTTCATGGGAAAAGCAGTTTTAGTAACTTTTATATCAACAGTGACAATATCACCAAATGAAATTTGTCATATAATCAATCTCTTCCTTGTAACAAACTGATCAAAACAGTCCCTTCAAGTCTCAGTTCTAGAATTATCACACTATCTATACACCAGTCTTCTTTTTAGCACTGTAGTGCATTTACTCCACCTAACTGGGTAACACCTGTAAGAGGCAGGATGCCTGGCACTCCTGATATCAAAATGCAAATGGAGTTTGAGGAACAGAAATGAAATCATCTTGCCCTAGCTTTCAAAGGGTCTTCCCCTAGAACAGCTCTAAGTATCCACCAGAATATTTTAAAAGCAATAAAGCCAATAACTGTAATATAACAATAACAGCAGCAGATCTTCTCAGAGCTTACAAATTCAGTTTCTTCATGTCACATCCAGTACCTGCAAGCATTACTGTCTCCCATTTGCTGGTAGGACAGAAACATACTAGTTCTGTTTAGTCTTCAAATACATGATGTATTCAGCCAGGGAACAGTCACATGCCCCGACATCTCTGGTCAGCTGCTGACCAATTTCAATTTCAACCTTTGCTTCTATTGACTCCTCTCCTTAATTTTGTTTTCCCAATTTTATTATGCAAAGCTATTCTAGTCTTCCTAATCCCATCTCATTCAGAATTTTCCTCTGATCCCACTAGTTTCCTCATTTCTTTGCTGGTGTTGACGACGTGATGACATTCCAGCAACCCTTCAGAATTAAGCAATCCCATGAACTTAGTACATGGCATGAGAATTCCCCGGGTCACTGCTTCTGATTACTTGAAGACTTGACATGAGTTTGGACAGTTCTCATGTTTTAAATTCTTCCTTTGCAACCACATAGGACAACTATCAAAGAATAATTCCAGTTGAAAACACTGACAGGAGGCCTCCAGTTCAATCTCCTGCTCAAAGGAAGGTCAGCTATGAAATCAGACCATGTTGGTCTCAGTTTTACCCATTGTGGTGTTGAAAGCCTCCGAGAATGAAGATTGCACAGGCTCTCTTGGCAACCTCCAACCTTTCTTTCTACCTGTTCCATTGTCTGACTGTTCTTAGGGGTTTTTTTCTTATATCTAGTCTGAACTTCTTATTTTGTGTTCCATGAACCTAGAATTCTCCTCTGAGATTAAAAACTATTATACACAACACAAAAATATCAAGAAAGCAAAAACACAACAGGGGTCAGAACCATATCAAAGGCCACAAATGACTGCTTTGTACTCAACTTAGCAGCACATGTACCACCTGTATTTGAAGTGCAAGCAGAAGTGATAGGATGCTATAATTTCTTTCTGACATGGTGAATATAACATGACAAATCTCTGATTTCTCCTATGAGAAAACTGCAATTAACTACTAGATTTACACTGTCTGTAGCTAGTAAGTATTAATTTTCAAGATTAAAATTCACAGTTAATCAACAGATAGTTATGAACCTTTTCTCTGACCTAAAGGTTATCATCATGCCTCCATTGCAAAGGCGTAACAGGCTCCCATTCCATGTAGTGATCCTAGAAACACTGCCTTCCCAGTGCATCAACACTATGACAACATCTACTACTTGAGTTTTCAGAGCCACAAATACTGTGTGTTTGTGCAGTAGTGAAAAATTAAACAAAGCCCACCCAAAGTGCAGTTAAAGAAACAGGATAAGAAACTTTATATTCCAGTGCCATAGAAGGAAAAGAGAAATACCACTGCTAATACATAAATCTCAATCCACTGCATGGTGCACACTACTCAGTATAGGCCACTGTTGAGAGAGGTTACTGCTTTAGAACTCTAGTACCAGGCACAAGAATTCAAGAGTAACTCATACAATCATTAATACAATTAATAGTTAATACTGTACTGAAACACTTTTCTGCAGACATCATTTCATTTAAGGTTTAGCATCCAAAACTAAGGCTAGCCTATATCAGTACATCTATTAGGCTGAATGATATTAAAATTTTGTCTTCAGCAGTCCTTCCCACTTTCACACTTCAACTTCCTAGTTTTAACATTCCCATTAGATATATAATTATGTTACAAAGGGGAAAAGAAGCTTTTAAAACCAGAGTGAAGAAAAATACAGTTAGAGAGAAATCATTTATAAACTAATGGCATGGCCTGCAGCGTTCATTAAATATAAGCATCTCAGTAGTAATAAATACTAATTAAATTTGCAAATCAATTTTCACAATAACTGTTTTCACCTACCAATAAATGCTTCTCAACAGTTTTCAGGTTTGGCTTCCACTTTAAACTGCACTAAGAATTTCTATAGGCTAATTCCCTTCCAAATAACCAAATGTATGAAAACTTTTATCAACACAAAAGCACATTCTATAGAGTTATTACAGCTTCCTAAATCATTCAAAAAATTAAGAAAAACAATAAATATTTACTACTTCAAGTTACATGTAGAACCACTGAAGTGGAATCATGTCTACTTTGAACTAGCAGTTCATGAAAGTAAAACAAACATGCATTCTTTTAACAGTTTTTGGAGTGTACTATGTAACAAAGGAATTGAACAAATATGAAAAATATCCTTGCTGTAGTCAGACAACTAAAAAGATAACGAATCACCTCCAAACAAAATCCAGCGTTTCTAGAAATGAGTTTTGTACCAAGCTGGAAAACAAAGCACTTGTTAAACAAGCAGAAAGGGAAGTATGCTATGAAGAGTTTAACAACTTCATGAGAGAAGGCAAACAACTTTTTAAAACCATCAGAGCAACTTTACTCAAAAGACATTAGAAATTAAATGACCAGTAAAATACAGCATGCTAAACAGATAAGCATATTTCTAATTCTGAAAAAGTGAAAGCAAAGATCTATCCCTGTTCTGAAGGGCATTCAAAAAACAAATACAGATATAGAATATATTTTCCACAGCATAAGTCTGTTTCTAATTCAGTGAAAAACTGAGTGACAGTGTCTATTATGAAGTACAGAAAATGCAATAAGTTTACTCCAGAAGAGGAACAAGTTCAAGACAAAATTTTTAAGTAACAAAACAAAACAAACCTCCCATCATTTTCAAATGATTTTTTTTTTAAATCTAGGTTTTCCTCTGATACACACTGCATGCAGAGAAAAACAAGGTAACACATTTAGTTATGAGAAAAACTAACAAATCCAAACCTCATGGTTTTTTATTCCAAAACAATAGTGAAAGTTTCTTGGAATGTCATAAAAATTCAAAAGAAATAAGGAAGACTTAACAAAGTTCCTAGAGAGTTTAACTGCTATGTTGAACAGAAGGGTAAAAAATAATTTTACTTTAAGTATGTCAGAAACCACCAAAATTAAGTGTTGCAAAACAAAATTAAGCCTATAAAAAGCCATACCAAAATTTTAATGAAGTGTACAGGTAAATTTATATCTCAAATAATAATGAGAAAATATTTTCTCAAAAGCAAATTATTTTCTTCTGGCAGTCAAAAAAAATGTGTATTCTGATAACACCTTCACTTTAAAAATATTTATTTCTTTTATACTTTTAGAAAGATGACAAGGAAACAGAGAAAAGCAGTTGACAGCTTTAGGAATCCAGATAATTAATTGAATTTAGTAAGTTTTATACACACAATCATAGGAAAATATAGCAAGTGCTACTTACTTTAACAAGCGTTTCAGGAGACACTTCTTCATCTGGGACCCAAAGTTTTGTTGTCTTTTTTCCTGGAAGCTAAACCAAATGTTACATTTGTTACACTACTATTACTCTTCAGTGAAACTTGCTGTAATCTCCTCTTTCCTGTTTGCTTCTGAAAACAATACACCAGCACTACCTGGTTGGCTTTATGCCTTCTGTATCTTAGAGAAGTAATCATTTTAGAAGTGAGATACTGTTCTTACCTCACTATTCAAGCATCAGCAAATTTAAGATTAATACAGGGCAGTTTTTTGTTGTTGCTACCTGAAAACTATTGCTTTAGATTGTAATAGACATTGCTTTGAAAGTAACTTCCAGTTTCCATATCCAATAGATTGGAACTTCAAGCACATAGTTTGACACAGTAAATCTTTCCCTACAATTTCTAACAATGCACAAGTTCAGTTTTTGACTTTATATTCAGTATCAGTACAAAAGTACTCAAAATACTAAAATTTGCAGTCCTCCATTTAAACAGTGTATTTAATTTTCAAATGTATTATACTACCTAAAATATCACAACTTGCTTGCTCAAGATAAGAAACTGAGTGAAGTTATACCAATTTTTCCAAGTCAAAAGTGATCACATGCTGTGCTACACAGCTTGTCACTTTTCTAAGGTCAACCATATTTGTAGGGTTCCCCTTTCCTGTACTGTGGGTTTTCAATGGAGTTAAACAGTACAGCTGGAAATCAAAAGACAAACATACACAAAAAAGTAGAAGCAGCATGACATAAAAAATTCCCAAATACTTGCTGAGTATCATACTACAGGAAAATCAGAATCTTAATACAAGGTTTTTAAAATACTTACCCTATCATTCATTAGCAAATCTTTAACAATAAAAGTAGCAACCAAAGATTTCAAAGGGGCAGCAAACTGATCAGGTGCCAGCATGGCTATATGGCCAATAGTAACCAACGGTGTAATGAGATGCTCAAAATTGCTTGGATCCAGACTTTTATGCAGTGGCTGGAACAAAGGCAACAAATTCAGGTATTACTGATACAATTTGTGTTCTACTGAGGGGACAGGAATAACAGCTTTGTACCAAGTTGGTTGTGTCTATTTCTATTTCAGAAATACAATTCTAAAAGAGCTATTAAGATTTAAAGACACATTCCCCAACATATGAAGTCTCCCACAAGTCAAAAGAAACATCAAGATGACCGATGACATATTTACCACATCTGAATAGTTCAAAAAGTGGCAGTTCAAGCAGGACCATTTAGGAAACGATGGATTAAAAAGCCTATTTTTTTGTCAGAGAACTACATCTCAAGACGGCAATTTCAGTAACAGACTATGATTCAGCCTTCAAAGTAAGAGGCTGAAAGGCACTAATTAAAAAGTACATGTGCAGTTATAGCTATAAAATTTATTTAATTAGTCTCTATCATACTTCAGTTTTCCATAATTTCTGCAACTATTTAAATACTTTTGGCCATTCTCCACAGGGGTAAGGAGTAGTATATGTTCCTCTTCCAATAAATAGTTCATGGTTCTAGCACATGGTCCAACACTTGCTTTTATTCCATAATGCGTTAAAATACATAACCCCAAACAGGATGGATCACTAAATACACCAAATTCCTCTGCTACCATTTTTCAGGACAAAACCATGAGAAAAAAAGAAAAGGGGAAAAAACGTCTTTTCTAAGTTTGCTACAACTTGTCACTATAACCCTTAGTTTACAGATGCAATATAAAAGATCAATAAAAAGTAACTTAGATATTTTAATTTTACCTCAAATATCTGTGCAAACTGCGTCTCTTTGCTGGAAAATATTGCATGGATGCAGTGAATAGCATACTTGGCTTGACGAGGGGGTCCCTTTTTAGCTTTATGATGCAGTACTGGAAGCAAAGCACTACACAGTAGTGTAAGAAAACAAACAAAGAGATAAATACCTTTTCACAGATTGAAAATCTTCCAAAATATCAAACTAGCAAAACAGTTTACATTGCAAAGAATTTCTTTTACACGGCTATATATATATATATATATATATCTGTATGTATATATGTATATATATATATAAAATTTAGGGGAAAAAAGGTAATTCTGAAGGGCAACACTATAAGTTATAGTAGTACCAGTGACATACCAGCTGTCACTAATTTAGATATATTCATTTCACTTCCATTCTTCGAAAAGCACTACATTTTCAATTCATTCAAAACCTCTTTCCTGCTTTACCTGAAGTAATACTTTCTTCCAAAAGAATGCAGGCTAATGCTACAGGTGAAAGGAAGAGTGAGAACTTCCTATACAGTAAAGAACTCAGAGTAAGATACACAACTTACGATCGTATGTGAGGAAAGTCTTCTTCTATTTTACTTCCTGTATTTTTGAAAATTTGTAATGCAGCTTCTGCCACTTTTTCATCATCCATTTTCAAGCAAGCAAGGAGAGATTCAAAAGTTTCAGCTGAATGAAATGAGATAGGGTGCGTAAACGAAAGTACCTGCAAAAATATGACGAAAGCCATGTTGATTATTTTTTAAAGGTCCACTTATATTAGGGCATTTCATCAGGCATCATTTTTCACTGCTATACATGAACAGCCTGGTTTTGTCCCTTGATGCGTGTTTCTCTTCTTCTGACTTCTTTTTTTTTTTTGGTACTATCTAAACTTCTGTCTTTATTCACGATCTTACTGGATTTAATTTATTTCTCCAGTTTCAATTTCTTCTGTTATTGTGAACATATACTTCTCAGTGGCTACATCTACATTAGCAAGTACTGGGTTACAGCAGAAGCAGGTCTTTGGAGAAACACAACTGATGCTAAGGAAGCAATATCCATGTTCAGGAGTTTTACTTCAGAGTATTTCTAGACTGACTAAATCCACTTTAGCCACTGCAACACAACATGTGCATCTGAAGCCCATCTCATAATTTTGTTCCTCTGAAAGGAATCCAGCTTGTGTGCTCCCAGACTTCATGCTTGTTTGCTAAGTGGAACAATTGATGGTGCTCTGAAGTGAAATTCCTATCTCTAAAATAGCAACATAGACATACCCAGTAGGGCCTCTATTCCCTCAACTTTCCACAGCAGCATAGTAGATCCTGTACCTCTCCTTCAGATTCTTGGACTTGATTGTTTCCAAGTTTGACAGTCCTCCCATGTTAAAAAAAAATGAAATAAAATAAAGAAATCCTCATTTGTTCCTCCCTGAAATTTTGCCTTCTTTTCATTTTTAAGTGGCTGTTGATTATTAGCTTCTTTTCACATAATATGCTGACCCGTGGCAGAGAAACAATCCTCAAAATCAAGGAACTTCTTCAGACACAGCTTTCTATTTTGCCCAAGTTACCTTCCTCCCCACTTCATTGCATGCCCTTCTGTGTGTGCTGGACTCCTATATTTGTCCTTTCTAGATTATTATCATGACCACTTTCTTTAGTGCAGTCTTACTTCTCTTCCATAAGTATGTTATGCCAGCCTATATGAATATATAAGTACTGACTTGAAAGCCTTCATCCAAACATATAGTCCTTCACAACTTGATTCACTCTTACTCAGATTCATTTTTGGGCTACTGGCTTTTTGCACTTTTACCTATATGTGCATATCTGGCTATAGAGCCACAAATTCTCAGATGAATCTACTTGGTCCTTAGTTTATCTAAAATACTCTGAAAACTTCAGTATGTGAATCCTTTAGACTTTTAGGCCTCTGAAGTCAACCCACAGCTGGACTACTTAATGGAGTTTGCTATGTTAATTGAGTCTCAAAGATTACTCATAGTTGAAATAGTTAAGACTCAATTTACTAGGAACTCTGAGGAACCACAATATTGTACTGATATACAAGGACAGTATCAGCTGTAGTGTAACTATATTCACGAATTCTTGAATTCGCACTCTGATAATGAAAACCCAACTGCCGCTGTCTCAGACACAACTGCTTTTGACTTCCAGAAAAGCATCTAAATTATTTACTGAATAGTCTTACTTATGTGCCACACAAGATGAGCAGAGAGAACAAAAACCAAACCAGTATTCTTTCAGGTAGGCACCACATGCTTATGGCTAAAGATAATGAGTGGCAATTAAAAAATTATTTTAACAAAGTTGTTTTAGAAAGTCTCACATGCTCACTGACCACCAGACTATACTTGCCTTTAGCAATTCAAGACCTGCTCTGATTGCCTGGTCAGTAGGTACACCCTCATCTTCATCATCAGCCGTTCCATCTATGGACTTGTTTACTTGCTTGATAAGGGCACTGAAGAGGAAGACAAAACATGGCCTTGTAGTTACTGGAATTACACTATGTATGACTGTTTTAATAACCTATTAAAGGAACTTGTTTAAAACATAAGCTTGTTTTAACACAAATATGTCAACTACATACATAATCTGGTTGCCTTGATCTCCTATCTAAATCAAAGCTTGTAAGCATTACTTCAAAAGTATTTATCCATCATGAATTAAGAACTGTGTACAAATTACTCTGGAAGGATGACCAAAATAAGAAAACAATTGCAGCATTACAAGAAACAAATTCTATAAGAATTATGGTGAGGTTACTACCTGCTACAGATAACTGATGGAAAATAATTCTTTGCAATGGTCTCTAACCAAGAAGAAAAAAAAATAACCATTAAACAGTTGTGCTAAGAGCTGATGACAAATTTAAAAGACCTATCTCCTGTGTATTTCCTCTTGACAGTAAAGCTTATCTCAAATACTGCTGATAAATAATCATTTCAGCAATTACATTTTCTCCCTTCTTGCAAATTCACTAACTCTTCCTTAAAATCGTGATCCTCATCAGCATAATCTACTTCCTCAGTGAAATTACTGTTTATGTCACTATGAACTAATGGTCTTGGTGGAAAACTTCAGCTGAATAGCCTGGACAGAAATTTCTTTGAAAACAAGTCAGCTTGGTCACAAACCACACTTTACCCACCATTAATACATTCTTTTTAACTGACAGGTTCTCCCAGCTATACTGAATGATAACTCAGTTGCTTCTGTGGGTACATCCTGAAGGAGGACACGAAATCCCCCATCAACATGAAACACAAGAAAATACTGCAGGTCACTAAACCTTAAACCACACCCAACCAACCCATTACTGCTTATGCTTAAAGGCAAAGTAAGAAACCCCGATTTCAGACCCTGCAATCTACAGCCAACATCACACACACAAAAATACCTGATGGATTCAGTATCAATATGTACAGGAGCAATTCTCTCAAGAAGAAACTTTATCATTTCCAGGAAAGGATTTGTTGGTTGTTTTGGATTGCCCAACTTCTTTGTTATTTCCCTCTGAAACATAAATTTCAATTAAATTTCTGATCAATTCTATTTCAAAAACATTCACTTTTTAAAAGCAATTCTTACCACACATCCTTCAGCCTGTTTGCAAGAACATGTTGGGCTAACAAGCATTTCTAACTGGCTTCTTATTTTTTCATCATCTTCTAGAACTTGTGTGAACTTTTTCATGAAATCTTGAGCTTTTCCTGGATCAGGAAGGTTTCCTTTAAACAAGCAAAATAAATCACTATTTATTTCCGTAAGTATCAGTACTGTAAATTACATAAGTTTGGAATGTCATGCCAAGAAATCCTGTGTGTGTGCTTAAATTAACCAAGAAAGGAAGGGGAAGGAAATCACCCAAAAAACCTAAACAAATCATGCGACAAACTAAAACAAACAAAAACCCCACCAACAGCAAATATGTAAAAAGAAAAGCCACCAAAAAAATCCAAACCACGATACACCTCAAAATGTCCAGACATATCTACAAGGACACTAATTTCTCTAAATTTTCTCTCAGTATTTGCTTTCCGAGCCCTTCACACTCACTTTCCAGCAAGTGTAGTTGTTCTTGTTAATAATATTAACAGCTGAAGTTGACCTCAGAGTGCAAAGCCTAAACTCCACAGAAAAATCTGCTCTGTATATAGATCACCTGATGCAGCAAGGATGAAAAACATCAAAAGGGTACATCTGCTAAATTACCCCATCACTAAACGTAAGCCTTACAAAGATTAAAACATTCAAAAAAAAAAAAGGCTTTCAAAATGTATGTCTTAAATTACATATTTTATATTTACATTTTATAGCAAGGCAATTTATTGGCAAAGGATCAACATACTATTTAGCATGCCTTATGTTTTTGCTACAGCCAGTGTTATGCAAAATTGGCAGAGAATGTGGGTTAGAAGTACAGGAAACTTAGTTCAAAACAAGTTCTACCGTGAATGTGTTTTGCTGCATTTTTTCTACCTCAATCCAGAACTAAAAGTACCAGAAAAAATAAAAACTGATCAAAAAAGGATTTGGAACCTGGCCAACAAAGCAGCAAGGTTCAGTTTCTTCTCCACATTTTTTTCAGACATGTATGGTCTTAAATAGTATGTTATTTTGTCAGAACAGTTGCCATTTTTTTAAAAACAGTGGATTTAAAAACAAAATTTCAGGATTGCATATCAAGTTTTTTTTCTTCATACTGGTTTTAATGCTATTGGCATGGTGTGCTGGAGGGAACAAAAAGTGTTGCTTTGGGGTTGGTAAGTTTTGTTTTCATTGATAGTTCAGTTTACACAGAAGTTCTTCGTTTTCTGAAGTGCCTTCCCTGCTACTGAAATCCAAACTCTTTTGCATTCTCTCAATAACATTTAAAGTACCAACACCTCAAAAGACAGGTAAGTTAGGACATAGGTTAGTAGTTTAGTTAGCATTATATATATATATATATTCTCTAACAAATGATAAAATAGACATTAACACCCTAGATTATCTAGATATTGAATTAGTCCATGACAGATGCAGCCCAAGTGTTGTAGTAAGCTTCATGACTGATGACTTCTTACAGTAAGAAAGTAATTCTGCTTAGAGTTGCCTTCATTCTATAAAGCATATGGCTACACCACATTTATCATAACATGTTTTAAATTCTATCTGCTGCAAAACTTCTTTTTATAAGCTTATTGCAAATGATTTTTGGAACAAGAAAGCAATACAGTTCAATGGTCACTTTCAGAGTAAATACTTTTACTGACTTACTTGTTATAACCATCACTTTTGAGAATATAGCTTTACTGCTGGCATCCGTCTGCAAGTCACAAAAGAAAAATGGATTAAATAAAAATTTTACATTATTTATTTCCACTTGAATATCGAGTGAGAAAGATTCCATATTGAATTATCAACAAGTCAGCACCCATTCTGCTAACACATCAGTGGGTTAGAAATCAAAACCACCCCTGCAAATTTAATGCTAGATGGTTACAAGAAGTAAAAGGTAGATCATATCTACAGCATCACTGTCTCACATATACGTATATAAAATATTTTCATTACTTTTAAATCTACTATGTAACTTATGAACAGCACAAAATGGGTTATTTCTGAGTGTATAATGTCAAAAGAATGCTGTCATTTTCAGAGCTTTTGTTTGTCACAGCCAAACTGTATGTTCAGACAAGAAATGAAAAAAGACAGAAATCAAATCTGGTTTACAGGATCCAAGTAATGATGTCAACACACAGACTCACCATATTCGAACCTCTCGCAACTCAGGAGAGAAAAAGAGAAAAATAAAAACGGTTCTATGGAGTTTCTTTCATCCTGGTTTGGCCTCCTAATACTTGCTAAACCTACAGGTACTGGCTAAAGCATCCATTAAAACAGACCATAAATTGAGCAAACTTCTACTAATTCAGCCAAACATGAAATAACCTGAGGAAGAAGTATTGTTTTAACTTCCAGTAGTACAACTCTACTGAATAATGACATATTGAAGAAGATTAAGAAATATTTCTTTCTAGAAAATCTGTTGTGGCACTTGATCTAGATTATCTTGCATTCACGATATGGAAGTATCTGCAGCAAATGAAGCTTATACTCTAATAAGAGACAAACCACTTTCATCCACTTTCCCACATAGGAACGGGCAAGTTTATGTGTTTTATTTCACTGTTTTCTCCTTCGGCAATGGTATACCAGAGGATTTGCGATTTATGCTTCTGCCCTTCAGAAAAGTAACTTGTCTTAAAGGCAAGTTTGATGTCCAGTCTCTCTCAAGTTAGGAAAAACTACATTTAACAGTAATAAAAAATTTCTTAACATGTTTTCCATCTTCTCAGTAGTGCTCAGACTGGGGACACTCTGAAGAGAAAAAAGGAGAACACCTGCAAAGTTTCACTAAATGGCAAAAAGATTTTCCAAGATAAGAAAAACAGTAGACTGGGAAGTTCAAAGATTTATAATTACAGAATAATGTAGGCTGGCAGTGACTACAGCAGGTCACTTAGTTGAACTGGCTACTCAAAGCAGGGTGAACCTAGGTGAGGTTTTGCTTCAGGCCTTATCTAGTTGCATTTTAAATATTTACAAGGATGAAGACTTCACAATGGCTCTGGGTTCCCTGTTCCCATGTATGACCACTCTTACTGCAATTCTTTTTTTCCTTACTAATGAGAATTTCGTTGGGGCAACTTCTGTACACTACTTTTCCTATTCCTCTTTATCTCAGAGCTCTCACAATGCCTACACTTGCCACAGGGACAATATCTACAGGAAAACAAATAAATTAAGCTATAATGGTTAAATGGAGAAACTAGACTGATGTGAAAAAGCTTGTATGATAACACTAAACCACATTCTAAAAGATCACTAGTTACTAAAGGTGTCTGAAGGGGAGACAAAGGCTGTTTCTCTAAATATTTGTCTGCTTTTATTTCTCAATACCAGATCAAATAAATAGAAGTCTGTGTTAACTGACAATAAACTAGGTTAAATTTCCTCACTCAAAACTTTTTTTGCTGCCTACGATAGCACACCAGACTATCACAAGCCCCCTAAATTGTCCCATGTAGTCTTGCTACTCAAGAGAATATTCAAGTGTGGAGAACTAGATTTAACAGCAAAAAATAGGATAAAATCCAGACTGACAAATACAAACATGTCAACAGCATATACAGTCTTGAATGCAATGCTTATGCTGGCATTTATCAAAACCCACATGTTTAATTACATATCATATTTGATATTTTACAACTGAGAAAGAACTTTCACCACAACTCCCTGAAAACAAAAGTTAAATTTCATTTTCAACTGAAATGCAGGAAACGTTAAGAAACTAACTCAAGTATTAAATGCATAAATGTATTTAAACTATACCAAAGAATATAAAATAGTACATGAAAAACATTTCAATACAGTCACCAAATACAATCAATTATTGCTGCACTAGCATTTACTGCACTTAGAATTTATGTCATAGCATGTTTTAAATGCACCAAGTTAAAATTATGAATTTCACTACAGTCTCTCCGCTAGCAAGACAGTAGCATTTCTAAGCAGATACATTAGCTAACCCAACCACACAGTTACTCACTCTGCCTGGTCCAGGCAATTCTAGCAAATGGATAATTCATTACATTTACCACTGTATGACTATATATGTATATAGAAATTAAAAATCACACACATAGACACATAGGAATGTGAGCATGGCTACGCTTTCTACACTATATTATTTCTGTTAAGAAAGCACCAGATCAAACTTTTGGCATTAAGTTCTAATTATATTCCAAACCATATCAAGAATTTAATCTTACAATTTCTCTACCCCAAACATGAGCATGAACATACATGTAACTAAAACAAATTAAAACTTACTTTATGAAAATATCCTAAATACAAAATAAATTTTCATTTTTCCCTTCCAAGGAAATTTGTAAACCAAAAATTAAATTGCAGCCTGGTATCTCCAATAAAATATTTAAGAAGTTTCCAAGAGAGAAGAGAAACAAGCAACTTATTGGGACAAAAATACTCCAATTTCTTCAAAGTTACTAATCATACATAAGGTAAGAAGTTAAGAGGATACAGGTACTTTTTCTTAATTACTTCATTTGGCAGTCAAAAATAATATGCTGGTTTTACCACCTTTTAAGAGCCAGAACAGTCTTGGCAAGATGTAACTAAACATGGGCGAAAATATTTTAGTATTAAAATGACTGGCAAAATATTTTAGAAATTTCTGTAACACCCCTTTTCCTCTTCAATTTTACTAACAAAATGTATACACATTTCCTACAGCAAGTGTAGTCTAGTGGAGTATCAGTCAACTTTCACAGTATTTTAAACCTGTTATTAAAAATAAGCTTCAGTTAGGCAAACAAATGGAATTACAAAATAATATATTAATGAAAACTCCATATTCACCAGGGGATAAAGATAAGTTGAACTCACTTTAGGTTGTTTTATTAGGTCAACTAAATCCTTTACTTGATGTCGTAGCAGATTTTGACATTTCCACATTTCATTCAATGCTCTAAAAAAAAAAAAAATTTTTTTAATTGTCAAAATTGTCTATTCAATTAATAACACAACTGTCCAAAATGAGTCTTTACATTCTTTTCACTTCAGACACAGAAATGTACTTAACACCTGAACTTTCATTACTTTGTGAGCAAAGGCTAAATGTTTCCTAACAGCATAATATGGAAAATTTAATTAGTCATATTAAACTGAAACGAAGTGAGATTTTGAAAAAAGTTCTATTTCAGATGCTCAAGTGCATTGCCTTAGAAGAAGCAGGAAGTAACTGATGCCTGGTCCATTAAGAACTCATTTGTCCAAGCCTGAAATCACTCTTATAAAAACATTCCAAGAAGCAGGTTAAAGCTGATGTTTAAGATTTTTATCATCAAAACAATGTTTTTCTTGCAGACAGGAAGCAGCTACTAGATGAATAAATTGTGAATGCGGGCATGATTAAACTTGTAAGAGATGCACTAGAGATATTTAACAAAATAGAAAATTAGCACACTTTCCTGGAATAATAAGCCATATAAATAAAAACACAAAAGGTCACAGATGCATTTAAAAAACTTACAGAATTCACAAGTAAAAAGTCTGTTCTATTTAACCAACTGAAAACAACTGTATCTTTAAAATGAGCACTGCTCCATATGAAAACTGTAGAATTCAGAGATTACTTGTCAATTGAAATAACAAGTACTGAAAAGATTCCATTCTGCATTTTCACTCAGACTACACTAAAAATTAGTGAAACATTAAATTTTTATTTTTAATACCCTATTGTTAACTTTGGTTTGTTAAAAGCTGTTGTACCTTTAGACAGGCAATACAAAAAGTGCAGAGCATTCAAACATCAGTTTTTGTAGTATTTGAAGGCTTTGGGGTTTCTTAAGCCATTCTTTTATATACAAAGCCTTTTCTTGTCTTTCTCATGAGAAAAAAAAAAACCTATATTTGATTTTCAAGTGGCTGAGTACTAATAAATTAAAAACAAAGTAAAACTATCTAAAAGCAATCCAACTGTGAACACTACAGCAGTGTAACAGTTATCAGTCAAATTCACATGCATGACCCATTTTAAGGTGGAGAAGGCACGTAACAATTATAAGTAAAATGCATACTGAAGGAGGAAAGACAAGCAAGTAATTCCTTCTCATTCTTAAAAGTCACCCTAGCTGCTGCAACAAGTATTATATTAACTGAGGAGTTGTCAGATAACATCTAGGGCTGATCTACCATATCTATGTTATCTCGTTTCAGACATAAAAGTACTGGCATGCACTCAAGCTTCTTTCCAGATCTTTGACACTACTTTTTTTAGCTGTATATGGTTGAAATGTATCACATCTTGTTAGAAAACACCCTATTAAGTTTGTTGAGTTTTTTTTCAAAATCTCACTTGAACAATAGATACTATTTTATGTTCTCTCTTCTAAAAGTTTAACTACTTCTGCCCACTGGCCTAGGCTACTCATAATAGTTCAGAACTAATTTACAATAATACTTGTATTAAAAATTATTTTTCAAGTGGTAAAAAGCAGCACATACTTCACAGCATTTGAATCCAGTGTTGCATACAGGTAATACAAACATTTCATTCGTTCATTTGTTTCCAAGTTGTGAGGGACCATGTACTGAGCAAAAATGCGTTCAACAAGTAATCTGAAAGAAAGGATTAAGAAACTGAAGCTGTGAAGGAAGAACGTGGTCTTGAATTGTAGAAACATTAATTCAAAAATTCTCAGACCTATGTAGAGATCAGTTGTTGCATATAAAGATGGGTTTATTTAAAAACCTAAAGGTCAAGTTATTTAACTTCCAATACAACTCAGCATAAATTAAACAGAAATTTATCATTACAGAAGACGCAATATTTATGTTAGCAGCAGGAGATTTCAGAGATGATGTTCTCAAAATCAAATGTATTAATGAGGGCAGGAACCAAATGATTTTGGAGAAAGATGTCAATCCACTAAGATGTTACCATTCACTTTCATTACAAGTCAGTATTAGGGTAAATTCATGAACTGACCCAAATTCATGGGCCTAAAATTAAAAAAAAAAAAAAAAAAAAAAAAAAAAAAAAAAAAAAAAAGTTGAGTTGATTATATCACGAAGGCAAAAAGGAGAATTCAAATACTAGTCAGCAGGAGATTGACTTCCTTCCACCCTTCCATGGCGCCTTTCTCAAGAGTTGAGTTTATCCCATTTCTTTTACTTCCACAATGAAAATGCAGGTACATCCACAAGGAATTATTAAAAGCTTCTACATAAATTGAAGCTCCTTATTTGGAAACAAGAGAGAAAGGTTTGGGCCTCACAGTTATCTAGAACAGACTGAGAAGGAAAAACAAAAGGAAAACGAAGCCCATGTTGCTCTCCTAAATACTATATGAAGGTCCAAGACTGAGCTCCAAATACAGAGGTCAGTATTAAGAAAGTGGAGCAAACAGATAACAAAAAAAAAAATCATGTATGGTTAGGCGAGGAAAAGAGAAGAAAATTCCTTATGCACAATAGAAGGTGATCAAAATCCAGCTAGTTTAAAAAGATCCTGACATTAAAGAAAAATGTGAGTGGGCAAAACTGGATCTGACGACCCAGACAGTTCCCATCCATTTCCATGGTACTATGAAATAATTGTTTGTTTTGAAGATGACTTTTAGAGGTTTTGGATTTTTGAAAAGACGCATAAGGCTTTGCAATGCCATTTGTATCTTAACATGCTATGAAGGCCAAAGCTTCATTTCCAAAGCCAACAAGATTAGTCACGGCACACCAGTTCCCAAATAAGTTTCCCATGTGCAACCATCTATTTTTCCATACCAACAGCCATTTACAAAACTATAGCTGGTATGTCAGAGGCACTCCTTTCACCACAGATGCAGGACAAGTCTCTAATTCATGGCTAGTGTAGTACAAAAAAAAACTAACCCTCTACAGAGTGAGATGCCTTAACCACTGTCACTACATGTACTAGACTTACCTTTAAAACATACAAGAACACACAAATCTAAAGCAACATCATTAAAGCAATTTTACTTACTGTTTTAACATAAAAATTAACAAGCTAATGAAATATAAACACAAATCTCCTTTACTGAAGCAGTGATGAAGCACAGCCAAAACTTTTGAAATATTCCAACCTCTCTCTCTCACCCTTTAGGATCACTTTTAGCCTTAATATAAAAAATAAAGTAGAAGCAAAGACAACATTTGACTGCAGTTATATAAGATTATGCACTGAATCAAAACATAAAAGATTATCAAGTTTCCTCCTTCTCGTCAGCACTTAGGCAAGAAGGGAAAACAAATCTTCACAAGTTACCACCCTTATCCCCTGAATTACCTAGCTCACGCAACTGACTTACCGGTCATCAATACTGTTTTGATAATATATATGCAGAAGTTTATCTTTGATCCATGATATCTGTTTTGCAGCTTCTTTTCCTGCTTCTGACTGTAATGAATATTTCTTGTATATCTGTGCAAGTCCCATCATAGCTTCCTTCCTCACTCTCCACTTGAGAAAAAGAAATAGTATCTAGTTTAGCAGTTCAAAACTCAAAACTGAAAAGACTGCAGAATTTCCTGTTAGGTATTTCATATGCTACATCAAAATAATTTAATTATCAAAAAAAGTTAAATTGAGTTCTAAGTGCAACAGTTTCTCATGAGGACATACATTGCATCATATCTATTACACTAAACCTTTCAACACCAGTAACTACCATGTAAGTATGCCTCTTCAATTTAGAACTACTACAAATTTAAGCCAACACCCTTTCTCACAGACTATGCTCAGTATCTGTGACTGCATTATTCCTGCAACAAGGAAAAGCATGTCACCAAATGAAAAAAATCAGGCAATAATGTTCATTTCAGAAGTTTGCTATCAACAAACCTTTTTACTGTGCTTTAACGTAAGTACCAAACCTCAGAAATTTAACCAAATAATGCAACATAGCTAAACTAAAATTAAAGACTATTCAAATATGAAAGTTTCTACACTGATTTGCAGTCTTCCAATGATTAAGTAAAAGTAGGTTAACTAGCTAACTCTCTGATGGTAGAACACCTCATCAGTAATCTACAATACATTTTGACACCTGCTCACAAAATTTCTTAAGAAAAATGTTAGAATGTTTTAATGGTCTTATTTTACTTAAAAATTTTACAAGAACCAGACAACTGGAACAACATTGTGCTGCAGCCTATTTATTTAAATCATACCATCTTAAATAAAAATACAGCACAATGAAAAATGTAGCATTCTAGTCAGCTGGAAAAGATGCCTCACTAAATAGATTGCATCAAAATGTTTTGCATTATATTGGTTTTCACTTGTAATTTTAAAACTAGTACAGTAATTTTTAGAGGTGCTGCTTTTAAAAAAGCTGAGTGACAGTTTAGAAACAAAATGCACAGCCATTGTTAATACCAGGTATGTCTTACCCGCTTGTCCAGTGTTCGCTCTCTGACAAAATTTAGCAGATGATCATTGACAAGCAGAAGATCTTTTTTAGCAGCAGTAACAATGGATACTATAACATCATGCCTTATAGCCTCTTCAGGATCATGTGACCTTACTTTCAGATACTCTGGGGGAAAAAACAGAGTATTTCAGTGTAAATATACAACTTCAGCTATTTTCCTCAATAGACAGAAACAGAAAAAACTATTTTCTTCTGTTTGGAGCATCAGCAGTAAGAAATCAATAATCTTCTCCAAGATTAACTGGAATGTCAGTAACACTTTGTATTTGCTTAGAATATCAAATATTTATTTGGCATTGCTGAAGTAAGACTCATGGGGCTACATTTTTGTTTTTATTTTATCTTATAGTAGTTACACTATCTATACAGCAGCAACTATTATAGTCAAGCAGGATTGGATCTGTACAGTAGAACAGACAGTGCTTGAGAACTTGATATCCTATACACATTTTTAAGTCTTACATCCTAGTAGAGGCTACTCTGTTCCTGCGGACTCCACCACCTTTGGCTGCTGGAGCACACTAGCTGCATTCCTAATCACAACTTCCATATCATCGACAAGGAATCTAGTCCACATTTCAGGAACCCTCCACAGTGCGTGAGCCACGTAAGCATTGTAAGCAGGGACAAATCACAAGACATACTTCAAACTACAACACTTATTTAGACACATCCTGCTTCATTCATCTTAAAACACTTCTCCTAGGTTATTTTGGCCTACTGCTACTTATTTGCTAACACCAATAATCTCATACTATCAACATTTTAAGACTTCCACTTTTAGAAGTCAAACATATTAGCTACCTATTGCCATTTCAGAAAGCTGCCAAATAAATTGGCAAAGTTCACGTACCTTTTTAGAAGTAGGTATTTTAGGTTAATTTAGAAGCACAAACAGGTAGAAACACGCACACAGAAGTTACTAAGATGACCGTACACTGCATACATCAGTGAAACACTGAGAACATTAAGAAACTTTGCCAATTCAAGGTTTACTCTGAATGAAGTAACCAGGGGTTACTGTTCTCTTACTACTTTTCAGTGACCAGTGAAAATCTTCAAGTCTCATCTGAAATGCTGGCCACTAACATTTCTGGTAACCAGTTCAAGCGTTGAAAGAGTACATCAAGAAAGCTTTGCACTTATGGAGGTTATGGAATTTGTAATTCAAATGAGACTTTTTATTTTTTTTTTAAAGTTTTGTCCTACAGGAACACAAACTGAAACAAATGAAAAATATTGCCATTACACAAAACAATTCTGGTCTCAAACACCACTGAGTCAGAGAAAGTTTTCAACAATTTGACTTTGATAAGTGCTGTGGGGACAGAGAGGAGGGGCAAGCAAAATTACATTTCCCAGAGGATACCATTAGAGGGGGCACAAAGTCTTTCTGCATTGGAAAAAAAAATAAAAACTGAAAATATAACTCTGATAATCAAAAAGAAAGTGTCTTTACCACTTCAGTAAGGAAAGGTCCAGAACATTTTTTTTAAACTGGTTTAACAATACCATAACTACAGGATGACTTTAGCCTGCCTCTATTTGTGTCCAGGAAAGTAATCCCATGTACCTCACAGTCCTTTAAATTCCCTCCTCAAACGGACAAAGACACTGCCTCCAAAAAACTACAAGTAGGAGTTTATTGATCAGGGAGAGATTTAGTCTCCAAACCAAACCAACCAATTCTCATTAATTTCACCTTTTTTCTTTTTCATGCTGCAATCGATGCCAGTTGCCTTCTTCCTACAGAGATCTTGAATTTCAGGCTGTGTTCGATCTGACCGAGGTAAAACTGTGAAGCTGTGGTCACTGGTATCAGGACTGTTCTCATGTTTTGGACAGTGGCTGTGTAAGACTTAAACATTTCAGCTTTGTGGAGCTGAAGTCTCCACTCTGCACCCTAATTAATAACTGCCAAGACCATTAGGTTAGGCAGGCTGTCTTTACCTGATTCCACAGTGCTTAATTTCAGCAGCAGTTGGGAATGCAACTACTATAGGAGAGGGAGGGTGATCTCTCTGGTTAAGGCATTCTCTATGTACAATCCCCTCAGCCTGAGAAGTATCACTGAAGGCAAGGACTCGGTGACTTAGAACTCCAACATCAATTAGGTCCTCCACAACATCTGACAGTGTTACTTAGGATTATAACTGACCTTCTTTACTTTTCCATGAGGCTTAAAATGGTGTACTAATGTTATAATAAATCTTATACCTGTTAAGTCTTTTGCCAGGTCAGGATGGTTCATAAGGCAGTGACTTGCAAATTTCACACATTCAAGACGAATAGGTACATGGATATCATTAAACCTAGTTTGAAACAAGACAATGCATTACAGCAACAAAAATATCACACCTACCAAAGCAACTTTATCATTTTTACACAATCTCAAATACTTCTGAAACTACTTTTTATGCTTCCTATGCACAGTTACATGAATACAACATCTCTGATTTCACAGTAACAAGTAGACTGTCTTCAACTTAAGAAAAAATTCTTGTACTCATGTATTATTTCATGTTCTGAACATGGTTTTAAACAAATTAAAAATTAAATTTTCGAACATCATTGCTGTTGAAATGCTTACTTACCAAATAAATAGATTTTCAGGAACAACTGTTTTAGTAAAAGACAGGTATGCTTTCCAAATCAGGAGACATTTAGAAAGCTTCTTTCATAGCTATTATAATTTATAGGTAACTTTATTATAACTTTGTCAAAATCCTTGAAAGAAGTAAATGCACCTATCTGATTAATAACTAGTTGGAAACAGTAATTATGAACAGTCTGCACATATTCATATTAAAATGCAATGAAGCATTTTCCTTTGGGCCCAATTTGATGTGGTATTTTTTCATTGCATTCTATGTTTCAAATACTTTCAAGTAAAATATCTTTCTTCAATTAAGTTTCTTTTACTTTCCAAAGTAGCCTTTCTTTGAGGACTCTGGTTTTGATACGATAGAATTCTACATTTTAAACTACTGCATTTGTATCAACTTTTAGAATTTATCCTCACTCAAATCAAAAACATTTTCATCATAGTAGCCATACGTAAATTTCTCCTGACCACAAGCTCCAGTTATGTTTTCCATATCAAACTGGCACAATATTTCAAAAACAAAGACTATGTTTGCAGCATTGTAAATACTACATACTTCTTTTAAGGTACCCCTAACCATTAAAAAAATTGAAACTAACATACAAAGACTGAACATAAAAGTCTCAAAAGCGGTTCTAATATCACCTGATACTGCAAGTGTCATTTGATGCTGTTTTTGAATTAATCCATCATTGACTACTTTGACTTCCGAAGAAATTAAAATATTCGTTTTTCTTGATAATGGCAATAATGATAGTTGAAAAAAATTAGCTTATAAGGGGATGATTTGTAAATGCTCATTCTGCAGAAATACAGATGCAGAAGATATATCGATATACAGCATTATGTGTCAGAATTCAGATAAAGCAGCACGAAGTAATTCACACTTAGCTGTGTCACTTTAAAACAAAACAAACGAAAAAAAGCAACCTGAATTGGACTTCAATGAATGTTTTTCCTGCCTTAGGCAGGGAACTAAATCAAAATATACCTCCCCAGGTAGCACTGCCAAAGTGGTTTGTTTTGGGATGCCAACTCCGAATCCTTCGCCCCAAACATTTTTGCTAGAAGTTTTACAACCTGCAGACGTTCTTCATTATCATTGCTCTGGAAAATGAACAGATTTTTTTTTTTAATTAAAAAAGTAAACTAGCCCAAAAAACAAGAGTTGTGTTTTGTACAGTTTTTACATCAATACCCTAACACACTTCTAGGAATACCATAATACAGATCGATAGACTTCTCATGTATACAAACATCTCTCTCAAGACAAAAAACTTTCACTATTTTTGTGAGAAGACAGACTAATAAAGGCAGGAAAAATGAAAAACAATATAGACACAAAAAACAGTTTGAACAAAGCCTAGTGAAAAATACATAGATAAATGCATCTTTTTAACCCTTAGGTACAGACTACAGGTTGTGTTAGGAAATCGGATATGTAGCTGTAAAAGCTTACACAAGTTCAGGCACAACACAATAGAAAACTCAGTCAACATTTGTCTACACATAAAGGTTTGCAGTTCTCTAGAATAGTCCTTAATTTAAAAAAAAAATTATAAAAGTTTCCAGAACACAAGTTTTTAGAGAAAAGCAGATTAAGTATCCAAGATCTGAGATACACAGTACCTAGTCCTGTATTTAAGCCTCTTTTAAAAAATGCTGAGGTACAACAGATAACTCTTCTTTCATATTTAAAATTAGCACTGACAGGGATAAAACAAGGCCTTCTCCAATATATTTTCATTATCACTGGTTTGTCTTACATTTATTTAATACAACACACAGTATTTGAACCCTAATACATACTCGGGAAATGTAATCTAACATTTGTGCAAATAGTATGTATTTACTGTTCACCAATTTTTTTTCCCTTGCTTATTAAAGGGAAAAACCGTAATTGGTTGCAACAATTCTTTGAAAAGGGAGTAGCTAAAATTAGTTTATATTAATTAGATATTATTCATCCCTTATTATTTCCGGCTTTTTTTCCCCCCTTGTAATAAAGACTTGAAAATACCATTCTTTTCTACCATCTTTGACATTCTTTTTATTTCAGCATCACCTTTTGAATGTGAACAAGAAGTAAGAGCACAATACAGCTGTCAGAGTTCTTTGATACAACACCACAATCTTAAACACAAACTATTTCTCCCGATTCAATACCATAAAAAGGCTGAAAAGTTTGCCAGCATGTCCTTTTAATTCAGAACCCCAAGAACAGTAAAAGCATTTGTAAAACCTTTAAAGTAGTAGAGCAAAAAAAATTAAGGAAGCAGTAATTTCTAACACTGACCTCCTACATTACAAAAGACTGGTTTTTTTGGAATGCACTTTAGTATTAAGTACTGGAAGCACTAATAGTAAATCCATTACTATGGTTTTTTTGTATTTGACTGTTTTTTTCCAATTAACATTCAGACTGACATGACTGGAAGCCTTCTACAACCCCCTCCTCTTAAGCTGCAGCAATAACTGACATTGATGAGTGTACATTACACTACAAATTCTTATTCTGTGGCCTCATGGCTAAGAACTTTTCTTTTTTTTTTTTTTTGGGTAGCCTGTATTAGTCCAACCTCCATGACTCACATCCCATCCACTCCTGCTTAAACAAACAAAACATTCAAAATATTAAGGATTTCTAAATTTTTCTAGGAATCAACAGAGATTCACAGCAAGATACTCCAGAGGGTGGAGGGAGGGTGGAAGAGTTGGAAGCATACTAAACATTCAACAACTCAATTACACAACCAGGAAGATAGGAAAAAAGTCAACAAAACAAAAACCCCAACCAAAACCATAGCGAAAAGAAAAAGTCAACCAAACCAAACAAAAAACCAACAACAAAAACCTAAAATAGACTTAATTAATTAGCTGCAGAAGCTTTCACTGTATCAGCCACTAATCCAATTACAAAACAACTGACTCCTGTTTCTAGTCCTGTTGTAGAAAGAACAAATATTTGTGATTTTGTGATTATGGACCAACAGTATTTTTAATACTTATTAAATTTGTGCCAGTGTTGGTCTCCTTGAAACATTCTTATATAAGCTCCTAAAAGGTAATAAAATTCCACCAATACTTATTGAATAAATGCAACACTGTTATAGTCCTTTATTCTACTTTAATCTCTTTTTCTGAGGGAGGAGGAAAAAAAAGGGTATCATAAACTCTGAAAAATCTTAATCCTTCTGCATTCTATGAGACACTGTGTACTTGGAAGAGTCACACCCTTCACCACTTTTCTTAGTTAAATCCAGCACTCTGTGTTTAATGGTGTTCCATCAATTTGTCAATAAAAATTGACACTGAACATTGACATTTTCAGTTTCCCATAAATGCCCTCAACACACAGGCAAGCTGCTCTTCTGCCTAGACATTTGGGTCTGTCACTAACAGCAGCTGAAGTCAGATTGTTACCACTACTGAGTCCAAAAGAATAGGCAGCACTAAAGATCTAGAGGGAGTTGGGAATAGAAGTGGACATATAACCTGAAACTTGCGAAAAATTTTAACTACCATATTCAGGAAGAAAGGCAGCTCTACAATAACAGAAGCCAGCCTTTTATTGATTTTATTCATTACATCGTATTGGCTTAGTAACACAGTGAGACAAAAACCTAAGCCCCATTGCAGTTACTTTCCAAATACTCCATGAGCTTTTAATTCTCCTGAACTTTAAGATGTTATTCACTTTCTGTAACAGACATTTCTAAAACTCAAATATTAAATTTGAACAAAGGAATATCAGTTTCCTTTACAAGCTGATGTACACAATAATACATTCCTACCTTTATCCTGAACCAAACTGAACCAACCGTGTCAGTGCTAGATCTCTAAACACACCACCTTAAAATCCCAAAATCAAAAGAGGTTAAATGAATCTCAGTGCTCATTCTCATGCTAATTCCCCAGACTCCTTTCCAAAATCAGGTAAAAAAAAGAAGTACTAGTAAGAAGCAACTATGATTTGATACAGCTCTCACAGAACTTAGCAACAGTTCTGCCACCTGAGAACACAGGATCTTTTCTTAACAAAAATCTATAAAGGTGTGGTGAGTTGATCCCAGCCAAAAGCCAAACACCCACAGAGCCTGTCACTCTCCTCTCCTGTATCAAGAGAGGAAGCGAAGAGAAGGAAGGTTAAAAGGCCCATGGATCAAGACAGCAACAGTTTAATAGGGTTTAAAAAGCTGTGTGTTGAAGTGGAGCAAAAAGAGGAATTCACTACATCCCACTGTCAGGGAGATGTCCTAGCAGTTCCTAGAAAGGTCTCCACTTGAACAGCGCTTTCTTGGGAAGACAAACACCATGAGCAAAAACAAACCCTTTCTCCTCCTTTCCCTGACCTTTTATGGCTGAATATGTGTCCCCTCTAAACCTCCTGCCCTGACTCAGCATACTTGGTGGGGGAAAGGGGGAAGCAGCACAGGGAGAAGCCTTTACCTGTGCCTTCACTCTTGTACCAAAATGACAAGGTGCCTGAACACCAGATGGCCACGTCATCTAGATCCAAAGTAGTAAGTATGTTCAGTGGCATCACTGAGACACTCAAGATCTCTCACAAGTTTCATACTAGGAGTTTGTTAACCCCACTATACACGGTCAAAAATTTATTTGGCCACTGACAGGAAAGCCCTGAGATTTTACCCACACTCAAAGACACAGTCTGGAACTTCCGTAAGACCCTAAACGCATGAAGATAAACCAGGAGGCTTCCTGCCACAAAAAGTTCAAAAAAGTTCAGGGAGATGGAGAGCAAGAGATTTGGATTCTGACACTAATGAGTCACAGAGATGTTTGTTCACATTCTCAGACTCCCCTCAGCCACAGAGGCTGAGAATAAGGCAGCCCAATACATTGGAAGGCAGTGGAGATGGCTCAGTGAAGCTCATCTGGTGGTTGGGAGAAAACCACCATCACTTCATTTTCAAAAGGTGCCACAGAAATTGTAGGATCATAGAATCATTAAAGTTGGGAAAAAAATCTTTAAGATCATTGAGTTCAACCATTATTCTGGCATCATCATGTTCATCACTGAACCATTATATCCACACACCTGAAAACTTCCAGAGATGGTGATTCCACCACTTCCCTGGGCAGCCTGTTCCAATGCTTGACCACCCTTTCAGTGAAAATATTTTTCCTAATATCCAGTCTAAACCTCCCTTGATGCAACTTGAGGCTGTTTTCTCTGGTCCTGTCACTTGCAACCTGGGAGAAAATACGGACCCCCACCTGGCTACAACGTCCTTTCAGGTAGTTGTAGAGATCAATAAGCTACCCCCGAGCCTCCTTTTCTCCAGGCTAAATGGTTAGAAGCAAAGAAATAAGATATTACACAGAAATTCTCTTTCATATACAGAATACGCAACTAGAGGTAAAGCTACCAATACCAGGACGAATTAGATTAAAAATACAGGATCACTATGAGAGAAACATGCAGCACCTAGACTGTGAGACTGAGTACTTGAAGGTCAGGATGAAATTTGTGAACAATCCCTAAAGAACAAGTCAAGAACACCAAGAGCTTTTAGCATCCTCAGAGAACAGAAGATGATTCTCAAAATGAGAACAATCAGGATCAAGAGCACCTACCTTCTTTTTCCCTCTCAGTATAACCAGAATTTATGGAAGGCAGCAGGGCAGTCCTTGCCATCATGAAACGGAAGTACATACGACAGACTTCAGATTTCAGACTGTGCTCAGACAGAACTCCTTAAGGCCAAGTAGAATACAGATTCACAGTAAGCCAACCACATTCATGGCAGAAGCCTGGGCATGACCTCCTACTAAGCCAAGTTACAGTTCTTTGTAGATGAGTAATGGAAGTGATTGGTAGTTGGAGACACTGGGCATATGACCTGTCAACAACAGCATACTGCCGAAACTTCAACAACTTCCAACAAAGGAAAACGAGAAATCCCATGTTACGTTGTTGTTTTCTAAGGCCTAATTGTTATTTCCCAATTTATTTTGAAGTCCTGTGCCCTACTGAGTTGACCTTCATTCTTCAGCCTTTACATGACAGGGTCAGTAAAAAAAAAAATTGAAATCATGTTTACATTTGTGTGAAAGCTACCATTTATCATTTTCTATAGGCAAAATGACTTTCATACAATGTTAAAAGAATTTACAAAGAACAGGTCTTGGAAAAAATGGCTCAAATTACAGCAAAATACAAAAAAAGCACTTTAAATTAAATTTCATTGTAATGATAAAAAATACGGTATTCTATTCAAATTCATGCAGAGCTTGCCAAGTTTGCACCAAGCTTGCATCTCAGCTTTAAAGTGAGCCAGAACACTTGGTGTCTTGCTCTGAGAAGTCTACCATAAGTATACTTCATCTGGCCAAAATTTTTTTCCCCTACTGCTTTTAAAGCCAATTAAAAAGAAAATGCACATTTTCAAAAACACAGAGAACAATTACTCAATTTATCTTTGAAAAGCACAGATCCTATGTCACCTTCCGTGTGCTCAGCATATGCAAGTTGAGATCATTCTGGCACATCTCCACAACTCAACTGCTCAGACAGTCACAGCTTTCCTTCAACACTGGACACAAGGGGAAAATTTATCACCATGAGAGCAATCAGCAATTGGAATAATCTCCCTAGGAAAATAGTAGATTCTGTGATGCTGGACATTTTAAGATGCAGCTAGACAGAACACTGGGCCATCTTGTCTAGATTGTGCTTTTGCTAAGAAAATTTGAACCAGATGATCCTTGAAGTTCCTCTCAACCTTGTATTCTATGATTCTATGATCATCTGCTAAGGTGTAATATAAATCTCCTTAGCAGCAAAGCAGCAATGAGATCTTGGAATACAGTAACTGGCCCATAAGCATTATTTGCTGTTATTACAACTGTGTTTCCAGAGCCGTATTAGACAATCTCATAGAACAAACAGTGGGTGTTCCTGTGAAACTATGTATTTGACCTAAATACACTCCACAAACTTATACTTCAACACCTAGTAGTCCATGCTGAGTGAGCTCAGAGGGACATGGCTCCTATACTATGGGCATAGAGAAAGACATAATACTATGAGACAAACCGAGAATCACCAAGCCAAGCTCTGAATGATATGCAGAGCTCACTGAAGTTCTTGGTTATTGTACTATTAACTTTCATTAACCTTTATTCAAAGGTATCTCCCCTCTGCCAAATTTCAATACAAACTGCCAAGCATGTTTTTCTCCTTTACTACCCACCCGATCCATGCCTTCGTCAAGCTTAACAGGACTACTGTTGTCCAGTTTCTTTTCACTCAAAGCCACAAAAAACTTAGCTGCCTTCAATCATAAGCACTATGAGTTTCACTGAAATCACACTCTCTTCTCAACACACTAATGAGTTATTTATCTGGAATTGGATTAAAAAATGTTTGACATTAGCTGCTGCTGTTCAGAATAAAGCCAAAACTATTGTGGTAAGTATTTAATAATTGCTGACAGGTCTGCATATAGAATGAACTTGCACTGATCTCAGAAAATATACAGGCTGACCATATTTCATTCATATTTTAGAATCTTTATCTTCAAAATACCCTTTTAACCACAGAAATATCTTACAGATCCCTCAGCTCATATAGAACCATAAAATGGTTTGGGCTGGAAGGGACCTTTAAGGACCATCTAGTTCAACATTGCTGACGTGGGCAGGAGACCTTCCACTGAATCAGGTTGCTCAAAGCCCCATCCAACATGACCCTTAACACTTCCAGGGATGGGGCATCCACAAGCTCTCTGGGCAACCTGTTCTAGCATCTCCAAATTGAAGCCAGGTCTGGCCTATTTCAAATAGAGGTGCTTTTTTTCCCCTTCAAAGATGGGTCAAATTACATTTGACAGCCAGTGGGACAAAATAGGCATGTATTATTGTTCTTAAAACTTCCAGTATGAGAAACACACACACCTGAAGTTACAACAGGATTATAGTACTCTTAGAATAGCTACAAACTATATGGAATTCCAGAAGGCTTCAAGGAATAAGAGCAGTAAGAATGTAACTATAAAAACACGCGTCTCCTGGAAACACTGTTAAACTGCATCAAGCATGACCCACTTACCCTCAATGGTTCAGACCACAGAGAGAAAACTACACTAAGGATGAAGGAGATAAAAAGCAACAAAATACATGCTCATCATCTGAAAAGAGTATACTAAACAGAGAACAGAAAGGCAAACATGAAAAAAATGTGTTGTAAATTAAGAAGTACAAACAAAACATGGAAATGCTTAGGGCTGAAATCAGCCAGTTTAAGGAAGAGACCAGAAATTGCTCTGGAATGGGGAAGGAGGAGGAAAAAAAAACCTGACAGTGTTAGACTACTAGACTTTCTGATTCCAATAAAATAAGATTCAAAAAAGACATTGATATTGAAATAATGAAATATGAGAATCAATGACAGAGGATGACAAAACCTGTGGTTTTAAGTGGACCTAAAGATGGGAAAGGCATTGCACTTATGTACTATGAAAAAGGATATGGCAGCAGTTAAGATTAAATATCCTGAATAACTCCTTCAGCTGCAGAAGTACTGTTTTTAATGGACTGAGAATGATAATTGCCATCTGCAAGAACAGGAATTAAAGGCTGAGAAAGATCTACTTTGAAGACACAGACAGCAAGCAGTAAGTTGAACCCTACTTCTTTCAGAAACATGAATGGAAAGATAAAAGCAGTAAAAAACCCCTCATCCAACAAGTGAAGCATGCCCGACTACCAACAGTAGGGGGAAATGATAGGCATGAGCCAGTCACTATGACAATAAAAACTGCAGTAAAAACAGGTCAAAGGTGCTACAAACCTAAACTCTGGCCTCAATTATAAAACTGCATGCAAATTTAGAAATGAGCCATTGCACATTAGCCCTCAAGTTTAGTAACAGACCACTTTCAAACTCAGTAATACTATACTAATCGAACTCCTCACTTCCACAGAAACCATGGGGATGACAAATAGAATCAAAGTAGTGCAGGGTAAAGGGAGTACCAATTGTTCTATTGCACTTCTCCATTCCACTCTGAAAAGGAAGTCAAAAAGAAAAATACTCATTAAAATAGATAGCTAGCACCAGCCATCCTCCAGACATATGAAATAAGCCTGAAAAATCATAAAAGTCATTGCAGCAATTACTACAAAACATATTTACACCTTCCAAGTCTCTGTTAACACTTGTCACAGAACTACTATTTGGACAAAACTGTCAGTACATCAGTGTATATATTTAATATATTAAGTCTTTCACAATAAATTATACACTAAACCTAGGAATAAAACAGGTCAAATTTTTAGGTCATCAAAAAATTGAGTTATAGCTTGAAAGATACAAGCAAAAAAAAAAAAATCTACCAACAAAACCTGAAATATGCACTGCAAGTTAATACTTTTTAAGTTAAATTATGCTTTTTGAGGGCTTTTATGAGTTTTCCTTTAAATTATGCAGAGAAAGTGTATTAGTTTTATATGCCAAATAATTTGATGAACTTCCCAGAAAAAAAAAACCCAAACCACATTAATAGTCAAAGCATACACATTTCAAATACATAAAAAGGGTAAGAACTGCTTACCTTAAGTTTGAATTCAAGCTGTGGCAGAACAGAAAGCAAGAGGTGACTGTCAATATTGTATAACTCCAGAATCAAGTCAAACACATGCTCTGACAGGTCACTAATTGATGTTTTGCCAAGCATGAGGACCTGATTGAAGAACTGGAAAACAAAACAGAGTATATGTCAACAACTAGAGTATATATATATACTCCTCCAGATTTTATGCTTGTCAAGTACTAAATCTACCTTTTAATTTTACAACAATAATTTCACTACTATATAAATAAAAATGGGGGGTGGGTAGCACACATAGATAAGAATTCTGTAGTAATCTGTTTTATATTCAATATTATACATTAAGGAAAAAAAACATTACAAGTGATGTTTAGTTTATTCGAGCAGGCCTACAATTAATTTAAGAAACAAAACTTCAGAGGAGTTCCAGTGCATTACATCTTTTTACAATGGGACTATATTTAGAGTTATTTCAGTATTAAGGACCACCACTTCAAAAGTATTCTAACATTTAGTCAAAACAAGGCTGAAACAACTGGATAATTACTACATTAGACAGCTGACAGCTTAAGCAGTTGAAAGTAAAAGCACAGGAATTAATAACTGACTGTTCCAGAATTTGTTTTACAAGCAGCCTAATGCAGCTGTAAACCAATTATTCTTTCTTAGTAACCTTGACAAGTTTGAGGGAAACTTCATACTTGTCATGTTACTTCCAACTATATCCTCTCAGATGGGTAAGAAGGAATATACTACCCCCTACACATAAAGGAAGGATATAGTCTGGAACATTTTGCTTCTCTTTGGGTTAAAACAGTGCACAAGTGTGACTGAACATATTACACTATTTCTACCTCCCACTAAGAAAACAGAATACATTTAACTGTCACTTCAGTTTTCTACTCCGAAATTTAGGACAGATGAACATCACAACACCCTGCACCTGACAAAGTTAATCATATCAGTTAAAAACCCTAAAAACATGAAAGCTACAACTTTTTAATATTATAAAATGAACCCAAACAAGTGATGCAACAGAAAAAGTCAACAGTTCAAATAATAATGACTAGAAAATAACAGAAAGGTGCATTTCATTAGAAGTTAAAGACTGTCTTGCAGAAATATTTTGCATTTCTGGATACAGAGTTGCCTGGAATGCATATATTCCTGGTTAGGAAACTAACAATTACTGTATTTTTAATGTGTTTTAAGAAAGCGAACTTTCAAAATAGAATATTTCTCACATGTGGGAAAGAAAGAAGACACCATGTACATTCTTTCCATGAAAGGAAGATTCTTATTGTACAAACTTCCTTAAAACTCACAAAATGTCACCCAGTTTGTAATCTAAACTTACAGATGAACAACATTAAAGACACAAACCCATGTACAAACACCTTTCCAAACAGCAGGTTTGAAGTAAGAGTTTTCACTGAAGATTTTTTAAAATCTTAGGAGGTACCCACTTTCCAGGTACCACAAGTGTTACAAGTCTGAAAGCAGCAGAAAGCTTTGAAGATTTTCTATTGTTTCCAAGCTCCTGAGGTTTTGGATAGATGCCATGAGACCTGCTAAGTCCTCAGGTACTAAAAAAAAAAGATTTTTCTACTGTGCAACTTAACTTATAGCATAATCCTGTCTGATCTTTACTTCCCCTCATCCATCTTCTATTACAGTGGCTATGATAGCTACACTTAACTTGGCTACAGTTCTCTATTCACTTGGTTTTCTTCCTTATTATTTGTTCTTAGATTCTGTTTCCTCTTCTCACTGCTTAATATCAGCGTTAAAATACTGCCCTATCTTCACTTCTATTGGCTTCTAAAGTCTCATCACCTCACTGAAAGAATTTTGCCACAAAAACACTGTGTTTACGTATTTTTATCAGAACAATACATATAAATACATTTGATCTTCCAGTCACTCTAAGGATTGACTCTCAAGGTCTTCTAAAAGAGTAAAAAGTAAACCACCCATTACATTTCACAAATCAAAATTATTACAGGCTTAGTAGTTTATATATAGTAAAGAATTAAACTCAAAAGGACAGGTTACACTGTGCTTCATTAATATAGCAATTCTCTCAAAGAAAATTGAAAGTCTGTAAAAAGTTAATTTGCAGCCCTGTTTGAGTATATGTAATTCATTCTTTTTATAATAAGCTCAGTTAAAAAAAATACTAATTTCCATATTTGTTTGCAGTCTTCACTTACATTAGTAATGTATGGTTCAATGGCTTGTGCTGTCCTCTTTAGTAAAGCCTTTGCCAAATCATAGGCTTGCTTGTTTAAATTCTGGGAAAGAAAAAGAGAAAACAAAACAGAAATTTTTTGAGCATATGCATTAGTCCTAAAAATAAATCCAAGAATTTAAAGCTATCATGTACTGGTAAATGCACTAAAGAAACAGCCTGTTCTTTTTATACTTTCAGTAGTAAAGACAATATAGAAAAAACAAACTCATTCCAAACAGAGTTTTGTAGTTGCCACTGATATTACTGAGAAAAAATCTCTTTCCTGGTAAATGAGGGCTTCCTTTTAGTAGTACATCTAAGACTGACGCTCAGTGGCATTTTACAGCTCCTCCATACCAGCTTTCCCAAAAACCAGGAGTGTGATACAAAGCAACACTGAGACATTTACAGTCACCACAGAAGCAAGACTCTGAACAGGATTGTGGCAGAAAGCACAACTCTGTCCCTGCATCAAGCAGCCACCTGTGAACCACCATCACAGCCTTTCATGGTACCATGCAAAGATACTTGGTCTGTTGTCTGAGACAGCAAAGAACAACACCCTAGAATTTTAGTTCATGAGCAAAAAAAAAGGAAAAAGAATAAAAACTAAAGAAACTAACATAAAAAAATTTAGAAAATGTACCCACCTCTCCGACATTCCTATCCGTCCATTTGTCTAATTGGGTTATTGCTCTATCATTGTTTCCTTCCTTTCTCAGCACACATTCTCCACACTCTAGTTGCTACATCCCTTCTCCAATTTCTATATCACAATTATTTTTCAAAAATTTTCAGAAGAAAATACAACTCAGCCCTTGTGAAATCCACCCCAGAGTTGATTAACACACCAAAGAATGAAGAAAGTCTCCAATGCACAAAAATATATAGTATTGTAATAGCTAAAAGTCTCTATAAATATATAGTTCACATAATTTTTATTAGTCTTTGCACTTTTAAAAAAACCCAGAATATTCAATTTACAAGACAACAGCAAAAAGGGGCAGCTTTTGGTTGGTTTTTTTTAAAAATGTCTCATCTGTAAAAGCAAGAAAACTTTATTTTAGCATAATGGAAAGCAAACACAAGACACACTGCCACACCCAAGGTATTTCTTTACCTGCATATGGTTGGTTCTTTATAGCTGTCTGAATGAAAAAGAAGATTTGCAAAGAGATGGAGAGTACTGCCTGAAATTAAAAAAACTCTATAGAACTATAGGCTTCTAAACAGCAGTGGGAATAGATTGATATTTTCTTATAATATAAGGCAAAGAAAGTCTCTGACTTGCTTATTAATAGAAGGTGCCTGGAGTCAGAAAACTACAAAGATTCATGCTTGAAGTATCTGTTTTACTCAGAGCTGCTACGGAGGGTGACTAAAAATCCCAATTATCGAGTATCCCAAGGATACTGGAATGCTGACATAAAATACTAACATCCTTGTAATTTCCTCTTCCATTATTTTAATCAAGACATAAGGGTAAATGACAGTCTTTTTACAAAATTGTACAGCTGTTCTATGTCCCAGAAAAGAGAAGGCTCTGCATGCTGGATTGTTCTTTATGGTTATGGGGCAGGGGGAAAGGCATTCTCACCAGTAGCATTTGTTTTATGTTATACACTCAGAGCTGTAACTCAGGAAATAAAAGGCATAAAGAACGCTAACAAGGAACGTATGCCATTTGCAATTTTTGTCCTGATCCTTCTTGACTCCACAGTTCACCTCCATCAAAACAAAGAGAACTTCTTTCACCGGGGTAAGAGGGAACTCTGGATCATGAGCAAGACCTGATTTATGTATCAAACAAGGTTAAACAGCATACCTAGCACAGCAGAGTTCCAACAGGCAGATCTGTTTTGATTCACATTAATTACAGCTTCAGCTTTTGTCTTTCACACAGCAGCTCACTTCAAAACTTAATGTTTCCCAAGACAAATGCTAGAAGTAGCTAATTGCAACCCTGGGTAAGGTATTCACATTACACCTCATTCTGTTTAAAAAAGTTGCAAAGAGGAAAAACAGTCTACAGCACAACTGGCTAAGGAAAGTTACCTACTTTCTCATGCCTCATGCACTTGATTTAATTGTGCCAATAGTCATGACCCTCAAATATCCAGAGGCCCAACTTTCTGAAGATAACAATATCAACGGTCTTAAAAGCACATGAGAAAGTTTTCTTCTCATTTTCCAGCTTCAGGATAAAAGAAGAAACAAGAAAGAGTGGTACTCCCTTAGCTGAAATGAAAACAAGAGCAACCCAGGCCGTTAGCAAGTAGGTTCAAAGTTCTATTACAGAACATCAAACTTATCCTTCTGACTAATTCAACAGCCACAAAGATACCTTAAACTTTCTTCTCCTGAAGGAGACATTTTAAAAGGATAACATCTAATTTAACAAATTTCTTCGCTGTGTTTAGATAAACTCTTCTATCATTATCCTCTCTTTAATCTTTCTATATGTTTAGAAAGAAAATACACATGTATTTCAAGACTTTTTAATGATTTAAGAAAGCCCTCGTGATGGGGACAATAATCTTAATCAGGATGCCTCTAAGAGCATGTTAGCACCCAGTGGGCATAAGCTTTTGAGTCCTGAACAGGGAAGAAACTAAGTGATCAGCTGGCAACACAGTTTAAAGTAATCATTAATAAATTACTACATTTTGAAGGAAAAAACCAGAAGTATCGATTGATAAAGACAAACCAATGAAACATCCAAGAAAAGGCAGAACACAGATCTTCTGCAAGATAACCGAGGTTACATTTAACATCTAAGAGATATTTTTTTTCCTGAAAACCTCCTGTTTTCTTTAAGAAAAGAAAGCTGTTAAACAGAAAGGAACATGGTTTTTTTCTTAAAGCTTAGGAGGCCTCCAGCAAAAATATTTGAACACTGCTTTCTTGGTCAACTATAAATTCTCTCCTTGGTTTCAATTCCTACCACAATTTTTATGTATATGTTGCTAGTATTTCTTGCTTTTTACACTTCTGGAAGACATTAACAGTTTTGCCAACTCATTTTTCATACCTGCTTTATTCTAGAATGTTTGACAAACTTCTACTTTTTGACACAAGAAGCAGTGGCCACTTCTCTGACAGCACTGGACAGTTATTTTTGTGTTTATATAGCAAATACTCTCCAGGGTAGTGAGAGCGAAATAATGTGTATTTGTCCTTTAAATGAGAAAAAAAAAATCCAACTGAAAACAAATCCATGTCCCTCATTTTTTCTTTAAAAAAGATGACTAACTAGCATCAAATATTAAATCTATATCTAGTGCAAATATTCCTGAAAAACACATATTTTAACATATTATTTTCTTGGAATTTGAAAAGGGTCTTCAGTTTTATTCTTATTATCAATGGCACAGCAGCAGAATTAGAATCCAAGAGCACTTGACGAAACAGTTCGAACAGATTCTCTAGTTCTGCTGGGGAAGGTAAACAGGTCTCTAAGGAAAGCTCAGCTGAAGTGTTGTCAAGACAGATAACACTAATTATTAAACAAATTTCTAGTGGAGACAGTTAGGAATTTAATTGTCAATATCACTTTTTCTAAAGCATAAGCATGTAAAGCACGTGGGATGTGCAATGTGGGATTCCCTGTAGTACTCCTGAGGCTGGAAATGGAACACTGGCCAACACTCAAGGAAATAAAGTACAATTTGCCTTCTTACACACTGCACAAACAATTTTTCTTGGTTTTTCATACTGACTACCTCTCCCTTGCTTCTGGGTTTTATCTGGGTTTAGGTCACTATTTCATTTCCTGATAATTTAATCCTATCAAAAGGATTTCAGTAGAGTTTATAGAAAAGAAGAAAAGAGGAACCACAAAAGGAAAAAAGTAATTCAGCATCAAAACTAAGCTGAACACACAGCCAGCCAAGTTAAGCTTGCTGTTTTTATTGACTTACCCGATAGCTGCATGGCTCAAGCAAGCCTGTGCACACTCCAACGTGCCTCTTTTGTCATACTAGTGTCAGCTGCTTTCATTCAGGTTTACATCAGTATGGCTTTTATTCTGGCCAAGTGAGATGGATGACAAACTCAACGGAAATAGAGTAATTTAGGTGTCTTCAGTGACTACCAATTATGGTAGACAGACATTTGATAATACATCATGTTCACAGTACATGCTCCTTATGCCTGAGTTTTTGCAGCCATCTTGCTGGCATCACTGCTCATGAGACTTACTACTCAAGACTGAGAGGTAACTGTACCAAATGAACCTTTGGTAAGATCAACTAATTACCACATCTCTTAAAAATATTAATGTAAATTTTGCATCAAGCAAAATGTTGAATTTCAGCCACTGGACCTTAGCATCCAGGATCCAAACCTAAAGAAGCTGCTTGAACCTTCTGTTCTCAGTACACATTTACACACCACTCCTTAGAAAAATGATAAAGATTAAGCTTCTCAAGCCTCAATCTCATGTTACCCAATATGACTATTTTCTACAATATAGTCATTCAACTCACAAGGCCACCACACATTGCCTCTCATGCACAACCTTCCTTCTGGCTGTATTAAAAATACATCACTTGCCTGTGTCACTTTCTACAGACATAAGGGTTTTAATTTTCAACAACAGTCTCTCAGTATGACAGATCTATGTTCCTTCTACTCCATCAAAAATATTGTTTGGTCCCTAGGAAATCTGGGGATTCCCTTCTGACCATTACACCAGCACTTGCCATTATGCCATTTTTGATGTCTGATTATTCAGTTCCTCCTTTTCACAGCCTGTACAGCTGAACAGTTAGGACAGCTAAGATGCAGTTATTTTTTATGGTGGACTTTATCTTTAATGTCCTTGTAGTTTTGTGCTCAATGGACAGGAGCAGAAAAATTCTCAACTCTGAATTCATTACACTTTTCCAACATGACATTAGAAGCTGCAGAAAGCTAGAGGACTGGAATTTTAAATAAACACTATGTGAGGATTTTGAGATGAAACAGAAAGAAGCTTCCAATATTTTCATTAGTATGAAAACAGAAAAAAAAAAAAGACAAGGTACTCAGAATACAGTATGAAGTTACATAACTATTTCAGTTAGAAAGCAAGCTATAAACGAGCATCCTATCCAAAAAGACACTTTGATTAAACCAAAATCAGTAGAAAATGCAACCTCCCAAATATATTACCCTATTAAAATGTTCAGTCAGTAACTTTAAATCCACTATGAAAGAGAATTGTTTTAATGTTACAGACAATGTAACAGGATGCAAATTCTTCTACTGAAAATTAATTTATTAAACATTAATGATAGAAATAGCACAGTCAAATGAAGTTGAACACAAGTGACACAAGGGAACAACAGATTCTCAACTGAGAAAACACAAACTGCATAGTCTTGCTTTTTTTTCTTGTATTCCAAAGCTTTAATTCATAAATTTGAATCTTAGCCACACAGACTTCTGTCTAGTCCTGGCACAAAAGTACTAGATCTCTTGAAGGACATAGCCAAAACATTTCCAGTGGGGAAAAAAAATTACTGATTTATACTCAGCATTTAATCTTTCACTGGCAATAGAAAACTAATTTAGGTGCTATTTATTTACTGAAAATGATGATTTGTGGTAAAGGCACACTAGTAGGTATTCCAAAGGAACTCTCAGTAAATATCCTCCTAATCTTACACTTTTCAGAAACTACAGTAGTTAGCACTTTCCTGAACATTATTTTAAAAAACAAATTAAAACACTAAAACATTTTTACAAAAAGAAAAGAAAACCAACAAGCTGTTAGAACTGTCAAAAATGCAGTTAACTACACATTTCCTAGATAATTCCCAAGAATCCTTTTTTGTCATACAGAAATTACAAGTCATCTTCTATGCTGTAGCCTAAGAGATTTTGTAAGATACAGCTAGTTTTCTCAACCAAGAAGTCAGACTTCTATGCTTTTTAAACATTTAAGTATCACAACACAAGCAAGATTCTGAAGTTCTTCCTTTGGTTCATCTATATTGGACACTGAGTTTTTTGACAATACACTATTTATTAAGGTAAGACAGCCATTCCCCACCACCATTTCTGCACACAGTTAATTCTATGGCTGCATGAGAAACATACCAATGTGCTTTCAATAATACCAAGCCAACATTTCTTGGTATTATTGGTGTAACAGAGCCAACTACAAACCTGCAGTTGTGACAACTTTTTCATCCCTCTTAGGGCACCCACATTAGTTTGAATTGTTGATACAACAACACATGAATTAAAAACTTTCCAAAGGATATTTGAAACATTTATATTAATTTCTACTGCTATGACAGTATATAAAAAACCTGTGATTAATTTCATATGGCATTAAACCTTTTAGATGACTGTGATCACTGATACTTTGCTTATGGCAAGTGTATCAGAGCTACGAAACTAATGAATTTTCTGGCTATTAAAAATTGCTTGCTAAAACAAATCCAAATAATATGAAGACATTTGCTACAGCTATTCTCTCAATGCAGTCTACATATCTGAATATATACATTAAAGAAACTTAAGCCACTATTAAGTCTTACCTTATGTGCTGGCACTAGATTAACTAACACCGTATCCAAAAGTTCCTGCGACACAGTATCTCCCTCACAAATGATAGAGCTCATTAGATCAACCATGTGCATATGTACTTTTTGGTTATGACCGTTGCTGAAATTCAAAACAAGAATTCTTAGTGTACTATCTATATAAAGCACAAGTTCCATTCAGAGTACTCCCTGTGGTGATGTCAAGGAATATAATAAGCAAATCACAAGTTTTCTTAGAACTCAAAATACTTCAGTTCCTCAGTTGCATATACCACTTTCCAAAATGTTCTTGAATTTCTCCGCATTTACTACTGTAGTAGGAGGACTGTATCCATCCCTATCATGAAAAGATAGTGTATTAGAACATCCCTCTCCTCTACTCAACACCAGTGGGACTTCATGTGGAGTACTGTGTCCAGATCTGGGCTTCCCAGCACAAGAGGGACACGTACATCCTGGACTCAGTCCAGCACATGGTCATAAAGATGATTAAGGGACTGAAGCAGCTCTCATGCAAGGAGGCACTGAGAGAGTTGACATCTTTCTAGCCTTGAGATGGCTTAGTGAGAAACTGATCATTATGTTTAAATACCTGATGTTAGGAGTAAAGAAGACAGGGCAAGACTGGACACACTCAGTGTTGTCCAGTGGCAGAACAAGAGTCAATAGGCCCCAGGAGAAATACAGGACATACCGTTTAATCATAAGAAACTTATGGTTAAGGGTGATTGAGCACTAGAAGGTTGCCCAGATAGGGCAGAGACTCTCCATCTTTGGAGATGCTCAAAATCCACCTGGCTACAGTTCTGGGCAATCTGCTCAAGCTGACCTGGTTTGAGCAAAACGGGCAGACTGAACTCTCTCTAGCAGTACCTTCCAGTGTCCACTAATTTCTGCCTTATATTTTTATAGCAACAATTCTCTAAATTCCTTAGAGTTGCATATTGCACCACTCAATGACAAGAACAGAATGAAATAAATGCAGTAAATGACAATCAAATTAAGTTTCTTAGGGGGGAAAAAAAGATTATTTGCAGTTTTGTTTATGACAGACAAAACTGACAGCTTGCAGTATTTATACTGCTGCATTTAGTCAAACTGAATCACAAAACTAAGCTCACTAACACTGAAAGTCACACTGAACAGCTACCTTAGAAGCAACTGACCTCAATCGTGCAATAGTATATTGTAATTGGGGGTGACAATACTTACTTTATAACTGAAAACAGAGTTCTGTACAATTGTGTAAAAATCTCATTGCTGTCTTCTAATTCAAAGCATATGTTATAAGATTTGACCCAAGCAATGTTCTGTGTTGGAACAGGGAAAAAAGAATAAAAGGAGTAGTTAATACAAGATTAAATTGAAAAACTACATCTAACAGTTACTATGAAAGAAGTTGTGAAGCTTACCTCAAGCAAATAAAAATATCGATTAAACTGGGGGCTTTTTGTATCTTCTAAACCTTTAAGTTGCCTTGTTATAAACATAAATATATCCTGAAAAGAAAGAAGCAATAGTTATTTAGCTAACTGCAATTAAACTTTCAAAATTAAAATAACTACCTTTTAAACTTATTAGTATTATTTATCACTACAAAATACACATTATTTCAGACAGACACATTATTTCACTGTTCAAAAGAAGATCATCTGCAAAAACATCATGGAAAGTGTCAAGGAGTAATTTTAAAATACTTCGTGTTATTTTAAAGTAACCTTCTCCTAAGGAAGCAAAAGTTTTTCTTTTCCACAGAAAAGCACTCAACTTGACAAACAGAGCTGCAACTGCTTGACACACTGCAAAAGTCAAGAGATTATTATTCAGCAGGACAATGAATTTTACACTTCAACTTCATACTGCAATAGGTTTCAAAAAAAGCGGTAAGCAACTACAGCTTTCCTAAGAGTATTATTATATGTTCACACTGTATTGTTTGTGCATTTCTCAGCCATCATGATACTGACACAGATCACATCTCTTGCAAAAACTATTAAGTCTCTGGCTTCCTCTATCAGCTTTCAGCACCAGAAGACTCCTTCAAATAAAGTCTCATACAGAGTAAATTGAAGCAGGTTATAAGAAACAATCAGTTATGAACACAATGGAAACACCCAGGAAGCTGGGGTTTTTTAATGTTTTTTTTTTTTTACATTCAGATTATTAACAGTCGGAAATTCACAACTACTTTATTAAATCAAAATATTTAGAAGTATGTTTCACCAGAAACACTGTTCACAGCCTCAACTGTACCTCTAATATTTCATCTAAGAATCTAGGTATAAATCAAATAAATTCCAAAAGGTATAAAGTTGCCCCAATAAATACACGAAAGCCTTACTGCTAACCCTGAAAAAACTATCCTAGAAATAGTCTATAAAGCTTTTCTATAACATTTTCAAAAGCACCATTTCCCCTCAGACACCTAAAAATAATGAGATAGACAAAAGATAAAAACAGAGTTCCTTTCTTTCTAACACTACAACCACAAAATCCAGCCTTAATCATTAAGCTGAGGACTTACTGTGGTTCTAGTAAAAACAAGAATTAGATTACACCTGACATCATCACCTCTTGGCAAAAAAGCACAGCAAGCACACTGTTCAGAGATACAGCTACACTAATGGTTTAATTTGAATTACGATTTTGAAGTGTTAAGGGACAATCAGAAGGATCGCTGTTTGGCTCAAACTTGAGATCACTCAGAGCGCACACGATCTAGATCTTTAGCTGAAATTAAACCAAATGACAAAGTTCAAAGGACACATCTAATGGTCTCCAGTCACTCAAGAACACTCAGTCCCCAGGCAAAAGCCCACTTGAAGAATCCCTCCCTGAAAAACTTGTGCCTGGACCAATAGCAAGCCATCAGCCCCCACCCAAAATGAATGCTGTCTTCTGGAAAACAAGTTCTCTGGAAGGTTCTGTGAAGTTTTAGAAGATATTCTTCACTGAGCCTCAGTTTGTATAAGACTCAATTAAAGGAGAAAGGGAGCACCTGATAGAAAGACCAAAACTACTTCCTTCTAGAACTCATGCTCTATCTTAATTATTTCTGTTAAACTTTACTAGCACAGGTTCATTTAGTTCATTTCATCTATTCATGATGAATCATCTATTGATTCATGAATCAATCAGTTCATTTAACAAAGTATCTTTATTTTTTTATCCTGAAGCTCAGTATGGAACACTTATCTACTGAATGTAATTCAAAGACCTTACTTTTTGTAAAGTTCTCATAATTGCGTTGCATATAACTACATATATTAATGAATAGCATACATGTACAGTAACTCCATCATTTGACAAAGTAATCATTTATTCCTAATACATTTGTTTCCAATTTTGGTTGAAAGAAAGTAAGACAGACTAAACTCAGAAGCACTCACCAAACTTTTAATATCTTGCTTATTATGACCCAACATTTTTCCACTTTTTAAGCATACATAATATACTATTTGAACATGCATTTATAAATTCAAAACACAGGTTAAAATAAACTTTGGCTGCAGCTAAAAAATTGCGACACTTTCACAACAATATGTTTTCACATCAGACTCCATAAAGCAAGTCTACATTAGAATTCAGACTCTAAAATCAAAAGTGTTTATACTTCAGCTTTAGGAAAAACATTCAGTGTTTTTTGTGGATTGCTGTCTTAATGCCCATTAACCACGTGATGGCCTCAGTAAGCATCAGAGCCATGGTTCTCACCAGAGAACACATGCAGAGTGCTGAAGTTCTGCTACCATATACACCCTTAAACATCTCCATTGCACTAATCTGGAAGACAGTCCTTTTGTTCAAGTCATTTTCAATGGACACATATCAGTGATTAGATTATCTTCCTACCAAAAAATTAGGTTTGGCCTTCAGGCTTTCCACAGACTGAGGAGTCAAAGTTAGAAGTTTCCAGATCCCAGAAGAGCAATCCTGCTCCAGTTCTGTTTTTAGCATCCCCATGGCATTTTCCATCCCTGTTATCAAAGCTCTTTCAATGCTCAGCAAGGAATGTAAGATTTATACTGATGATAGATATAAAAGAGAGAACGCTGAAATTCTGATCACTTTCCTCAGCATCTCACTTGGACAATGTGTAAGTTACAAAGAGACCCAAAGAGTCTGAAGCAAAGGCAAAAACAAGATTTAAGTTTTCTCCTCTCAATAATTTAATCCTTTTCAGCACTCCCATTTTTAACTCTGATGCTAAACGTAGACTCAAAGCTGCCAAGATATAACCCAAGAGGAAGTGTTATTCCTCTTACCTCTGTCCTAAACTGCAGGGAACTCTCTGACATTTCTATCAGAGCCTGTCCTGCAACCACGAGAGTTGTATTCAGAAGAAATGGGTTTGCAAAAAACCTACCTCAACAGCCCTAGGCAAGAGTCCCTATTGTTTGGCTTTTCTTTATCAAAATGTGTTTAGAAAACAGCATATCAAGAACCTAAATTTTGAAATCTGCACAGGTTACAGAACTCAGTGCTGGCAATGGAAGTTCCTTGTCCATTCAGAGCTCTGTCCAAGGAGTTGTTGTAATATGCTTATACCTCAAGTGTGAGATCAGTAATGTAAACATTCCAATATTACACATTATGATATGTGAAACTCAGTACCATTTGGTAGATCAAATACTGTAAGGAGGAACTTAGCCCAACTCAGAAAAACAAAAACTCTAAGCCTAACAAGCAAATGAAAACATACTCAAAACTGAAGTAGAAACCAGGGTGTAGAAAAACCAGACTTAAAAATAGCACAGTAAAGAAAGCTAACATTTATCCCCAGATGGTGTCATCAATAAGTAAGGTAAGCAGGTGCTGTACCTCTGATTACACACTAATTCAGAAATAAGAAAACAGAGCTAACAAAAATCCCTAGGTATGTCCAGTATGGCTGTTAACAAAATATGTACTGCAGCTGAAATGGAACTGTTTGCCCTACTTAGGAAGCATTACTGGTGCAACCACTAGATGAGAAATTGAGTGATTTCCTGTTAAGTGATAATATACAGACCTTCCACCACGACCATCTTTTTTTTTTAACCCTGCTGTGGAATAAAGGAAGACTAAACCAAAATCCAAAAAAGACCACACACACTCAAATCAAGGAGACAAAAACCCACACATTTTCCAGCATTATTTTCACCTGCTTTTTTGCAGATTTACTCTAAAACTCAGCTCCATCACTCCAGAATCTGACTGTGCAAGGGAAACACTTTGATTTTCAGAGTTGGAAACAAAGTTAACTTTCTACTAAAAAAGTGAAAAAATAAAATCACAAAACAATCTAAATTTTTTTTTTCTGAAACAAATGGGGCAGATCTGTACTACCTTTTCAAACCTGGCATTTCTCTATCAACCATCTCCATCTAGTGGGATCAGCAATGTTTGTAACTGCAGAGTTTTCCAAGCCACATCAGAAATCATTATCCTCTGTATAAAAATACTTTGTCTTTCCTTCAATAGAGCCTTTATCTACAAAAATAGAAGTACTCACCTCTTGGTAGTTTACTTGGAAACCTAGGAGTATTTTCCCAGTTGAAGGCATTAGCTATCTTGCAAGAGATTATGACAAAAGCTATAGAGATATCAATATTTCTAAAGTAACAGACTACTACCTGCAAATCCCAATGACAGTTCAATAAAATGTTTATTTTCAGTACAAATCCAAAACTATACAAGTTACTGGAAGATGTACTGTATATCCCTTTACCTCATGAACAATTGAGTTGACCAAACAATCATGTCCCAAAATCAAGTGAAAACTTTGAATTGCTTAGGTTTAGCCAGAAATGAAGGGAGGGGTACAAAAGTTATAATCAATTATATCCATCATTCAGTTTAAAAACCTGATGTGGAAAAAGAGATTAATTACCTTTAGTTTATCCGGTGAGGTGTATGGAGCTTCAGGGGCATAAATTCTGAAAATATCAGCAAGACAACATGCCACCAACAAACGCACATCCTTATCGGGATGCTTGAGGAAAAAATCTGAAGCAAGATGTAAAGCGAGATTTAGGTAGAGTTCCTTTTCTTCTTCAGAGTCCTGGTCCATATCCATGAAAGTTTTCACAACCATCTAAATAAGACAGACACACGTTGGTACATAAAATTAAACACACTGTGTTACAGGGTCCTTACTAAAAGTTCCTTTTCTGGTTTTGTGCAACTTCTATCAGAAGCATTACTAGCAATGCAGCAGTACTTACTTGAGTTACCAGTGTCTTATATTTCAGGGTATGGGAAGGACCCAGTCAAGTCCTCTATCAACTGTACCAACAGTCTCAGCAAAGCTACTGAAAGCCTGTTAGATTTCCCAGATCCCTTTGAGAATCCATATAAGCAAGTTGGACAATTCAAAAAATACAACAGCATTCACTGTTACAGTCATTCACTTAAAAATTCAGAAAACAGCTAAACTTTACTCAAAATGTTTGTTTCTCCCTAAACTATTCAGAGTTATGATTTTTTTTCCTTCTATTCTCTTTCAATTTCAGGTTTTCCTCTATTACTGCTCTGAGGGCAAGTCTATCACCCTGTGCTGTCCAGAAGCAGAGCACACACTTTCAGCAAAAGCATATATAAATCCAGGCAGCTCAGCAGCATGGATGATGTTCAACAGGACTAAAATGCCCACTAGTATTATTAGGATCCAGTAGACTGAAGTTATGGAAGAAACTAAAAAAAACTAGTCTGGGGCGCCAAATATTTAACATGCTAAATAAAACAAAAGCAAGACCAGTTATAATTACTAACTGCTAGTTGGTGAGAATTCTTATATTTAAAAAAAAAAAAAAACTGTCTGGAGAAAAACTTATAGCCAAAACAAAGTAATTATCCTTTTCTCCAAGTCCTTACTTGAGTGACAGGGGCAGAGTTATTTGAGGAGTTTGACTTGTTAAAAATAACAAAATGGTAAGAAAGACTTAATTACACAATCCTGAGAATTAAAGTCAAAACTCCCAGCCATTTCATCAGTGCAGAAAGAGATACTTTTCCAAGAATAATGACATCAGTGAAGATCTTAAAAAAAACCCACCCAAATCCCCCAGAATCCTAAAACAATGCAAAAATATTTTACTTTGCTGTAATTGGTTGTTTGGTTAGGTTTGGGGGTTTTTCAAAAAAAAAAAGAAAAAAAAAAGATTTAATATAACTGGTCAGGGAGAAACAAAACCAACTTAAAAAAAAAATTCTGCATAATTAGGATCACAGAAGCCGTAGTTTTCAAGCATATGAGCATCCTTTACAAAAAGGCAAAGAAGATTAGTAGCTTATGCAGACACATAACTTCCATCACGAGAAAAAAAAAGTCCTCCCATCAGACACAAAATGAACCATTTGAAGTGCACTGGTGCCCTTACACACCATTAATTTATAAATCAGAATTGAATTCACTTCTACGAAAAGTAGTTAATTTATGTAGTTAACACAGTAATGAATAAAATATTCAGGTGTCACAAGTGTTCTCACAACACATATGGATTTTGCCTACTCTAGAAATGAACTTCTAGTTTTTCTTCCCTGACAACGTGAACATCTGTACTCATCAGCACAACAAAGATGGGTCATCTTGTCTCCACAGCAATCTGACACAGTGTTTAAAGGAAAACATAGGAAAACAAGCTAGTTGTCCTAGCACAGCTTTCCAGCTTCCTGTAAAGCAACAGGTCAGAGGATTCCTGAGCCTGAAATCACACCCAGACCACCATGATTAATATTCCTGGAGCTTCATCTTCCAGATGTGGCCCATATTTCTTAAACCCATCCAATTTTTACTACATCATTCTACAGTAACAAGTTTTGGAATTCACTTATATAAAACTTACGGAAAAGTATATTATTAGACTGCTGGTCTAAAATTAGTGTTTCATTAGATGATGCCTTGGTTCTTGTGTATTAAAAAAACCTGCAGAAAAAATGCTTTACTCACACTATTCATCATTTCCAAGTGTTTATCACTTTCTTTCTGTCTCCAGTGCTAGTTCATGACTATAGTAATTTTGTTTCTATCTCCTTTCCAGATCTATTATAACTTGGAGAGGATGTCAATAAGAAACTCATAAAATTTTTATGTAAGTTATGCTAATACAGAAATTCACTGTGCATATTTTCCATTTATTCTCAGATTTCCCAATAATTCATATTTATATAAGTATATTGTCATAAACAAACAGCAGAACTTCTGCTTGTGTAAACTGAAACAAAACCCACAGAAAAGCACTTCTTCCCTAACACTTATAAGAATTTGGCAGTCAGAGAACTCAAGAGGCCAATAGTTCACTTATTTATCAATTGCTGCTCTTTAGCACTCTTTAGCACCTGCAACTATGTTTCTACTTAGGTCTATACACTCGTGGTGTAGCCTGGCTCATTCAATCCTTTATAAAAGAAATACCATGCAGTTTTCTCCCTGCCTGCACACGATGAATTCACGGCCAGAATAAACAGCTGAAAAGAAATACAGGGCATCCTACAAAGTACACTCCTCCTACAAGACAAATCAAGATAACAGAACAGAAGGGACTAGACATTCAAGGCCAAAAATGAAATTAAACTATAGGGGAAAAAGTATCAGTAAGAACTGCATGCAACATTTCCACAAGTTGAAAAAAATATTTAAGTGCTAACAAAGAACACCTTCTATTACGAATCACTCACATGTAAAGTTATAAATGTTTTCTTTTATTCAACATCATAGGATGCAGCATACTGACTAAAGTCTATCAGCCCAAATCCCAAAGCACTGACAGGTTACTGGGAGGAGAGGAGAAGTTATCCTTGTGTTTTGGGATTTTATTTGGTTTTGCTCATTTACCAGTAGTTTCAACTGACTTAAAACTACTTCTTAAGAAAGCAAACTTCAAATTAAGCTCTTCCATCTGTTAGAATACCTAAGGTTTCTCTCCCACATCTGTTCCCTCCTGTTTCACAGGGCAAGCCCAAGTTGCAGGCATTCCTTCTGCACAATACAGGCCTGCCTTTTTGTGAGAGTATATGAATAGGTAAAGAGCTGTAGTACCATAATTAGCCCCCAAACATGTCCTTCCTGTAGAGTTAGACCAAATAAAGTGGTCAAGAAATTCAAGACAAAATATATAAAGTATAATCAAAGACTACCTTCACGATGATACAGGCTAGAATAATGAGAATAAAGGGGTTTATAATCAACTCAAAGAGCACAAAGACATAAAAGGAAAGTATTCTGAGGCACTCAAAATATTTCCCAAATTATTACTCTCTTTTACACAAGAAAATACTGGAAAAACAATAAAAGTACTGACTTACTGTAGGAGATGAAATAAAGTTTAAGTGGTATTTAAAGTTAATACAGCTCATTTCTATTAGTGATTTTTTAATTCCTTTAAACATTTTTGGACAAGCCACTTTAAGGAAGTGCTAGAAGAGAAGGCACAACAGCCAACAGGTTCTTCCCTCCAAGCACAGAAGAGGTAAAGCCCAAGGGGAAAAAAAAAAAAAAAACCACAAAAACTTTCAGATATAAAATACAGTAGGATCATTGAACATCATTTACAAGAAACTTTAGTCAGCAAACAATTACTCACTTACTAACCTTTAGCCTTCTCACCATCTCTTCTTTAGATATTTTATCAGAGATTTCTTTGACTCCTGGAGGATATGTGATTTTTCCATCATTGGCTCTCGTCTTTGAATGAGCCATGATTTCACGGTTTTAAAACTGTGGAAAGAAATTAAGAAGACAATGTTGTTTAGCTAGTTCATGATTACCTTATCTGCCCCACTCTGACAAAATCCAACTAGATATATACTGACAAAACCCATACAAATGGAAAAAAACACCACCAGACAAAAGATTTTTGACTGGTTTCAGTAATTTACACTGTGGCAAACACCAATGGTTTTGACATCCAGGTAGATCATTCTGTGACACAATAAAATTTTCAAGAAGCATACAACAGCAAAACACTAAAAATCCTCACTCCTGAATGTATTTGATCTTCACACAAGATGCAACTAAGAATTTTCTTATCATAGTGTATGATCTCTTTCCACCACTTGGTAATAATAAATGCTAGCCAGATTAGATTCTTAGACTCTCAGAGAACAGACATCTGACCTGGCCTTCGTGCTCTATTTACTCGTTTGGAAAACACAGTTTCCCCAAAAGCCCAAACAGCAATGCTGTTGAAGTGTTACACATCACTAATTTTACTTTGCCAATACTGCCAGATAAGCAGCTGATAGAGAATGAAAGCAGGGACAGAAACAGAGCAGACCAAGCAAGTCTTTATGCCATTAAAGCCAAGTTTTCAAGTAAAAGACTGCAGATAAGTCACAGTATCTTCTTCCTGAATTCCAGCTAAGAAAAGAACTCAGTTACCTGGTTTCTCAGTCCCTTTAAACTGATGCAAATGCAGATTGCCACCTAATCCATTCTAAGTTATGCGAAGTTCCACTGTTGTAGAGAAGGAAGCTGAACAGAAAGCTTTACTTACATAAAAGCTATTAATACAAAAAACAGTGAAAAAAAAAACTAGACGGCATGTGTTGGGACAATTAGGATTTTAGAAAAAGACTGTACCAGGGCAGCTACAAATGAAGAACATAAAGGAAACAAATGACTTTGCCATTATCTTGATATTTTTATTTATTTAGCTAAAAGTATTAATCACTTCTAACGCTCATCACTGTCCTGAACTGTGAATTCCAAGTCAGGCATTTTCTTCCTGTGGACCTCCTACACAAGGACCTCTGTATACTTTGAACTTCTTGGAACTATAACATCAAATATAAACATTGCACAAAATGCACAAGAAGAGATGGGCTAGCATCATGTTCCATAACAGCCATAATTAAGACTCACTAGCCCCCAAGCCAATGTCATTCTACACTGAAAGATAACTGGAACTCAATATACTTGTCCGTCCACCCACCCCACCCCTCCAAAAAAAAAAAAGTCAACATGTTTTGTATTCTTCAGTCCATATTTCATGATAACAACCAAAGTTACAGATTTCGCTTCATCTTCACTAATCCTTTACCAAACAAAAAGCTAACACTGACTTTTAAATAATTTTTTGTAAAGAATACATCCAGTACAACATATTTTATTTTTGGAAACAGGGAAAACATGAAGAGAATGAACATAATCAAATTTCATTCAACAGATACACAAAAGCCAACTCAGTTTCTGCCATCTTCTCTGTACCTACATATAACCAATAGCTGAAGACTGCTACATACTTGCAGTTATAATAGAAACTGGTAACTACAAAGCTGGGAAGTAACGAAACTCATTGAAGTAATTTTGTCTAATACTCCCAGGAAAACAGGATGTCACCTTTATCCAGATTAAATTTTTTAATGCACTGTCATGACAGTAAGTCTAGGACTCCTCAAAAGCACACAGGAGTTGTAATCAACTTCATTCTTCTTGCTGTTTGACACAGATATTCCATTCTAGCTTTCAGATAGGATGATGTTATACATCATAGCTAAATTAACTTTAACAGCTCATCGCAGCAGAAGGTAGTCTTGCTCCCCTCAATCTGAGAATGCATAAAAGCATCAGATGCTTTGTTGGACCAATCAAGCTCACCAAGTCAAAATAAAAGCCCAATTGTTTTTGAAAAGCGTGTGACAAGCATCAAAGCTAACACAAGGGAAGCAACAGGAACTAAGGGAACAAAACTCCACTTTCCAGTGGTGGATAGCTGTCAGATCAGATCAACTGCAGTGGCAACATGATTAGAAAATGGTGATGGTGTCCTACTTGGAGCACATTTTGAAATCATTCAAAGACTGAAACTCATACATTATAGTCAAGTTGAACTGTCCAGCTGATACGTCCAACTGCCACACAATCAAGATTTTAAGCTTGAGTGGCATCCGAGGTCCGGGCTTGAAACTGAACATCTGTATTGTGTTTATGTGGCAAGGTTTTGGCAGTGGGGGAGGCTGAAGGGATGATCCGTGTGGGAAAAGACCAGTGGTTGCACCCATGGTGAAAAGAGTCAGTTCCAGACAGCTCTAAAATGGACTCATCTCTCACCAAGGTTGAGCCCATCAGTGACAGTGGTGGCACCTCTGTGATAACATATTTTAAGAATGGTAAAAATTGCTGCACAACAGTTATGAGAAAGAAAAGCAATAAAAATGTGAAACAACCCCTCAGACACCAAGGTTAGTGAAGAAGGAAAGTGATCTCCCTGCATTTATCTTGACCCATGAGCTTTTTCATCTTATTTCCTTCCCTGTTCCATTAAGCAAGGGGAGTGACAGCAGCAGTGTTGGCACCTAGCAGCCAGCCAAGGTTACAGGTACAGCACATAGCTTATCCCTCTCAGAAGCACAGAAACAAACTAGACAGGACTTAATATTCTATAGCATTAATACAACTAATCTTATAGAGCCAAAAATAATTTTTAAAGGCTCAACGAAATAGCCTATTACTTAGACCATAAGAGATAAAAAAATTATAAACCTTTTAAACTTCCTATATGGTACAATTTTTCAGATCACTACTGAAAGTTTTACTGAGGAAAGCTTTATTGAGGAAAAAACAACACTGAAAAGAAACAGTAGAAAAAAATCTATCCTTCAAACAAAAGTCAATGATAAACTAACCGCTTGTACAACAGTTATCATTTCAACCATTACCTAAATAAAACTGAATTCATTTGCTACATCACACTGCTAGAAGTTCCTGTTCTTCTGTACTGCCAGCACAGCTGTGCATACCTAGTTTTGTCAAAATAATCTGTGGTGAATGCTTAGTAGGATCTAGGACTTGGTTTTTTTGGAGTGGGTTTGTTTTCAACCTGATTCCAGCCAAATGCACGTCTCTGTGATTTCACAGAAAAATTACATCAGCTGTTTTAGTGAACTTCCCTCACGGAAAAAGAAGACAGTGACAGCCAAGAACAATAGCCTCAAGGCCAGCTGTACCTAGAACATGCTGAGTGTGAAAATCCATGTCCGTGAGGTGACATCCAATGACTGGATTTCAAAGAGCTTTTAAAATCTGTTTCTAAAGATGCACTGTCTTCTTTTAGAATACACTAGAAGATGACAAGCATTTTGAAAAAAGAAAATTCTTTGAAAGCTTCTTTGAGGTTCAACAAGAGACTCAGCTGACAGAGTCAGCTTTTTTTATTGTCAACTGAAACTTCTGGAAATTCTCCACAATGTTTTCAGAAATCCAGTATTATTCCATATACACAATTAGAAAAGATATAAAGAGCACAAGTCTTACAAGGCATGACTGAGGGAGCTGCTGTTGTTTAGCCTGGAGAAAAGGAAGTTCAGGAGGGACCTTATCACTCTCTACAACTACCTGAGAAGAAGTTGCAGCAAGGTGGGGGTCAGTCTCTTCTCCCAGGTAACAAATAGCAGGACAAGAGGAAAGGGGAGGTTTAGATTTGATATTAGGAAAAATTTCTTCACCAAAAGGGTGGTCAAGCATTGGAACAGGTTGCCCAGGGAAGTGGTAAAATTACAATCCCTGGAAGTGTTCAAAAGGCATGTGAACACAGCATTTGGGTACATGGTTTAGTGGAGAACACAATGGTGCTGGGTTAATGGTTGGACTCTGTGACCTTAAAGGTCTTTTCCAACCTCAATGAATCTATGAAAAACACTCATATGGATGCATTTTTAAGGCAAGAAAACGCTCCAGACAATGAGATGTTTTGCACCAGGCAGAATGTAAGCATATAAACTAAGCATTAAGCTGTGCACTGTTTCTGCTTATTATATGAGAACAAAAAAAGGAGAGCTATATATATAACAAGAAATTTCAACAAATATATAATAAGCAAATTCTAATTCTAATACATAGGAATAAAAATCATAATTCAACGAGGCTTTGTTTCGATTATGTTACACAGTTCTGTGGGGTGATAGCCCTGATAAGCTCATGATGGGTTAAGAGAAACACCTCAGACCCTGCAGGGGTGCTCCAAGAAACCATTGTCAGAGGACAAAGAGGCTCCAGTGGTTTCCTTAAAGTGCTCAAGCCGGATTGAAAAGATTAAGGAAGAATGGAGTGTTATGGAGATAGCATGGCCTTTCTTGCTATATCTTATGGAAGCACAGGAAGCCAGCCCTTAAGCCTATGTCATCTGTCTGTCACCCCTAAAATACTTATTGACTATAGTGCCTCAAACTACCAGAGAAAAAAAGGTATAAAAAGAGATTGGACATGAGCACAACTAGGGGAAAAGGACCACCACCTCTGCGGGGATAACCACTGAGCTGCCCTGTTTCCTCCCATGCCTTTGGACAATGAAGGGGTGAGCAGTCTTTTACTCTGTTTTCTCTTTCCTTCTATTTTTTATACTTTCCAGTATATTCTCATACCTTAGGCTATGCCTATTACTTTATGCCTTATAACTTTCCATCTTTACCCCATAGCTACCTTTATTTACTAATTTTACCTGGCTAACATACTTATTTCATAAACACTATACCTTGCCTTGTATCTCGTAACCCATCGGGACTTTATATTGGTTGTTGTGTTCCTTTAAGGTGCGTAATTCCTTTTAACATGTTTGTTAGCGGGAAGCAGCTATCTTTGTGTCACAAAGAGTGTTGTTTGCAATTCTTCTCTGTGCTATGGGTTTTATGTTGTTTTAGGTTGCTGTGCTTCTGGTTAGTTTTCAGTTGTTAGTTAAGTATTGGTGAGGGGAGGATGTTGTTTGATGCTGTATCGAGGCTTAGATTGATGTGCTGTCTGTAGAGTATGTTTTGTGCTGGTTTCTTTGGGGTCTTTT
>JAWWEU010000001.1:49495981-49514879 GCA_035583155.1 Acropternis orthonyx | reverse complement strand
TTAGATTGATGTGCTGTCTGTAGAGTATGTTTTGTGCTGGTTTCTTTGGGGTCTTTTGTGTTATCAATTAAACATAATCATGCAGCTATTGTTACCACCGACAACGCAAAACCCACAATAATTGTCACACCCTTGTATTAATAAAAATCATTTCAGGAACTGCTAGAGTTTATTACAATTTGGTTCTGGTGCTGGCAGCAATATAACTGTTAAGATAACCTGATGGAAAAGAGTGTCTCTTGCTATTAAGTGTAGTTCTCATTGGAGTATCAATGTTCCTGTTCAACCAGTGAATCTGTCTTAGCGAAGAGTCCATGTTACATGGGACACAGACAGACCATGTTGTGCGTTAAAAGGCGTTGATATTCTGAGGATGCTTACAGCTAGTAAAAATATATTAATACAAGTGGAGGCAGGACAGGCAATCTTTGCATTTCTGCCTTCTCTTCCCCTTTTAATGTGACAAATACGATAAGTCTTCAAAAACTACAAAGAAAATAAACATAAAGCAAATAGGGAATTTAAATTACAAATTCCATTGTTTCACCCAAAGAGATGATAATAAGACTTAAGATGTCTAGGCACTGCTTCTTTCAACACAGAAGCACCTTTGCAACTATAACTTGTAAGATTTGAAGTCAGGAACCAAGAGCAAGTCTGTAGAAGTACATTGAAAAATAGCATGTATAAGAAAAGCATGACAAATTAAAAACTAAATTGTAAGGGAGGTGGGGTGGAACAAACTAGTACAAGAAAAGAAACAGAGAAAAGAAAGAAGACAAAATATATACCCTTTCTACAACAGCAGGAAAATTAAAGCATGGAAAAAGAAATGAAACTGGAAGCTGCATTTACTGGACGTCAGAATAGGATGGATTAAAGTCATCCACGTCCTGTGACAGAAGTTAAATCAAAAGATCACACGTAATGTAAAACTATGCTTATCAGCCAGGCCATAGATGGGAATAATTCATTAATCTAAACAGACTTAATCAGTAATAAATACCATTGCCAAAATCTGGTCAAACTCAACTAAATAAAATACAAATGAGTTCTGTAAATAACTAGCACCCCTCAACAGCTACTCAAGCCCAGATAAATGTACTGGCCCTTATATTATTAAAAGATGTAATATTCAAATGGTTTCATTATAGCACATAACTGTATGTAACTCCACATATACTATTTGCTCAATAGTATAAAATACGGACTGTGATTATGCAAATAAAACATGGATGAATATCTTGCATATTAAGTACCTATGCAATATACTTAATAGGTAAATAAATATCATTATAGGATGTTAAGTCAATGATATAAAAGGAGGATGTAAACCACTCTCCATTTAACTGCATTTTGGTTTTTGACAGTTTACATTGCCTGTGGTGATTTAATTAACTAAGGTAATCATTAAGCAAAACTATGCCTTAACATACCTGAAGTCATGTATCAACAGTACCTTTCCAGACATCCACACATACGTTTACATCCTAATTGTTCAGACAGTTTTGCAGAAATCTTATCCATATGATGAAGCAAGCTCTGGCAAATTCATCCTATATTCCTTGCAACTCTACCACCTGCTTTACTATTGCCACCTCTTTAAAAGCCAGAATCCAAATATGAGGATTCAGAAGATCACCAGAAATGACAATCAACTTTGAAAACTTCATCATCATTCTTATTTTCCAGAACTTTCATTGAACTATAGATAATTATTTATATAGCTACATCTTACACACACAAAATCTAAGACCTGCATAAATTTGACCTATACTACTCCATACGCTTTTGAATCTACGTTAGCAATACGTTTTTCAATGAGCCACTGAGACTGACACTGTCTTCATATTCACAAAGGTATTAGAAGCATAAGTGAATTTAATAAGTGGCTGAAGCAGAAAACAGTTGCAATGTGTAGACAATTAAATATGTGTTTTCACAGTTCATATCGTTCCAACAAGAAAGTGTAGGCAAAAAGAAAAAGGATCTGCAAATGTTCTCAACATGCTCTTCACAATCAAGCACTATCATCAGTGGCCTCTCACTATCATAGGCCATTCCATCAAAAACACAAAAAACGTTTAGAAAATATACAAATATTTTCCTAAATTGTCTCAGGGAATACTGCGAGGAAGTAAATTTTTTTCCATTTCATCAATCACAACAGATTTCACTGCAAAGTCTATTCTTTTGTCAACATACTGTTTGCAATTTCTTTTTATTATTTATAAGCATTTTTTATTTTTGCGCCCTCAGCAGATAACATCCTTGTATGAATAAATATAAACCATGACAAATACTTTGTGATTGCTAACTTAGTTTCAACAACACAGTATGTATGAAGGAACTACTTGGGATGTAATTTCCACAAAAGACTCAACAAGATACCCCAAAGAGGTTACTCAGCAACTTAAAGTCATGGAAGAGGCAGGCATCTTTCTACTTCATCAGGATTATTAATAAAAAACAAATACTTTAATGATTTAAGCAATTTACATGTATTTTTTACATCCTGGCAAATTCCTTCTGGTGTATAGCTGACTGACAACAATTGGTCAAGGTGAGAAGTGACTTAGATGTTAAAGGCTTGTATTATCCAAGTGCCACTAAACTGAATCTGTTTCTATAATAAATTTACTGCTAAGGAGTTATAAATCGACTATAAAAAACCACTCCAAGTTGAAACTTGGCAGTTAATTTTCTGCTGTTGAGTAAAATAGAAAACTTTAGTGTTGGACCAAGTGCACTCATGTAAATCCAGGTCATTTCTCATACTGATTCTGAGATAATGTCTACATTGAATACTTCCCATCCTCTTTTAGGATCCACAGTATCAAGAAAATATTAGCTTCCTATTTCTGGAAGGAAGCACTTTGCATAGTAAGGATTGATACAGGAAGAATTTTCAGAAGTCACTAATTAAAGGTCTTCTGGGATGAAGATCCACAATATAAGGCAAAAGTAACACTTTCAGTCCAACAAATGACACAAAAAGCACGTTTTACTACATGAGTCCATTAATGGCAATCCTTTGACCGTCAACATGTAAGTAATAACACCTGCTTAAATTAGGAAACACTTTTTCAACCTTACATTAGAAATACAGCAAAGCACATTAAGTTTCTTTATTAATATATTAAGTGCTTCATGGAAAATTAAAAAGATGTGCAGGTAGTAACTGTGCATAAAGATATATCTTCCCAATATACAGAGGATTTGGAGGATTCAGGAAAATAACACGTGTAAGAACAAAGTAAAAAACATTAAGACAAGACATGATATCAAAATCAGTATATGCCCGCTAAAGGACCTCAGGCAACTTACAGAGAATTGCCATCCGTTAGCAAATGATTCCAGGCAAGTCCCCATTTCTGCTGATAGCACTTTTTTTCCAATTTCATTAGAGAGCCTCCCAAAGATTTAGCAAGTAGAAAGTATTCAGTACCAACTTATCTCAGCACACAGCTCTCTCCAGTGGTGTTGCAGACACTTGCATCTTCCACAAAATATAAGTGACCCAATTTGTAAGTTTCAGCATTTTTTCAGATGTGATTAAAAGAAAAAATGACACCAATAAAACTGCCTCTTTTTGGTGTCATTTGTGAAACAGCAATTTCATTGAAATACACCTGGGTCAAAAAAAAAAATTATTAAAAACTACATAACAGAATTCACCATTAAACCATTCAACCACTTAAGCAAAAACAAAATTGCACTATTATTGTGGGATCTCAGCTTTCATACTTCTACCCAAGAGTAAGTAAAAGGGACTATAATACTTACAATTAAAATTTCTTATTTCTGTGCATGGCTGCAGGAAAAGAAATTACAAGGAGATAGAAATTGGAAGATGATAGCAAATGAATCTGACAGAGAAAGAAGAGTGTGGGCTGACCAAATATGGTGTTAATAAAATAGACATCTGCAATATATTTGTCAGCCAAGTACTAGGGGAAACATTCCTTAGGTAGCCATATTATGCAACCATACTATTAAAAATCTTAAAAACTATGACCAGTCCTCAGAGTGCTCAAACAGCAGTGATCTGCTGATGTATACAACTGCAACATAGGGTCAAAGGTGATGTTCATACCAAAGGAACATAACGGAGTTTTAAGCTGTTTGTCCCCTTGACTGGGGTGCAAGAAAAGTTTTCATACTGCTAAGTGAATTTAAACAAGCATTTAGTAAAAGCTGTGAGTAATAATTACTGCCCTCGAAACAGGAGAGCTGTACCACAAAGAGCAGGAAATACAGAAATAAAGACAGAATTGGAGCCAAACTGAGATGCCCATAGTAAATAAGTTTAAAAAAATTGCACTTCAATAGCTAAAACCAAGAAATGGTGAAGGGGAAGGTACTGCTGTATAGTAATGACTGGAGAGAGAGAAAAAAGTTACTATTCTATAAACTCAGCTGAATACCCATTTTCAAAGACATACCAGGTAAAACTTTCCTGTGACAATTGGAAACTGGTATATTTTCTCAGAAGTTACTCTTTCTACACTTAAGAACTTCACGCTTTCAAATCAAAACAACTGTACAGGCACCATCTGAGAATTCATAAACCACTAAGGAATGCAAAGCTTTTTAAAGCTACTTAAAAATCAAGGTGTAATACAATTATAAAAATTAAGGTATAGTACAAGAAAATGAAGGCAGAACTGTCACTAATAATGCAGAGCAAAAAAAGTAATAACACTGCCACTACAGCGGCACTAATTTGATATCAATAATACTTGAAGATTTTAGGAAAAGGTCAGAATTTTAAAAACAGGGATAAATGTAACTTACAGGCTTATATTACCCTGGGACAAGTTGTTTGATTAGTCTGTGATAAAACAATTTACACTTCCCTTGCACCAAAAATCACTTATTACGTAAGCACTAAATTGGAAATCACAGATGGATGGATGCATAAAGGAGTCAGATCATCATTCAGTCAAACACTGAAAGAAAAGATTAGAGAAATGTTTGTAAATGTGAAGACGCGTATGAACATCCAAATAAGAATATATGCTACAAGTCAAAGAAAAACAACTGCAAGGGGGAAAAAGAAAAGAGGTCTAAAGAGGGTCCCATGTCTAGGTCGAGGTATAGTCTCATGGTGATTTTCCTAAGCAGTTGTGCTATGCAACATTAATTGCAGAACAAGCTATTTCAAGGAACTCCTCCCTGGAGATACTCAAGAACCGTCTGAATGCAATCCCGTGTCATGTGCTCTGGGATGGCCTTGCTTGAGAGGGAGGTTGGACCAGATGGCCCACTGTGGTCCCTTACAGCCTTACCCATCCTGTGATTCTGTGGAACAAACAAACAAATCCCCCGCACCACCACCCACCCCAACCTCCCTCAAGAAAAAAAAAAAAAAACACCCTCAACATCTAACACATATTTCAAGGTACTGGCAAGAACCTGTTTGGAATACTATCTGTTTGGAATACTATGTTCAGCTACCAGCACCTACCACACAGATAACTTAAACTGGAAAAATAACACAAAGTCTATTACACCAGGACAGCATATACACAGAGGCAACAAGAAGACACTGACAGTAGGGTAAGTGGAAGAGAGTCAGAAGTCAATGCAAATACCAAAAATACTAGGAGATTACACTCAAAGAAAATGAACCACAAGAAAAAAGTTCCAAGATAAATAGGTCAGCCAATGAAGAAAAATTGATCATTAGAGAAAGAAATCTAGCTTTTAAATTAAAATTTAAGAACAACTTGTTGTCAATAGCTAAAGAAAAATATACAATTAGAATATAACACAACTCGATCAATATACAGAGGAGATTAGTAACTTGCTGTTGCATGTAGGTGAATAGTTATGTGAAAAATCAGACCTTGAGCTACACAAAATATATCTTTTACAAGAATCACCAGAAACAATGAGAGAAAGCTCTTAGGCTGGTACTTTAAAAACAAGAGAACTGACAACCTGCCTAGGTATCAAAATTACACAATATTACTAATTTACAGCCATAATATTGACATACCCCTCTTTTAGCAGGGAAGTTACTTTAAGATTTACTGAGGCAGGAATGATTTGTTTCCTTCCTCCAACTGCTAAAAAAGAATGGGGGGAAAGAGGCAGGAATTATTATTTTCCTTTACATTAACTATTTTAAAAACAGCATAACAAAAACCAGTCACAGAAACCTCAGTTATCTTGCATTACATAATTTCAAATGATTAACAGCTGTAGTAATTTCACAGAAGGGGAGAAAAAAAAACATGCAAGAAGGGCATGGAAGGCATGGGGAAAATAAGGGGAACACAAAAACTACAACAGACAAATCAAGTTTAATCACTGTATTGCCCCTTGGGAGGAAACAATGCTTGGTTTTTAACATAACATTTATTTGGCTGAAAATGCCTTTTTGAATCCTACCATGAAACTTTGTTGCTTTTTTGTTTTGTTTGGGTCCTTTTTTTTTTTCTTTTGGTAAGAATTAAAATTAAACAAACCTCCTCTCCACTGATGGGAAAAAACCCCCAACACTAGGAATACTAAAAAAACATAATACTAAAAAATAGCAAAATAAAGAACTAGAAGAAATTTTTAAAAATTTAAGACAAAATAAAAACCACAAAAAAACCCCAAACCAAAACAAAAAACTATTAAGACTATAAGCATGCTACCACAGAAGCAAAACAACATTTTGTAAAATTTCCCAGGTGGACAACCAATACAAAGCTGCTTTTGTAACAAATCAGAATTTATACACCTAAATGAGATACCCTTCCATTCCCAACTTTGCATATAATATTAAAAAAACCCCAAAACTAAATGCCTCACATCCTATTGCAAATTATTTGATACAGAATTGCTAAAGACCAAACAAAGAATGCTAGTGGGATGAGTTGAATTGCAAGACCTACAAGAAAGCGTGGATATTGAACTGCCAAGTCAGATGTGCTAAACAACACTGCATTCACTTCTAATCAATATGAACTATAAACAAACATTTATAGTATAACTGCATACGGAAATCTCAGTACTAAAACCACATTCAGCTAGGTATTTTAAAAATAGAAGTTGTCTACCCAGATGGCTTCTACCAGTTCAGCTTTTTTCCTAGCTAAAACCTTTTTTTTTGCTTTTTGCAAAACTGTGAGAGAAAACCATAGACTGAAAAAATAATTGTGTCCCCAAAGGCAGAGGAAGAACCTATAACTGATTACAAGGCACAAATTAGATGAAGGCATGCTACAACCAGGTAAACTTAAGTGCATTATAAGACTACAGGCCTAGAAGAAACAAAGTTTCAGAGTCTAGTCAGCTGCTATCATACATGAATCTATCAGTAAGATCACTTCAAAAAAAAAAAAAAGTTGAAGCTTAAGACTCTTTTGATGTTTAAGTCTTAACTTACCTTTGACACCTACCTCAATGCTCAACCCACATGTCTCTGCCTATAATCTATTCACTCCTTTAACTTTTGGTAATACATTTATTCATGCTTACAATTATTTAGCCCCAGGGGTTTGTATTTTCACAGAATGGTTGAGGTTGGAAGGGATCTCTGAAGGTCACCTGCTCCAATCTACCTGCTCAAGGGTCACCTAAAGCCAGTTTGTCAAGGAGTACATCCAGATGGCTTTTGAGCACCTCCAAAGATAGTGACTCTAAACTGCCAGAGCAACCTGTGTTGGTGCTTGATCACCGTCACAGTGAAAATGTGTTGCTGATTGTTCAGAGGGAACCTCATTTCAGTTTGTGCCCACTGCCTCTGGACCTGCCACCAGGCACCACTGAGGAGAGTCTGGCTCTACCTTTTAGGCATCCTACTTTCAGAAGTTTATGTACATTGATACATTTTAACCCTGGTTTCAGTATAAACAGCTGCAAATAAAGGTACAGCTATGTCAACCTTCTTGATAGAAAATTTTCAAACTCCATGGTTTGTTTTCTGTTTTGAAATTAGTGTTTAATAATTAGTTATCCTTCATTTGCAACTTATCACATTAGGACACGGAACAAAGCTGCATCAGGGGAAGTTCAGATTGCGCATTAGGGAAAGGTTCCTCACTGATAGGTGGTCAGTCACTGGAACAGGTTCCCCAGGGAAGTGGTCATGGCACCAAACCTGTCAGAGTTCAAGGGCCGTCTGGACAAGATTCTTAATCATATGATTTACTTTCAGGTAGTCCTGTGTGGAAGAGGGAGTTGAACATAATGATTTTTATGACTTCCAACTTGAGAATTTCTATGATTCTGTGACACACTCACTGCACAATGACAGCCACACCACAGCATGCATTAGTGTGCAGGTTATGCTTCCACTCAGGCTCAGACCTATATGCTGATATGCAATAAAGACACATACTTCATCTTACTAAACTGGATCACTTCCTTACACTACGCTGCAACTCTCTCCCCAAGAAGGAGCTCTCCTCCTGCCCAGCAGAGCATTAATAAAAAGTCAAATCAAAAACTACAACAAAAAACTCTCTATACACTCCCCACTGGACTGTGTGCCATAAATGGAATCCATTAGGACACAAGTAACACCTATAGGAAAGTCATCTTTACTCATTTTTAAAGGATAGGTTTTGCAACTGAAAGGAGCAAGCTTTAAATTATTAATAAATAGATATAGTTGCTTGCACTATGACTGCAAGCATAAAATCACGATACAACAGTTCAGAGAGTTTCCACCTATTAAAGGTACAAGAACTGTTCATGTGTACAAGATTAACATAGCCAAACCAGGCTAACAAACACATCTGGTAAATCCCGCTGACAGGTGAATCCGTCACTAATTCACCTGCCTGCTCACAGCCAGATGTTGCTGTTTCTTTAGCAGACAAAGCTGGATTTGTTCACACCTCAGCCACATTCTCAGCTGAAGAGCAGTCTGTCTTAATTAAGTTTTTAAGACAAAAAGCTCAGCTTACCATGGAAACAGCCAAGCTATGGACACATTTACTCTACTAACTCCACTGCAGGGACCAACAAGTTGTATCAGACAAATGGACTAGGAAGTTTAGGGGTTATGAAAAAGGTACTCAACCAAGACACAAAGTTAATGGGAGAGGGAAAAGAAAGAAAAAACAGGGAAAAATAGGAACAAAACATATGCAAAAAAAACAAACAAAAAACAAACAAACAAACAAAAAAAACCCCAGCTCCATACACCACAGTTTATACAACCTATCAGCCCTGAGGTTTCTAATACATCTAATGTACCTAAGTATCTGAAGGGACAGTGTCAAGAGGATGGCATCAGGCTCCGAATATGAGCAAGAAGTTCTTTTCTACAAGGGTGACTGAGAACGAGAACAGGCTGCCCAGAGAGGTTGTGCAGTCCCCTTCCCTGGAGACAGCCAAAAGCCATCAGGACATAGTCCTGAGTAATGTTCTCCAGGGGACACTAGTTGAGCCAGGGGGTTGGACTAGATGACCTCCAGTGATGCTTTCCAACTTCACCCATTCTATGATTCTGTAAAGTCTAAGAAGTGTTCAACAAGGTGAGAAAGGAAGTAGGATGAACTTGGACAACGAAGGATTGGAATAAGAAGCCTAAGAGGTATGAAGACAAACTAGACAGAGAAATCACTAGAGAGAGACCACAGTAGAAAGATCAGCTGCAGGTGGCAATAGGGGAACACACCTCAGCATTACTCAGTCATTTGTAGGGCCTGCAGTACAAAATGCAATCATCATATGTTACACTGCCCTTCTACCAATCCCAAAATGCTTGCAAGAATCCACTGAAAAGCTCTCGTACCTCATTCCACTTAATGCTGGTTACAAGAGAAGTTGCTGCTGCTAAGAGCATTCCATCAATTAGTCCTAGGTACAAGAGGCTAAAGGTTACAACCCAGTGACTCAGGAGCACATCCATACAGTGAATTTGTTTACTAAGTTTCCTTAAAAAGGAACAGTGAAAGTATGGAAATAGTTGCAAAATCAGTTTTTCAAGGTTAGGAAACAGAATTAAAGTTTCTTATACAATATTAAAGAGAATACGCAGAAAGGAGCTCATATACCTGATTCTTCACTACCTTTTTTCCACCCCACAGGACTTCTTGCTCATTCAGAGCAAAGCTATTCAACTTTTCTCAGAATTTTATGCGTGTCCCTGATACTCTATTTAAGCTACACTCGGAAGAGACTTAATTTCTCACTGGGCTTTTGTAAAGATTCATGGCTGTATTATGTTACTGTGCCATAACTTGTTTTCACAAGACTTTTGCAGATTTTTTCATAAAAATTGGTTTTCTCCTTATTTTATAGATGAGCACCCCCAGTTATTACAAACTGAAATTTAAGAACTATCCACCAATTTTGCCTGCACAGTTAGAGAAATTTAGGACAAAACTTTTCAAGTACACACTTTATTCAGCACTGCATCTGAAACTAAAGCTTCTGTTCAGACAAGCAGAAGTAGACCAGGTCTAGAGCCTGTCTCCCAGGAAATCAATGCACTACTAATAAGCTCTTGTGGAAAGTTTGGTTTAAATAGACTTGTCTGGGATCACAAGAAATTGACAGAAAGAATGAATTCCAGTATCCCAAAGTGACATTCAATCATTCAAATCACTAGATATGCTTTCCCTTCCCACAGTCCCCTGTCAATTCATTTTACATTTCCCAGCTTTTGAAAAATATGTCCGCCAACTTTGATATGCAACTCTAATTCCTACACACAGAGAGTTGGGGAAAAAAAAAATAACATAAGAGGACCACAACACATACTTAAAAGGATAGAAATTAATTTAAACTACTTCCTATTTTTAAAAAAGAAATTGCAATTTTAATATTGTTTTAAGGCATTTTTGTATTCAGTACAGAAGGTTAAGGTGGCCCATTAAAAAAATGAACAGTTACTCTAAATATGCTCATATATATATATATATATATATATATATATATGTATATTTATAAAAAACACAGTATGGACAACCCAATGGAGAGCTTACTACAGGCAACATTTGTCACTTGGGGAAAACTTTCAAAATGTTTTGAGTTCTCAAAGTACAGATATAGCAGTCATTAAAAAAGAGCACAGAATATTTCTTTCTGAAAACTGTACATGCATGAAAACGTCTGTCCTTAATTCCTTCAGTTACAGAAACGATTCCAAGAATGACAAACTGCATAACTTGAGTAAATGGAAGACGAAATACATCTACTCACTGTGTCTCTGAAAAACCATCTCACAAATCTTCTGAAGATTTTATCATTGGCTTTTCTAGTCTTTCTTTCATTTCCAAAAACCAGGAAGGTAAAACAATATAGCCTTATTCTGACTAGCTCATACTCAGAGAAAAAAAAAAACAAACAAATGTAAACTTTATTTTATACCATGAATTAAGTGAATTAAGACAATTTGTCTCCCTTAGACCTTTGAAAAGCACTGGGTGGCACTTGGAATGTCCATAGACATTGTCCCTCACAAAAGCTTTCACAAACTGATGGCACAAAAAACTACATGTGCTTCCATACTTCATACTGAATTGTCAAATAACAAAATAAGCAAAATTATCAGAAACAGTATCACACCTAATGGCAAGCTGCCCAGCATCTCTGTACATTTTCTGCAAAAGTCTTTCAAATTGTAAGCAGATAGATGCAGGGGGAGGAAAAAATCCCTAAATGTAATTAAAAGTTTCCGTGAAGTATCTTCCACTTATGTCTCATAACTGACAACAACTCAATTCTTTTTTGTTAAAAACAGAAATCTAGTGCCAAACAAAGATTTTGTAGAAATCTGATTGTCTTCACTGAAGCTGTACATCCAAGTAACAAAGCTGTACTAATAGAAGTGAACAGTCAAACTCAAGGTGGCCCAAAAATTATATGCAGGACGTTTTGACGTGAAATTTTTTTCAAGACTTCCTCATGAGCAGTACATTTGTGCTTATTGTGAGTAGCTCTTTTATGGTTTTTTCTTTCTTTTAACAGTCATTTATTTGCTCCCTTCCTTTCTAACTTTCAGAATTCAAATTTTTGTCGTTGAATGGACCAACAATGCGGATACACTGGCGATGTCTCAGAGAACCGATCGCTGCTTTGACAGAAGTCATCAACAATCAATAGGTGTATTTGCACAAAGGTGGAAAGCCTCACTCAACAGTCACTTTCTAAGTAATTACATTTTAGCTGAATCTAGTACTCTTTAAAAGAGCTACAGACTCCTGTCCTCAGCACAGGGAACGTGGGAGGAAGGACATGAACCTGTCAGAGTGAGTACAGAGGAGGGCCACAAGTTGATTAGAAGGATGGAGTACATCTCCTATGAGAAACAGGCTGAGAGAACTGGGATTGTTCAGCCTGGAAAAGAGAAGGCTTCAGAGTGACCTAACTGCAGCCTTCCAGTACCTGAAGGGAGCCTACAAGGAAGATGGAGAGAGACTTTTTTTACAAGCGCATGTAGTGACAGGACAAAAGAGAATGGCTTCAAACTGAAAGACAGTAGGTTTAGACTAGATATTAGGAGAAAGTTCTTTACTGTGAGGGTGGTGAGGCACTGAAACAGTTGCCCAGAGAGCTTGCACCATCAATGGAAGTGTTTAAGGCCAGGCTGGCTGGAGCCCTCAGCAACCTGATCTAGTGAAAGGTGTCCATGCCCACAGCAGGGAGGTTGCAACTAGATAATCTTTAAGGTCCCTCCCAACCCAAACCATTCTATAATTCTATGCAAATGTAGTTTAGGTGACTACACAGTGGAAGCAAGGACGACAATAACATTTCCAACTGCTTCATGTCTTTTTTTGTCCATTAAAAGGTATGCAAGTGAGACATCTCATTTCAGCAGCAGAAACATCCACAGGGATTACCAATAAAGTCAGAGAAAAAGTACGCACAGTTAGTATTGTCTGGAATTAATTGTTAAAGAACAGGGTCTAAATCTGAACACCGCAAATGGGGTCCTGATCCCTGGTTATGGTACTACCATATAAATGGTGACAGAGACAAGATGATTAGTACAAACATGCCCATCTGTTGCAATTGAGGTATGGCAATTTTTCCTTATTACTGTTTCTTGAGGTACATTAATACCAAAGTTGTTGTGAAGTGAAAAAAAAGAGCTGAAGATCAGGCAGTATAAAACAAGCAGAATGATGCAGAATGTTTTTCCAGTGCTTAGAATGGGATGCAAAAGAGTAAATACCACAGATGGGGACAAAGCAATAGAGGTCTTAATCTTCAGAACATACTTCAAGGACTTCCTCACACTTTAGAAAAGGTTGAAAAGCAGTATATGCTGAGATAGAGATTAAAAGCCTTTAAAAAGAGTGGAGGTGTTAACACTTTGATTCTTAGAAATTAAGCTGAAGTAATAGTTGTATTACATGGAATTCCTTCAAATTATATGTGTTACAGTAAATATTCACATTTATAACATTTTTATTGTGGAATCCAAAATGTTCCAAAGAGGTTTGCAAATAAACCACTAACTTGCTAAAATAACAAGGTTAATTATCATTCACACACTGCACTTTTGATATATTTTAAGTGTTGGAACTAAGCAGACAAGAAGCCCCTTAACTTTTCTATGAGACTACATTCAACTGAAGAGGCTACCAATGGAAAAGCAATAGGTACGCCATTTATATACATGCACAATCCTGACTTTCAGATGTTCAGCCTCTGAGGGCAAGGAAAGATTATTTTTTTCAAGCACATATTTTGCAATTCTTTAAAAGTCCTGATTTCTTCCAGGATCTGTCAATGCTGTTCAAACAGTCCAGAGTCAACGGATCTGGAAAATTAACACAACACTTCTCTACCAAGAATCACCACACTAACACATCCTTTTAAAAGTTTCCATAGTTTTCCCTTACCACATAGTTTCAAAATTGACTGAGAGCCTCCAATATTCTCTGTCTATCCAAAGATAATTTCAGGTTACATTATTGACATTTTGTGCTAGGAGTAAAAACACCATTAGTTTAGAAACCTGCTGAAAGGAGAATGGTACTGACAAGTGGTAAGATAATGCACCATGTATCAGAACTTTTGATTCTATAAAGAAACTTGTCTGATGGTAGTGGGAAAGATTATGTCAAGAAAGAGGAAGGTATGTATTTGGGATAAGTAATATTAAGAGAAAGGGATATTAGAATGAAACTGGTAGGAAAAAATAATGAGTTGCAGTATCACATTTTCCTTCATCTCCTATTTTGCATGCTTTTAAGAGTTCTTATTCATTGCTTCCACAAAAATTCTGCCTGTGCAACAAGTAGCCTTTATCACCTCTTCCAAACTCAGGTTTAAAGAAAAAAACATTAATTCCAAACACCTTTAAATGAAAATCCTGTACTAAACTAAATGACTTCTAGAAATACCCATGTACCCTCTTCTGTATGAATATAAACTAGGTGACTGGAGAAAGAATGGACAGAGGAAAAAGGTATAACCTGAAAGCCTGCTACAGAGCAATATATTCCAAAAGAAAATGCACCTTGATCTACTGGAGGTAACAGAGCCTTCTGCTGTACAGACAATAATGGATAAACCCTGAGGTCATGCCCATATTTCATTACTGTGCTTTTCCAAATGCTAGCAATGACTGTTGGTTTTTATATGGTTAATTACAACTTAATAATGACTTAGCTGACTTGCTCAATTTCAGTCCATAAGTAAGCTTGCTAGATACAGTCTAAATTCAATATTTTCATGGCACAAGAGAAAAAAAGAAGTTGCATACAAGTGTTATACACACGATTTTCCGTTTTAATTTGATTTGTTTTGTGTTTCATCAAAAATGAACTATAGCTTATCCAGGCTGTACACTAACTAGTAAAGAGAATACAAGAGATCCATAGGCAAATACTAAGGTATAGGAACTATATAAAAAAACCCCACCAAAATCAAAACTAAACACTCTACCACACACATAGCCATTCCATAGCCCCCCACTTCACAGTAATCAAGTACAACCTTGCTTTGAACACAGACACAAGATGTCATGCAAGTGCTAAAGTATTAAAACTACTTTCTCCAGTAGTGCACACTTTCAGACTCTGTGATGAACATGATACACACACCTCTGTGAAACTACCTCACCTGATGGCCTGTCAGTCTCAGCTTTCTTTTAGGATGGTCTGGGCAAGGCATACATCCAGATGTTCCACATCTTTTTAATGTATTACTTTACACAGTATAATATATAGTATATCTATATTACATACAAGGCATACCACGCAAAATTTCTATCACCTGAAAACCGAACAATTCCACTAGTTTGGAAGATGAAAACCTGAAGGAATGCACGTCACCTTATCCCCTTCACAAAACGTGATTTGACACCCGTTTTCAACTATAAAGGCACTCAAATTTTCAATGCTCCTTCTATTCCATCTCCAGCAAAGAGAAATCAATTACAGTCAAAGCACCTACCCGGCAAGCACAAAACAAAGACCAACACGAGAATGCTTCAGCAGTTGTGTTAAATGGGAAAACGCAATGCCTAACTAAATAATCACAGCACTCAGAAAGCGACCGTGCAGCAAGAAAGCATAAACGCCAGAATAAGGCTAGCAAGACAAAATCCAGCCCTACAGAAGCTGGTCTGCTGCAGTTTAATTTTCCAGGACTGTTCACCATCATTAATTGTTGATTTGTTTTTGAAGAACAGATAGTGATTTATTTGCAGCGGGAAGAAGTGACGGACCTAGATTCCTGACCGGAGGCTCTCAACGTAAACAATACATAACCTATAAATTAACCATTCTCCATCTGGCAATTCAGATGTAAAATTCATAGTTTTCCATCTACCAGGCGGCGGCAACCGCCCCCCACCCGTCCTCCCTTCCCGAGTGCTAACATAGCCTGATGCAAAGTGGGAGGGAAAAAGAAAAAGGAGGAAAGGAGAGGAGAGAAAAAAGAAAAAAAAAAAAAAGGCAAAGCCAGCACGAAAGAGCCGCGCTCGCACTCAAGTGGGGACCCACCAAAGCGCGGTCTCCGGCAGCTGTTCCCGCGGAGGAGCGCTGCAAGTGCGGCGCGGGGAGCCCGAGCCGGGCGGGCACGGAGGGCCGGGGTGTCCCCGCGGCCAGCCCGGGCAGCGGCCGCGCGGGGAGCGGGAGCCCCGGTGCTGCCCCGCGGAGCGGGGGCCAGGCCGGCCGCCCGAGGCGGGCAGGGACGGAGGGAGGGACGGTCGGGGCAGGGAGGGAAGGAAGGGACAGCGAGGCAGGGAGGGAAGGGACACGCGGGCACTCACTCGCTCCCCGCCACGGGCGAGCAGCCTCCCCGCCCCCCCGGCCCGCCGCCCCGCTCCGCGCCGCGCCGCGAGGAGCCCCCAGCGCTGGGCGCGACACCGCCCGCCGGGCCACCGCGGCCAGGGGGGAACCCCCGCTCCCCGCGCACCACAGCCAAGGTCATCCCCTCGCCCGGGGGGCCAGAGTGGGGGAGGAGGGGGGGGCGGCAAATTCAATTCTGACGCCGAGCACGGGGAAGGGGGGAGGGGAGCTGCTCGGCGGAGGGGCGAGGGGGATGGGAACGGGGAGCTCCGCCGCGGGCCAAGGGGACCTCTGCCCTTCCGCTCTCCCCGGAGCGCCGGCCGCGGAGCCCGGTCCGAGCGGGCACCCCCCCGCCCCCCGGGAAGGGAAAATGGAGCAGACCCGCGCTCCTTACCCCGCCGGCACCGCAGCCTCCCGTGCTCGCCGCTCGCAGGCGGGTCCGCTCCGCTCGGCTCCGCTGGGCTCGGCGCCGCCGCTCGGGGCTCGGAGAGGCGCCGCCGCCGCCGCAGCCAATCGCCGCCAGCCCCCTCCCCTTCCGCAGCTCGCCCCGGTCCCCCTGCCGGCTTCAAAATGGCGCCAACGGCGCTCCGCCTGCTCCAATGGCACCGCCAAGCGCGCCCAGCGCGCCCAGCGCGGCGCAGCAGCGCCCCCTGCCGGCCTGAGCGCGCACGGCCGCGGGAGCGCCCCGGGAGCCGCGGGGCGCGCCCCTCCCGGAGCGGCACGGACCGCCGGGGGGCTGCGGTCACACGGCGGCTACAGGGGCCTCCCGGTTGCGCGGAAAGAGCCGGGAAAAGAGGCAGAAGACGCCCTTCGAGTCCTTCGGGTTTGCTTCGGAGTGTGCAAGGGTTTGAGGGGCGCCCTTACACAGACATAAAAGCGATGTGGTTTCTTCTCACCGATACAGATAACGTGCTGCATTTAACATAAAGTCATAGGATATGATGAGGCGGAAGGGCCCCACCCGGTCCGACGAGTCCAACTCCTGGCCCTGTGCAGGACACCCCTAGAGTGACACCATGTGCCTGAGAGCATTGCCCAAATGCCTCTGGAACGCTGGCAGGCTTGGTGCTGGGACCGCTGCCCTGGGGAGCCCAGCCACCCTCTAGGTGAAAAACCTTTTCCTGATACATCAGGGAGAGCGTGGAGGTGTTCAGGGGATGATGATTTAAAAACTGCAAATCACACTCAACAGATTTGCTGAAAAACACACCCATGGTTTTGTTTACTGTGAGAAACGCGCTTCAATAGAATGCTAGCCAAGACATTGTAACTAGTGTTTAAAATCTTTTACAAAGTTCCCTCAGGCTTTCTGATCTTGCTAATACATTGTAACCAGTGTGCATAATCTTCATTCAAGTTTTAAACTACATCAAATACCCTCATCTGCTAATACAGGCTAGGTCAGTCCTACCAGAACTCTTACATAAAAATCACTTTTCAGACCCCAAAACTCCCCTTTTTTACATCTTTTGCAGTAAAGTATCTTTGTTCCACTCCTCCTGAAGCAAAAGTACTCCTGCACATACAGAAAAGAGAGGAAGACCTTGTCTGATAATTTTATATTACTTATTATTGGATCTCGGACTTCGAGTCAAGGATATAACTTTTTTATGCAGGTTGAGCAATTTAACCTCAATTCCCCCATCGCCGTCTTTCTGGGTTCACCGAGGTATAAAAATCCTAGGCTGGGGAACACATCCTTTTCCTATGGAGCACTTGCACGTGTGCAGGCATGCTTGCAAAACAGAGGAAAAGTTAAACATTCACACAGGTATTGAAATTGTAAAAGCAAGGGTATGACTGTGAAAGTAACCAATGCACTGACATACTCCATACACAAATAATTTTGCTCCATTTTCCTGACGGAGCGGGTCACAGCAGCGACACTTCCAGCGCCTGTCAGGACATCCCGCAGAGCAGGACAAGGTGCTGTGTGACGGGGGCCTCCCTCAGGTACGCTCTGCCCTTCATTTCCTTTTACAGTTTCGGAAAACGGCATTTTGGAGGTGATTCTCACTCCTTTCCTTGTCCCCGTCCCGGTTTCGCAGTAGCTTGCGCGGTCCTCCGGAGGGAGCCCGTCCGCCACCGCTGCTCCCTCATCCTCGCGAACCCGTTTGGAAAAGTGTTAGGAACCAATGCCCTGCCTGCGGGAGGGAGCAACAAGCACCCACTCCCTGTTCGGTGCAGTCCTCCCAGAAAAGGGCTGCACGGTGCAGCTTGTGCCAGCGCTGAGCGGCTCCCGAGGGCAGGCTCAGCCTCCCCCACGAGAAGTGTTGTGTCTCACGTGGCGCTGGTGCCTGCGAACAGCCTCGCTTTCACCGGGTTTGCCACCTCCTGAAAGCACAGACAAGTGTGTGTTACTTACAGAAACTGTATACTTGAGAAAGATTAAAAATATTTGCACAAAATAAATATTTTGTTTGCACTGTGACATACAGAGAAAGTCATTTAAGGTTGGCAAAGACCTTTAAGGTCCATGACTCCAACCATTAATCCAGCACTGCCAAGTCCACCATTAAACCATGTCCCCAGGTGCCACATCTACATGTCTTCTAAATACCTCCAGTGATGGTGACTCCACTACTTCCCTGGGCAGCCTGTTCCCATGCTGACCACCCTTTCAGTGATGAAACTTTTCCCAATATCCAGTCTAAACCTCCCCTGGTTCAACTTGAGGCCATTTCCTCTTGTCCTGT
>JAWWEU010000001.1:49375634-49493093 GCA_035583155.1 Acropternis orthonyx | reverse complement strand
CCCTCATGCCACATGGCTGGTCCTGGGGGCTGCCATGCTGCCTGGGGAGCCCACCTCCCAGCACGGCAGAGCCAACCTGGGAGAGGGGAATGCTTCTTCTGTTACGTAAATAGGGCAGGACCCTGGGAACCTTTAAAAGCGCGATTTTTGAATTAAGAGGGGTGTTCTTGGGACCTTCGGGACCTGAGCACCCAGCGCGCGCTGTATTTGAACTTTCCTTGTTCGTTTTATTTCCTTGTTTCACAGATGAATTTTTTCCATTTTCTAAATTTAATAAATGAGATTTTTCTCACATTCTGGTAGACTTAACAGCTGTTTTGTTGCTAAATGTCATCATATCATCTTGCTGACCATTGTTCTATTTGCACAGTGTATTCCTACAACTCAACACTAATACAAGCTATGGCAGCCTGCATCTAAAAAGTCACTGTAGTCAGGGAAAAAAAATGTGTTCTTCCCTCATTGCCTTGCAGACAGGTACGACAGGAGCAGATTAGTATTTTGGGAGTCTGTACCAGCAGTCTTACTTTCCCTGGTGATTAGCTCAGTTTGTCAGTGAATTAAATTAGTTTATCCTCTGAGGTACCTTTAATTGATTTAAATGTTCTCCATCCCAGACTGAGATGTAGGATAGGAGGTAGGAGAGAGTACATAACATAAATATTCTAAAGCAATGCTGTTAGTATGAAGAAATGGGAGAAAAAATTAAGAAATGAATCTACTTAAGTTGTATCTGAAAAGTGAGCATTTCAGTTGTTCAGCTTCTAGTAATCAAATAAAAGTAATTTCAGGTAATTGAGTAGCTAAAATTAATAAGTATTCTACAAAACAATGGAGATGTCAACACTACCATAACAAAGCATGTTGCACTAAACTTTTGCAATATTTCATCATCTTCTTTCCTCTCACTCAGACATTAGCATATTAATATATTTAACATACTTTGCCATGCAAAATGCTGGATGTTTTTCAGTTGCTCTATCTGGTGCTTTCTTTCTTATGCTGTCACTCTTTGCTTTTACCATTCCACTGTGTGCCCTCTATTTAAAGCTACTTATTTTAATGTCCCATTGAATTTCAGTCTACTGAAGGCATTACACTTAGTCTGCTCCATTTTTATGTAAATGTGAGATGTTATTTAGAGAGTCTTGCAGACTAAGCAGTGACTGGACCTTCACCTTGAGAGTCAGCTTCCTAGAAACTCCCCATACTCTACTTTGGAAGACATGAATTGTGCAGAATTGTGTTTTCTTGGCTGGCTTTCACAACCCATAAGCTCAGCTTTGTCCTGGGCCAGCAGTTGTTATCTTTTCTAAAGCACTCTGTCTTAAAAATTAAATCTCACCATTCTTTCACTTCTGTTTTGCTGTAATACTTGAGATCTAACTCACAGAACAGGTGCTTTATAGTCAAGGAAAAAAAAAATCTATGTATCATGCAGATTTTAGCTAAAAAACCATCAAATTTAAGGATTCAAGAACCTCCAAAATCAACTAATTAGGTGTTACTTTTACTTTTTCCCTAATGTTTTTGTCTCCAAAAGGATTCATCCAGTACTGGAAGAGAAACAAATAACAATATTTAAATGGCAAATTAGTTATATCACAGTATAAAGAAATACTAATCTATCCATGGCTTAAACATCACTTACTAAAATGTATTGCATATATCAAGAAATGCTCCTATCTCACATAACCAGCAGGCTACCGGGATTTTTTGATTTTTTTTTTTTTTTTGGTAAGAAGATGAAGCTTTATCAAAACTGTAATTCCTAAGTTAATTCTCAAGTTGAAGTTTGAAAATAAAAACTCCACATTTTCTGTGGAAATCAGTAAGTAAAAAACTGTTACTGGGTTTTTACCTCTGAAACCTTTATGTGACTAATATTCCTCTTTGCCATATAAAAGCTTCAGAAAAACAATTTGGCAAGCAACATTCCTAGTTCATTAAGTAAACCACTTCTCTGAAAGTTCACCAGAATTTCTCTCTAGATATAGCGTGGTTTAAATTCAAACAATTATGCAAGAGTATTTCTTAAATCATCTTGAAGCCTCACTTTTTCAAACATGATTTAGTAGAGTGACAAGACAAATTACCACCCAAGGTCATTACCCTTTAGACAGAGGTATGATTAAATCTCAGCCTGTAACTAGTCCGCTTGAACTCCAATACATGCTTTATTAAAAGTGTTGTTAGAAGACAAATAATGTTATGAGTAGAAGAAAGAGTCCTCTGTTATGTCAAGTCTGATAACAAGATCCAGGCACAAGATCTAAATGACTGAGCTATCATTCCACATTAACCTTAAATATAAAAGCCAATCTCACGTAGTTCCCACTGGATATTTATTTTTTTCCCTTGTTTTTACAGATGGAGTCTCATCACTCTATCTTAAATTTTCCTAATCTTTTCTATTAAAAGGCAAAACACAGGCATTTGTTGTTTTGCTAACAAATACTTACTTTTGGTGTTAATATTTTTCATGCCAGCTATCTTCTTTAGGCTGAGTTATTTTGGAAAGTTTTATCTGAAATGTTTCTATATGCATATTTAAGGGAAACTTTTCTGTACACAAAAGAATAGTATGATGTTTCTATTAAAAATATCCAGTACTTCTGAGAAATCTGAATAATATTCCTCTCCCTGCAGCCATTACAGTGTACCTCTCTTTGAAGAGAATGTATGTATTCTTGGTAGTTTTCCCTGAGCAAATGGATGTCACTGTGTTCCAGACTTGCAGGAGAAGATAAAGGCAGCACATTTAGTCTTTCACTGGGAAGAAGAAAGTGATAAAAACCATAAGGAAGAAAACACCCTGAATCAAATGGAAAGGGGAAAAAGAATAGCGTTAGTAGTAGGAAGTGATACAGGACTATGGAATGTAGAGGAATAATGGGAACCAGAGAAGAAGCAAGATCGTATTAGGAAGGAACAGCAGAGGCAAGGAAGAGACTGGCAGTCACAGTGGGTGGAAACAAACTCCCTGGGCATGCAACAACACTTGCAAGGAGGTGCTGGGCAGAGCAGCATGGCAGAACGGGTCATGTTAGTAAACCACAAAGAGAATCAGGACAATCCTCCAAAGCAGACAGTTGCCATCTTCCCTTTTTTATTGAAGAAATCAAATGCAAAAACTACTGTGAGAAAACGCTCCATTTGCAAGTTCAAATACTCAAGTTACATAATGTCAAAACTATTTTTTGTTTCATAGAACATTATTCGCTTCCCTTAAGCGTACAATTTATGATGCAATCTGTAGGGTTCAAATCATCTTAAACTTATAAGACACTTGGAAAACTGAATCAAAATCTGACTATATAAGGTGGAAATTTTTCCTTTCACTCTTTTCTTAGATCAGTTACAGCCAACATTTCATGAAGTAATACCAAAGTAATGGCATAAATGTCAAGGAACACAAGAATTTTCATCATTTTTTACCCATGCAATAACACTACTACACTCTTATATTTTACTTACGTGTGAAGCTTCTACCAAAATCATAGATGCATGTTACAGGAACCCTGATTTGGGTGACATATAGTAGAGGTACATGGTAGAGTTCTGAGTAAATTTATAAACATTTGAAAAAAATGAAGTTATAAAATTCAAACTCCCCTGCAAACAAAGAAAACTCACAATCTGTTAAGGCTTCTTTATAAATATTTTCACTGTTAGAATGTTTGGCTCCTGGGACAGTACTTTTACATACCCAATCTGCTTCTCCTGATGATGTTTCCAACGGAACTTATTTTACCATCTAGTGCAGACGGAGGATTCTGGAGGAACTATTTCTAGCTTTGTCTCAAATAAGTATAGCATCTTCCTATGTGGGATCTGTAGCAGCTGTAATAGTATCACAAGGGAAAGTATATTTTATTATGCTCAATGAAGTTGAAAAAATGACATTAGGGTACTGCCAGTTGTAACATGTGGCTTATTTAATTAGGTACAGGATACTGGGAGAATTCCCCAAATGAAATACATCTGAGACAATTACTAGATACACAACATGAAGCTTGAGGAATACTACCTTCAAAAGATACATGTGCAGCACACTTATTTTCTCTAAATAGTTAACTTGGGTGCTTCATGATTTAGCTTGTGTAGAGAAGCACGCAGTTACTATTTTAGATGAAAAATAGGGGGTTTTTTAGGATTAAATAATAGATAGCATTACTATCAGAAAAGAATTCTCCAAGAAGTCGAGAATCTTGGTTGTGTAATATTTTTAATATTAAAGTTAAGGACTAGCTTCATTATCTTTAGATAATGTCATGAAAAATGGTAGAAGAATAAAGAAGTGTAGTCCTTTGTATTTACAAAAATACTTGTGTTATAAATATTCTACCAACCTGCATTTATGTTCTCTTTTGCATATCCTGTGTTACTACATTTTTCTTGGTAGCAAAGGTCAGTTCGCTATGATATTTTCTATCTTCCCTCCTGAAAGGACTCCTTACAGTAGAAATTATGAGCTCCTTTTGAATTCGTCGTTACTTCAAAATGGCATTACAGTTTGTCTCTTTAACTGTGGATTCCACAATACGGCACAAAGTGCGGGTCCCAAAGCCACCGCAAGGCCATTTCTAAACAAAGGCTTCCTCCCATCTCCCAGGAGAATATACACATGGTTTTTCCAGTCTGGAATCGAGCGACAAGGCTATGCCACCCTTATTCCTGCACACGGGTTTCCCAGCTCTGGCTGCAGTGTCTGCATAACTCTTGCAGTACTGCAAAGTTCTAATCAATATGGGAAAGTATCTGATACAGCATCTGATTGCTGCGGCATTCACACAATACACATCTCAGGAGCTTTTAAACTGGCACAACACTCTTCTTCGCAAAGCGCGGCAAATGGGGAGAACCAGGAGATTCGCTTCAAAAGCTCACTTCTGATCTAAATTAAAATGCTACCTAAGATTGGTCCTTCCACACGTGCCTCCCAAACGACAAGGCCATCACCCGGCACAGGAGCGTTTTGGTTGCAGGGGTAATGGGAAGGAATACCCAGCATGGATCTTACCAACTAGTTCTCTTTTTACCACTTACAGCAAATGAAGCCATTTCAGGGACTTTATAAATTATATACTTTGAAACTTTCCTAATTCATTCGGATGATGCGGGTGTTTAGAACGGGCAGGCATCGCTTACGGGAGCTGTAGTGCGCCCTAATGAGGATTGGGCAGAAACGCTTAAAAGGCAGCTTCTCCAGGACAAAGCTTCCTGAAGGGAATTTCCCGCCCGGGCCGGGCCCGCCCCTGGCGGCGCCGCGCCGGGTGAGGGGGAAGCGCCATTTTGGAGCCGGGGGTGGGGGCGCTGCCGCTCCCGGGGCCGGGCACGGGCGGAGCCGCTGCCGGGAGGTCGGTCCCTCACGCGCGTCTGGCGGCGGGTGCTGCGGAGGTTGGGATGATTTCCCTGGGATGAGGGAAGTAGGGGAGGGGGGGGGGGGGGCTGTACGCAGTGGGGAGGGGGCGGCTGGCACCTCCTGAGGGATGCGGCCGGCGACGTCTTGGCCTCGGCCCCGCCGCGCCCAGCCCGGTGTGGGAGCAGCGCCCGCACCCCCCGGCTCCCAGCGGTGTCCCGGCCGTGTGAGGTAGGGTGGCCTAGCGCGGTGTCACCGCCGTACACACAGCGGTCACGCAGGAAAGCCTGCCAGGTCTCCCGTCTGTGGGTTCTGCCAAATAAGCCGCCTTTTTCCATTTGGGAGTGTACGGTTCAGGCCTCGAGTTAGTCGGTTGGGCCTTCTGGACGTGTCAGGTTAGTTAAAGTGGTGATTAAGCGCGGCAAGCGGCAGCCTGGTTAATCCCCTGTGCCGGCTCGGGTTCAATGCTTACAAATAGTTCTTTACGGCAGTAATGCAGACCTGTGCCTGTCCCATTCAAGAGGCAAAACTGGCACAGAGGCTGCGTTTTCTCAGTGCATACTTAGTGTGTCCTCCCCAAGAGTGCAGGTGGATATGCTTTGTCATGCAGCTTCACTGTCCCAAAGGATAGTCAAGGAAAGACTTAGGATATTCCTCTGTGAAAGAGTGACACAGCAGTATCCTCTGCCACTGGAGGTATTGTGCAGCAAGTGTTCACATGGTCTGTTCTCATTCCACATCAGAAAATGGGTTTTGCTTAAACACCATCCCAGAGGAACATGAAGTCATAGAAGCTAATAAAGCAGCTTTTTTTTTCCCCCCAATCCTGTTTTTGAGTGGAGATGGCATAACATTTTTTGCTAGATGGGGCATAGAGGCAGTGATTCACATAGTGTCATACTTGCTTTCTAATTTACAGAAGTAGGAACTGCCAACCTGAAAGTATGCATAAAATACATCTTGAGAGGAGGAGAGACTTGTACCAATAGTGTTCGTTCCACCAATTCTGAGAAAGAGGGGTAGTTGCATGTGTTTCTTCCCCATCTTGATAGTACTGCTATATTCCATGTAGTTAAGTGCAGATAGTAAAATCTCCTTGGTTTTGAGAAGGAGAATGGCAGGTTTCTCTCACTTTGGAAAATAGGTGAGAAAATTCCTAGAGTAATATGTTTTCTTGTCAGTTTTGCAAGTGAGCGTGAGGGGATAAATGTTACTTACAAATTTTCCCTGAATGCTAACTACAAATCCTTTTCAGATAAAGAAAAAAATATTTTCTTGTCCAGGATGAAAAACATGCAGTATTTTCTTAATATTTTCTCCCAGAAAGTTGAACTGTTCACAGACAGCAGTAGAATAAATTCTGTAATAGGAGAAACACATTCTTTCTTGTCTGATACCCTATTTGTTGGGGGGGCCAGGGGAGGAATGGTTTGCTGAATAAACTGCTTGGCACTTGGTTCATAATAAAATGATTGTTGCTCTGTATTGCATACTCTCTAGACCTCTGGAATACGAAGCAAAATCCAAGAAATTCTGACTAATAGTGAGATGGATAATGGCATGACTGCATGCCACAGGGGTCATTGCCATGTTGCTTTGTTTGTAATTGCTCATCTCTGAATCTTTCTGGAACTTAGTGGCTTATTCTTAGAATGCAGTCTGTTTGGGACAGGGATTCTCTTTTTTTGTGTGTTTATCTTTAGAAAACATGTAACCAAGTGGTCTTTGTCCCTAGCAAAAGTCTTTAGTTGTTCCAAAATGAGAAACAGAGTGACAGATTGCAGGTTTGATTTAAAGTTGGTTTTGTCTAGGTCTAAATTACAAATGCCATCCAGCATCTGTTTGATTGGTGTTAAATGAGTTTGTAGAGTTTGGTTCATGTCACAGAAAAGAATCCTCGTGACTGAAGTATTTGCATTTTTGTTGGTCGTATTAATAGTGATGTCAGGCATCAGTTTGTACATTGGAAATTGACCTATGTTTATCTTGTAAAACAGATTTCTAACACTTGGCAGAGTAACATAGTAGAGAACGGATATTGTTGATGTAATTAATTTTTCAAATATATTTTAAAATCATGATTTGTAACTTATTTAAGGTATATCATAAAATGTGTCTGCTGGACTGATACAGCACTAGTGTAGTTCTTTACTACAGATGAGCAATAAATAATGAGGTGGTCTTGTTTAAACCATACTTGTGGTAGGTGATGTCTGCTTTTCTCCTGAGTATTTTTCAGTTGTAACCATGGAGGGTCTGAGGGTCTGATGTCATAGTCCTGAATAACTTCTGCTTTTTTATTCTTCACCTTAAAAACATGTATGCTGATAATGTATTCATTTTTTTCTAAGATGCTTCATGCTGAAAATAGAGTATGGCTGTTGGAGTGTCAGGATGAAATCAAAACTGAACCATATTCTAAAAGAATGAAGTCAACAGAAGGGGCTTATGAGACACTCACTGATGATGATAACCAAGATACTCAGGAGGAAGTGGATGCTGAGAGAACATCAAGTGATCAGATACTAGCATATGCCTCAGATAACCAAGGGCAACATGAAATGCAGCAGTCAGAGAAAATACCTACTGGTGTCTTCGGATCATTGAATGAAGTTCTCCCTGAAAATAATCCAGTGCTTAGTCAGCCAGTTGATTTAGAAACTGTGCAGAATGTAAATCCTCCATTTGTATCAATAAATGACTCTAAAGTTGAAGAAGAGAAAGACTGTTTTACTACAAATAATGCTGGTGGAAATAATATTAAAAAAAGCAGTGCATCATTGTCAGTAAATAGAAATGCATCAGATGAAGATTTTTTTACAAGCAAAGAATTTATAGGACCTATTTACAAGCCTGCCAAAAGTAACAAACAAGATGAATCTGGCAGTTGCAATGAATGTAGAAGCAGTGGGGCAGAAGAGAGTGCATTACATGAAAACAGACCTAAAAGAAAGGAGGCAAAGAAGATGCAGGCCATTTCTGCTACTGTACCAGAAATAGATGATGAACTGGACCAGTTCTATAAAGAAATTCACCAGCTGGAAAATGAAAATTTAGATACTAATCTTCAGGAAAAAGAAACTGAAATTTCTCAGGAACAACACTCTCCATATAACCATAGTCAAAGCTCGCAAGAGGATTGCCAATGCATATTGTTGGACAGCCCACAGCCATTTTATGAGAATGGACAGGGTTTTCTGGGGGAACAGAACAGTCAGAAAACAAGCAATGAGCAGCAGTTTCTCATGGAAGCAGATGGCTGGAAAACTGAAAATACCTTTAATGGCCAAGTAGATGCTAAATATTGGAACTGCTCAGTGCCTGAATTCAGACCTGCTTGGCAGACTAGAGCATCTTTTGTAGTACCTCAGGGACTTCTTTCTTCTAGATTCAACCATCAGTCCTGTTTTCAGATACTTAATTCCCCACCAGAAATCCCAAATGCTCTCCCTTTTCAGAGCAGGGAACTTTCTTATGAAAATCATCATAGTAACTATGGAAATACTGATATCAACAGTCAGGGTCCATTGCTTGATCAGAATACCAGCTACGTTGGTCATATTGACATTCATACTACTCAGATCTTCAGAAAAGGAAATGATGACCAGAAGGGACTCCAAAATAATGGTTTCTGTGAAACCAGAGAACAGTGTTGGAAGGATTCCAAAGCTGACAATACAGAAGGAATACATACCTTTTCTTCCTTGGAGCTATCTGAAGAAAGATTTTGTTGTTCTCAGAAATTTCTTCTAATCTTAAGAGGCTTACCTGGTTCAGGGAAATCTACGCTCTCTCGGTAAGTAAAGACTTAAAGCTTGAAAAGTTTATTCAGATAAAAATTTTCAAAAATTTAAAAATATCTGTAAGCATTTAGCAAACTTTTTCATCCGTGAATTAGGCCATTAAAATGCAGTAATTTAATATTTGCTGTCATTTGTACTTAATGAGTGCAAATTACAGTAAATATTAAAAAGATTTACCTGGGGATTTTGTCTCCTCTAGAGTTCTGATGAACAGGAGCTGGTTTGTGTTATATTTAAAATGTGTAGCCATTAAATTGCATAATCTTTTACTCAGAAGTTTTCAAGTGTACACTAGTATGTGATGATCTGGTTTTTTTTTTTTTAAGTATTCCTTCATTTGAAAAAATCTTCCATCAAATCTAACAGCATGAATTTGACTGAACCAGACATACAATTTCATGCCCATACAAAAAATTTCATTAGGAGAATTTTGCTACTCTGACCCTTGCTTTCATTGTGTTGATGAAACTGATCGTAATCGCATTCCCTTTTTTCATAGCATGATCTGTCAACGGCTCTGACTTTTCATAAGAAAAGTATTAATTTTTCTTAAAAATATACTTGTTGAAGTCTGACAGGGTTAAAAGCAGGTACCACCTCTGACTTGGATTTTCACTTTGGGTTTTTTTGGCCTAATTAAAAAAGCACAAAAAGATGACATAGAGCACAGACACTACCTGTATTAATGTCTTGTATGAAAAAAAAAGTTATTAAATGAGTACTTACTGACTGAGTTTCATCCAAAACTACATCACAAATGGGATGTCTTCTGTGGTTGTCTTCTGTTGTATGCCAGGAGTCTGAAATAGATACAGTGATTGCATTCTTGTTTTTTGTCTAAAGGAGTAACATTTTTGTGGGTTTTTTTCTGATATGTAGGAGACTATGATCTCATTATCATAGCTAGAAATCTCTAATATATATTTTTCTTACATGTTTGAGTAATTTTAACTGTAATATTTTATAGTTACTGATTGTTGTATTTGGCAAACCTGCATGTGCCCATATGGTATTGCAATAGTTCCTTTAATATATGAAAACAACATAAAAAGTTTAAAAAATAACACTATGGGAAAATTTCTGCCTCATTTAGTGCAGGGATTGGATAATACTTAATGTAAAGGTATCAGATTTTTTTTTCCCGTGTTTGTTATGCTAATTGGTCTCTGAATCTTTCTCCAAATATATGACTTATGTTGTCTGAAAAATTCTAAGTATCTTCAGGTTTTTATGAATACATATTTGTGCTTTTTTTCATTTCTCGCTAGTGAGATCAATTACTAATTTTATTTAGCAGATGGGAAAGTGGGCACTATTAAATCAAGGTCAAGAATAGTTACCAAATGTGGGTGCAGAATTTGAACTGTGTGGGACTTGTTTTTCAGTGTATTCAATTACATACAGTTTCCTATGTTCAGTGCTTGGTTACAGTTCTTAATTCCCATAAAATCATGTGCTGGGGTCTTGGATACCTTGGGGGAAAAACGTCCCAGAATTAATGGCTGCCTGTGGGGAAATACTTGTATTATTAGTTAAGGCTGAGTCTTAATAAAGTTGAACATGTTTTTCTATGTGACATCATAGAATTCTGCAGTGTAAACAAGGACAGCAATGATGTCATCTGATGTCATATTAGTACCCACAGGTATCTTTGCAGGTGTGGCATCTTTAGCACCTGCAGACAAACCCCTACCACCTGTGTGAGCAAAATGACTGTTAAGGAGAAGCAGAAAATTGGCATAATCTGTGTATATCAGCACTACAGGGGAGTGAGGTGCATCTTGCAAGTGGGTTTCCCAAGTATGAAATGATAGCAGAGCCAGTGGTGAGACCTAGGAATCTTGAATTCCTGTTTGTGTTTTGTGCAAAGTAAGTGTTTTTCAGTACAGATGCTTTTCATCCCAGCCATGTCTGTCGCCAATCTTCCATTGAGGTTTGTGTTTTGTTTTGACTCTTCCATTCCAAATAAGCAGGTGGAATCATAGGCTTGTTTTTTTGGAAGAGGCTAGTGGAGGTCAACTATTCTGTTCTGCTTGAAGCAGGTCTGTCACCATCACTGGATCAGATCAGGTGTGTCTTTGTCAGGCCTGATCTTGAAAAACCCACAGAGATTCTATGGTCTTGCCAAACTTTTCTAGTGCAGTACAACCCTCCTGCTAAGAAAGTTCTTTGTAATCTCCAAACTGAAGTTCCCAAGCCATCATTTGCTTGTGTTCTCGTGTGTTATAACATGTGCTGTTATGTGGTAGAATCCGGCTCATCTTCTTTGCAGCTTCCCTTCTGGTAAGGGATAGGCTTATTCACAGTAATAGGCTGATACCAGGTAGGCTGATATCTGCACTGCCAGACTAAACAAGCCCAGCTGCTCTTAACCTCTCCTTGTAGGTTATATGCTCTTAGCCGTCTTGCTAAGCCCTTTCATATGTTTCAGCATGTCTTTGGAACTGGGAAGCCCTATCCTGGACACAGTATTTTACAGCTGACCATACAAGAGCCAGGTAGAATGTGGGTCATACCTTCTCAAATGATTTACTGGTAACATTTTCTCTACTAAAGCCCAGGTTGTGGTTTTCTCCTCTTAATGAGAGCACATCATTTGTTCATCACCAGTTTGATGTTCACTGTAATCCTCATATCCTTTTTACCAGGGCTGCTTAACCATTTTCCATCTTATGCTGATACTTAGGTTTCTTTTGCATCAGTTGCAGACTTTACTCTTTTCCTTGTTGAGCTTTGTGATGTTTTGCTTAACCCAGTTCTCAGGTTTCTCAGTGGCCTTCTGGATAGAAGCTTTGCTCTTGTATGTTGAGCATCACTGCTAATTTGCTGTCACCTGCAAGTTCTCTGCCTCATCATCCAGGTTAATGGTGAAGATACTGAAAAAACTGGTCCAGCTACATCCTGTTCTGTACTCTGTTACTGACTGGGACATGATGCTGGAAGCATTGATAATTCCCAAGTATGATGCATTTGTCACTCTATCCTAATGGACAAAGGCATTCTTTCATCAGAGTGCCTTCTGGTCAGTAAAGAATGATGCATCTGTTGCAAAACCCACATTGACTCTTCCTGGTTACCTTAATTTCCTTAACGTGTTTGGAAATAGATTCCAAGAAGATGCATTCCATTGTCCTTCCAGAACAGAGGTTAGGTGAGCTTGACTAATCATTAGTTCCTTGGGTCTTTGTTTTTACTTGCCTTAAATATGAACATAACATCAGTGATTTCTGGGTCATTGAGGAGCGCTCCCCCTCATCTCATTGATATATTTCCTTTGTTCACCTGACCTAGACAATCCCAGCCTCCTGAGGCTCATTCAAGTTTCTATTTCTTGGCCATCTATTTCCAGTTTTGTTTTCCTGTCTGCATCCAACCATGGCTTTTGGTCTGTGCTTACTAGCTCCACATCTGCCTCTAAATTCTAAGCTGATTTCTCAGTTCCTTTTCCATCCCCTTTCTTCCCAGATTTATTTTGTCCCTGTTTCAACCAGTGATATTAGTTCACCCCCAACTTCATTGCAATGTCTTCCTTATGCTTCCTTCTTTGCCTTGTCCCTATTTCCTTCCTCTGCTGGCAGTACTGAATTGCTTGTTCCAGTGTTTATACCACTGTCCTTCTATTTTAGGCCAATCTTGCTTCTTCTGTTGCCGTTCTTGTGTTGGGAGAAATATGTTCTTGCAATGCAGTATTGGTCCTAAATCAGCTTCCTGCCACTGCTAGATTGCTCTGCTCCAGATCTGAGTTTGCTGCCGTGACAATCTTTGCATTTCCTGCTATCCTTTGTACAATAATGAGTACTTTTCACTGTTATTTTCTGTGCACGTGACATTTTAAAGTTGTGTACCTTGGGCAGGTTTACAAAAAGGGCATTTTTTTGCAGGACAAATACATGTACTTTGTCAAATTTCCCTTCCTCAACCCAAAGCTTCTCAGAGAAAAGCTTGCAATAACAGAACATGATAAAAATGCTGTATTTCTTGGTTTTGGAAGTTATTGACCATTTAGTTAGAAATTTTTGAAAATAGTTTGGCCAGACAGATAACCAGCAGTGATACCTTTAGCCCAAGTAACAAAAACCTGCTGCCATTAGAAGTAAGTGATAATGGGATCTTACAATGCTGGGAAAAGTTACAGGAAAAGAGCCTTTTTAAATTTTTTCCCAATATTTTGCTAGTGAACTTGGCAGCAATTACAATTTGCCATTCCTCCGTAAATATCCATGCATTTATTTGAATAAAATGGAGTTTAATGAAGCTGAAAGAACAATTATTGGTGTCATTTAAGAAGCACATTTTTTATTAAATCCTGAAATATATAAAGGCAGTTATCTGGGGCCATTCTTCCTGGCAGTGAAATCTTCTGAATGGAAGAGTTGAAGTGTTAGTATTTATAGCTGAATGTAGAAACAGTAGTGTGTTGTTGTTTCTAATTATTTCTTTAAACAGTGTTACAGGCAATGCTTTTAAAGTTGTATTTATGTAGTTTAAAAATCTGTAGTATTACTAAGCTGTCTGTAGTTATTGCCTATTGTTAGCTATTTTAAATAGGTGAATTATTAGATTCTGAGATACCTTCTTTGTTGCAAAATCATCTGTCAGAGTAAGTTAACCAGGATACAGGTTTAGGGACCATTTAGTATTGAAAAAAAATTAAGACAGGATTTTTATCTATGCATACATGCACTAGAAAAGTGTGTATTGGTTTGCTGACTGGTTAAAATGAGCTTTTTGGTTTCAACATGAGTTTTGTATGTCAGGCTAATAGCTTCTATTAGATCAGATAGCATGTCTGGAAAAAGTAGGTGAGCTGCTTTAATTTTATAAGCTACTTTAATTTCAGTGTCCTACTCTGTTCAAAAATGGATGTTGACTTGCAGGGAAGGTTTAAGGTGAAAAAGCTGGATTACAGCAGTTGGATAATATGCTATTCATTTCAATCATGTGCACAAATTGATGCTGACATCTGTAATTTTGAGTCTCTTGTTAGAAATATGTTTATCTTGCTTTTTTTCCTTTCTCCATCTCTCAAAAGGGGAATATCATCTCTTTGTGTGTTTAAACAGTAATGATGCTTTTTTTGTTTAGGTATGCTTTTTGTTCTTTCTGTTTACTAGTTCATGAGCCTGGGATAAATTGTGCTTTCAAATATGTGTTACAACTATGCAAATTATTCCATATGATCTCAGTAAGTAGGTTTGTGTTTTGAATTTTGCAAGTAACAGAGGTAACTGCAGGCTTTTAAAAGGTTATGTTTTACTATTTAATGTCACAGTTTAGAAACAAGTTATGCTCATTACTGTAATAATGGACATTTCAGTTCATAAACTCATTACTTTCTGATAGCTTGTGTGTAGGGTAAGGGTTCTGTTACTCTGGCCTGTTTGGTAGTCACTTTGCCTTCTCAAATTCTCTGGTGTTAGAATCATGGCAAACATAGTTTACTATATTAAATCTGTTACATCAGTTGTACAGGTTCATTAATAATTGTGGTCTGTTCTGAACTTCGTGGAATACTAAGAAAATATTTGAAGAATAAACTTTGTTGATGGGTTTGCAAGATTTCTGAACCCTTGTCACTGTATTTCTGTATTGCTGCTAATGATGTTTGGAAGATATAACACAGGAATTTGAGTAGGTGAGTTATTCTCCAGAACACTGAGCAGTCAGTTCTTAGAAATAAAAATTAATGTCCTGTTACTATTGATTCATCAGTTCATATATATTCCTATAGAAACCTGATGGTCAGACCCATAGGAGCTGTAGGAGTGTGTTTATCCCCTCAGCTACTAGAAGAATCCCAGATGTTATTTGCTATCTTTTTTTTATTAAGGCCGATGGGTCTTTAAGGTGTGTATATAGACATTCAGCACACAAAAAGTGAGTGTGGAAGATGGATCCAGTTTTTCTAAGCATTATTAATCGGTAAATGTAGCATACTCTAAGTAAAAAATTAAGCCATGTGTAAAATCATGGCCAGGTAACTTAATGAATATTAATTCCTGTTAAATATTTTATACAAGAGAGGAATGGATACAAAAATTGCTGCTTTGTGTGGTGTGTGATTTACTGGTGTCATTTGTTCTACTTGCAACAAAAATAGGTGATGAATCTTTCTGCAGTCTTCTAAACCAGAGTGATACACATCCTATTAAAAGATCTAATCTCTAACAAAAATAATTATTGATAAATGTTAAAAAAAAGTGGCTGTACTTTTGGTGTATCATGCTCTGCTTTCTCAAATAGGATTGCTATTTGTGCTGAAGTAACCTTAATACTCTGGAAAAGGGAGAAGGAGCAAGGAGGAAGTGACAGTGCAACTTCGATCATGTTACTTGACATTGTGCCATTAGTAGTTTCTTCTGGTCCTCAGTAATCTGAACTTTGTTGTACGTATCTCTGTATCTTAAAAACAAAAATAACCAACAACATAATTGCAGGACAGCATGTAGAAACATAAGCTAATAAGTAATATAGTGTCCCAGTCATTTAACAGTGATCTGTAACAGATCTGTTGTTGGTGACAGGTGGCAAAACAAAGCAAATTCTTTGTGTTAGACTTATACTGAAGTAGCTGTTCCTGCAGAGATATATAGGAAAGCTTGGTAACGTAGAACTGACATATATATGTTCCCCTAAGTTATTTGGGATCTGGCTGGTTCTTTCTTGTTCCTACCATCTCAGCAGTAATGCACTCCCACATACTGCCAGTGCAGTCTAGTGCAGTTTGGTTTTGTAGCCTGTGGAGACATTGCCTATTTCTGACTTTGAATAGTTGCCTAAATTTCCATAGAACAGCGATATTTGAGTGTTGCAGTGGGCTATAAATGCTTTGTGACACTAACTGGCTGTTTTCAGATTTAAATAGTCAAGGGGTTTTTTTAATCACACTCATTCCGTAGATCAGACTTTAACAGAACTGTACTGTTGGCTCCGTTATGTAAGGTTTTCCTTTAAGTAGCAATTTCCAAGGACTTTCTGAAATTGTTTACATTTGGCAGAATGGGGATTGCTCGTTTGACAGGTTCTGATGTTATTGATCAAGCAGCCTTTAATTACTCCCTATAACTTCACTAGAATTAGGTTTTTTCTGACTTGCAGCTATTTGTTGGCATGCCTGGACAATGTTTATGATGAATTTTAATTAAATACAAAAGTCAGCTTTATGATGATTTTAGAAGGTTTGACTGTGGCATTTTATGGCACTGCAAATACAGAATTCTTGAAAAGCTTAATGGATTTTTCTAGGATTTCTACATCACCCACTACAATAGCTTCTCTAATTAATAGACATCTGTAATGTAAAATATTGCAATATAGAGAAAAAATTAAAACGTAAACAGTGAATATTTCAGCTGTGTCCCCATGAATTCCCCTTTTTTTACTGTCATTGACTTCCTCACAGTGTCTTCTACTGTTTGATAAAGTATACTTAAATTTCTCCTGTAATATTTAATGTTAGCTGTGCAAGAAGCAGAATGTAATGTAACTTATCCTGCCCACAAATGAAGTAAACTTCTATCCAGTGAAACACCTATGCTGCTTATAAATGTCAGACCTAAAGACTTGGTAAATGTGAAGTTTGCATTGCAGTCTTTTTCATTTTTGTATCTATGAATTCTAATTTGAATCTCTGCATTTGATCCTTTTGTTTACTAATTTGTTTTGGTTTGTCTTCCCCCTTCCCCGTCCCTCACAAATGCACACAACAACAACAACAAAAAAAGTAATTTTGAGACATTATCAAATTTTGGTTAAATTTGTTTCTGCATCCAGAACTTGCCATGGAATGGCACTGCTTTGGGGAAAACAATCTGAAACTCTCTAATCAAGTAGTTTTTCTCCTGATTTGAAGTAATTAATGCAGAGGTAGTAAAATGCACGGGTTTACTATCACCCGGTTAAGTCTATGAATTACAGGATTTTTTCATATCTCAGTTTCTGTGTTAAATTTCTTCTCATCTATGAGACTGAAACTGTAGTTCTACAAGATGAGGTAACCCATATAGCAGCCTTCTGCTACTCAGCCAGTGGATGTCTCCATTGGTAATTACTCACTACTGGTGTATCATCTTTTGAGGCCTTTTCTTAAACAGTCTCAACTGCTAAAGCTTCAGAAAAGTAACCTGGGGTGGGGGGAAGTATTGCTTTGTTCTGGGTGGTGAATTCCAGTTGATTATAGATCCACTGAGTGCCAGAGTTGATGAGAAAATAGGGACAAGTAAGACTGTGTTGCCAGGATTAGAGGGGAAGACTTAAAACGAATAGGATATAGGATCTTGAAGAATTACAGACACTCCTCTGTAATCCTGACTTTCATTAGTAGGATGGTCTTGTAATTTTATTTGAATCTTTTACATTTTCCTGAAAATAGGGAAATAGCTGTAAACATCAGTAGTTTTATTTTTCTGTTCCTGTTCAGCCCACATCCTATGGGCAAGCAGCATGGACAAAGGTCAGAAGAGGGCATATTGAGAGTTTAAGGTGTTGAAAAAGGATTTAAACATCCAGTTCATTTTTTCATCTGAATCCAGAGGCCTCATGTTCAGATTGGTTTCTAGACATGTTTCCAAGTGAGAATTGAGATGGAAAATGTTAGTCAATATCTTCAATTATTATGAGATACTTAGAACTTGCTGCAATGTAGCCATTAATTGGATGGATGCAAACATCTCTTGAGGGCAGTGAAGGAACAACAAATACAGAAATAGTAGAGAGGGGGAAAATATATTGGTTTAATTTGGATTAGAATTATTGGTAATACATATAAGTGTACTTTTATAAATCTCTTCGAAGTGTGCAAAAGGCTCAGAAATAGGACACAGTTAAACTTATTTTAGCTATATTCTTTTTTATGTGTCTTTTTTAAATCTATCTGAAAATTTAATGGTTTTCTGTGTTTTCCTTTGTTTAACAGTGTTCTGCTTCATCAGAGTTGTGATGGCATTGTATTGAGCACCGACGATTATTTTTGTCAGCAAACTGGATATACATATAATGCTGCTCAGCTTGGTGATGCCCATGACTGGAACCAGAAGAGAGGTCTGAATGCATAAGGGAAATCCTATCAAACTATGTTAGATTGAGAAAACAGAAGTGTAGCATAACATGCATGTGTGTTAAGAGTCTCTATGAAAAGGATTATATATACAGCATATATAGAAGTATGCATTTAGAGTATACTTTATTCCTTAATTCATGCATATATACATTAAATTTTGAACTCCTACGAGGTTCAGAGTTAATAATAGAAAATCTTGTTTCTTTGGGCTATGCCCCATTCATTTGTTCCATTTGATAATAGTGTCTTGATAGCATAATTCCTAATTCTGGTGACAGCAGGTGTCATGCTAACAGCTGTGAAGAAAACTAACTCTATGCAAGCCAAAAACAGCAGACCAGAGAATTCTGCATTTTTCCATAGTCTTTGGTGATCTGAGTTTCATCCAAAATTTATGGAAGTTTTTCTGAGGAAGACTTTACTTCACTTATGTAGATTAACAGCTTTAAAAAGTTATCTTTCTTAATACCTAGCAGTGTCCAAAAGTCGAGTTTTATTGGTAAAGATTTAGATACCTGGGTAAGAATGGTTGTAGACATACTCTTGCTCTTTTTGTAGCAGTTTTCTAAGGATCTCATTGTCTGTTTGGTCTTCTCCAAGGAGTAGACAAACTGAACAAGCTTCCAGGTTGCTCTCTGTGCTGCAGTGTCTCAAGCAGAAGCTTCTTTCCTGTCTAGAGGACTTTCTTTGCATCAAAAGATACAGAGGGAAAAGGAAAATAAATATTCATTCCTTTTCTCCCTTTCTCACCCTAATGCAAAATTTATGACACTGGGAAACATTTCTGTATGAACGGTGTAGGAATTTTTGAGAGCAATCATTAGAAGATCAATTGCAAGAGCCCTTTTGAAATAGGAGCGCAGTAATAATACTTTGAATGAACCTCCCAGTAGGAGCCAAAGGAGCAGAAGAGTTGATAAGGCAGTAGTTTATGGATGAGAGATCTCAAAGCTTCACAGTTATAAGACTGACCACTGAACAATTCTCACTTAGCAAAGGCTTATGCCTGCTTCTGGCTGGATCTTAAGATCTTTCTAGTTCTGTATCACTTAGTTACACAGTGGTTTTGGTAAGCGAGACAGTATATAAGGTACTTATTCCGTCATTTTGATAACAAGAGCAAGAGTAGCTGTGTTGCCTTTTATAGAACACTGCAAAATGTTTGCCAGAGTAAATTTGGGTTGAAGTTATACTCAATTCTTGCCTCCTGCTTTGGCTGGATGGAACTGTCTGACTGGAAAGACTTCAGAAACTCTTGGTTTCATTTGTGTGTGGATCCTTGAAATATGTAAGATATGAACTTGAGGGGAAGATGATGATCATGGTACTTGGGATTCTTGTCTGATGAGCAGGTCTAGGTTGAGGGTTCATATAGATAATATCAGCTGCATAAATTATTTATGTAGTTGCTTCTATTAATATTGAAACATACCTAGCTAGAGATTTGTCATCTTCCTATCAGAATTTTCTTCATAAATGAGAAAAGTATTACATTAAAATTATCCTCTCCACATTTTTGGGAGTGGAGTGAATCTTTAATATAGTAAGTGTGAGAAAAAAATAGCTCTGGGTGCAACCCATTAGGGGGAAAAAATAATTTGTTTTAGATGAACAGAGTTTCAAACTCTCAGATGTTTACAAGACAGTGAAATACATCATTTTGATACTAAAACACATACACATTTAATATGATCACTGTCAAGTCAAATGCACAAATATTAGGAAATACTGGAATTAATTTGCCACTGCAACTTTCATTCTGAAATTAGTGTCAGTCTTCCAGGATTTTAGGCCCTTTAAGCTCATGTTTGTGACTTTGTGAATTTTCTCCTATTTCAGTTCATCCTGACACTTTTCCTGGAGCTTTCACCTGCCATTGCTATGTTTTTAGCATGGTTGACTTTGACAGATCATAGAATCACAGGATGGCCTGGGTTGGAAAGGACCTTAAAGATCATCTAGTTCCAAACCCCCTGCTCAGCAGAGGGATATCTTTCACTAGATCAGGTTGCTCAAAGCCCCATTCAACCTGGCCTTAAACACTTCCAGGGATGGGGCATCCACAGCTTCTCTGGGGAACTGTTCCAGTGCCTCACCGCCCTCACAGAAAGATCTTTGTCTTTCTTAATACCTAATCTAAACCTGCTGTCGTTTAGTTTGATGCCATTCCCCCTTGTCCTGTCACTACATTCTCTTGTAAAAAGTCTCTCTCCATCATCCTTGTAGACTCTCTTCAGGTACTGGAAGATTATAATTAGGTCACCCTGAAGCCTTCTCTTTTCCAGGCTGAACAATCTCAATTCTCTCAGCCTTTCCTCATAGGAGAGGTGCTCCATACCTCAAATAATTTTTTTGCCCCCTCTGTACTCACTCCAACAGGTTAATGTCCTTCCTGTGCTGTGGACCCCAGAGCTGGATGCAGCACTCCAGGTGGGGTCCCGCAAGAGGGGAGTGGAGGGGCAGAATCCCCTCCCTTGATCTGCTGCCACAATCCTTTTGGCCCCAGATATGATCATCTTTCTGAGCTTTGAGTGCCCATTGCTGGTTGGTATCCAGCCTCTCATCCACTAGAAGCCCCAAGTCCTTCTCAGCAGGGCTGCTCTCAATCCCTTCGTTCCCCAGCCCCCCATACCCTAACCCAGGTACAGGACCTTGCCCTTGGTATTGTTAAACCACATGAGATTCCCATGGGCCGACTTCTTGAGCTTGTCCTTCAGGTTCTTACTTCTACTTTTCTTTCCTGTCTATACCTTCTATTCATTTTCTTGGAACAGTGTGTTTCAATCAGTAGATTAGTGAAGAAAAATCTGGAACAGTTTATACCAAGTGGTTTATTAACTTGCACTATTTTTTTATTACAGCAAAGCAAGCAATGGAACAGGGAAAATCTCCAGTTATAATAGACAACACTAATACTCAAGCCTGGGAAATGAAGCCATATGTGGAAGTGGTAAGTTTTGTTGCATGATTATGTAATTCATTACAATTTTTCAAACTTACCTTCACATGTGGGAAGTTGGAATGTTTTGTCCAGAAACATTTTCCTTACTTTGGGTTCTCAGGAGAGAGACTACTTACTGACAACAATTAGTAATTCATATAGTAATGGTTTAGATCAGTTTCAGGATTGATTTGATCTAATTTGTTTAGCCTGGAGCAAACGCTAAGATGGGCTGGGATAACACTAATTCAGCATGCTACCACTGCAGAGTTAACTACATCTGTTTATTATACTTGTCTGTTAATATTTTATGTAATAAAGATAAGCGTATCACACATTTTTTTGCTTGCTGCAGGCTCTGGAAAAAGGATACAGAGTGGAATTCCATGAACCAGATACTTGGTGGAAATTTGATCCTGAAGAATTAGAAAAGTAAGGTTTCTCTTACAGGAATCATGGTACTTATGTATAAATAGGCAGATAAATATGCACACATAAATATATATACAGTAAGTTGTATTCTATTCAATATATTGTTAAGTACTTCACTAGTAGTATGAAATGTATTTTATTTAAATAGGTATTTTTGAGACATACGTTTAAATGGAAGTTCTGTGGATAAGCAAGCAGACAAATAAATACTGGCCCTGTTTTGTTGGCCCAAAAAGACAATATTAAAACGATTGGACATGTGTAGAAAAATGATTGACTCCTATAAGAATCTCTGTTACTATAATGAATAATTATTCTGCTAAACTTGTTGCTAAAGAATGCTGATCGCAAGAAATAGGTAAAAGACAAAAAGAAATTCCACATTTGGCAAGGAGTGCATCAATATAGTACTTTGGTTTGTCCCCTTTTACAGGTTTCTTGGTCTTAAAGGACAACAGTTTATTACTGATCAGTAACAGTTAAAAAGAAAGCTCATATTTTATATTATTCTATGGCAAGTTCTTGTGGAATCATCCCCAGTCTTCAGAGGATCTGACTTAGAGTACTGTTGAATATAGATCATTGAACTACTGTGTTGCAAGAGTGCTTAGGAAGCTGTTTATTATTCCTTGTAAATGTCCTTTTTATCTCAAATCTGTCAGCTTTAGGAGTCTATGAGGTATCAAACTAACTTCGGGATATTTCTTTGTTTGAAATGTAATGTAATATTTTCACAGTTGATGACAGTTCTCTCACTGATTGTCATTTTATATGCATTCAGCTGACTTCTGTTGTAATTGTTTCAGCTTTGTAAAGCAGTCCCTACAGTGCACAAAGTATATGTGTACAATGCTTACATTACTGGCTTTATTATGTTTACAATCTTTTAAAGTTTTCACTCTGCTTCTAAGCTACCACTAACTTTTTTCTAGAGGTGGAATCTTCTCTCTCTAGAATTAATTCTAGTAAGTTTTCCTAGTTTGAGGTGCAGCAGAGCCAAGTTAGGAAGCCTAGTAATCAGACACTTGTAAGATATTCAGCATGAGATTTCCATTACATGAGACAGACTAATTTGCCAGGAGAATTCATGTTTCCACTTGGTCTTAACAGGCAACGGAATAAATAGACATGATGTGTAGTGTCTGTTGAATTTTATTGTTCAGTCATTAACTGTAGGAGTAAAGTTTGTCTTTCCCCAAATCAAAGGTTTACTTGACCTGTGAAGTGCTGCTACCAGTTTTTAGAAGGTTCCTAGAAAGTTTTATCAGCTCTAATTGCTTTAAATAGTTGAATAGAGGCCCATTTTCTGGAAACTTTATTTTTTTGGACAGTTTAAGAAAGGTGGTGATGTAAGTTTTCATTTTGTTTTTTAATTGCTTCAGGAGAGGGCTCCTCGCAGTTTTGTATCATCAACAAACTTGCTGAGAGTATGCTTGCTCTGAGGTAGTGGAGAAGCATTTAATAGTGACAAAACTTTGCTTTTATCAATAGATTCTGTGTTCCTCTAAGAAAAACTGACTTCCAAAGTAGGAGCTTTTGCTGGTATGTCTGCATTGGTTCAGGATAGATGGCTTTGTGCTCTTTCAGCATAGCTAAGCTGCCGAAGGATGAGTGAAGACACGCCTGAAGAGAAGATCCCAGTATTAAATGACACTATACAGCAAATTAATTTCCTTTTTTCAATTAGTTTCTATACTTGATGCAATTTTGCTGTTCGTGATTTTATTATCCTGCCTTATTCTTTATTAGGCCTTTCCTTTTATTATTCTGCCTTTCCTTCCAAGGAAAAGTACTTACTCATTTATGAAGTGGTTATACACAAATCCATTCAATTGTGGATGAGTATGCACTTTATTCCCAGAGCTGTAATCTTTTTCTACTAAAAGATAGGGAAAATACTGACTAACTTTCTGCTTCCACTATTTGGCATAAAAGGACTTGGACTTCCTCTTCTCAATTTTTGTCTGTCATGAGTGTCAAGTGCTTTATAGAATCCACATATTTCTAGGAGGCTGTTTTTTTTCCTCTGCCATTAACCTTGTTCATATTTGTGAATAAAATCAGAACTGTTAAGGCTCCCTAACTGAAGTTCAACCTGCAACTGCTCCTGGACTCCTTTAGCACAGTGTAGAAATTAGAAGCATTTAAACAGTAAGCCACAACTGATGATCTATGTACCTTCTGATGTTGTCTCAGGGAAGAGTTTCTGTGGGAGAAATGCTCTACTTAAGCATTTTCTTTGCAGAAAGCAAGCTGATAAAATACACCTTAAGGAGCCAGCATAATTTTGAATATTTCTGAGATCATCAATTCTGCTTCCATTCTGAATGTGAAACTAATGTGCTACCTGCAGTATGCTTTGAACCCTTATCAACTTGATACTTCTTTGTTGCAATAATACAAACTCCCAGGGGTGAGGTGGGGGGATGAGGAAATCAATCTTTTAAAATATTTCTATATGAAGTGTCCTTTTTCCAGTATAGCCTGTTTGTTCCCAGTATTGATTTCCCCTCTATAGAACTGTAGGCCCATGCTTCTTCTGTCCCTAGCAGAAAGCACAAAGATGCAGAAATACATTCCCTGTTGGTTTGATGTGGAAATAATTCAGACTGGACAAGGTTTCTTGGTGATAAGAATATATTGGATTATGATAAGTGCTTGTTTACACTGTCAAAACATTTTGTTTCTGTTTTATGTCTCTTCTTTTAGATTCAGTTCTGTTACAGTCCTGGCAATTCTCTGACATTCAGTTTGTGTACGAGCCTTGTAGTTTTCTTTTGTCAGAGACTGAAATTTTCTGCTAACCTGGATTTTAAGGTCCTATTCCATAGATACCAAGGGGATAGATACATTCTAATGTAACATCTAGCATCTCAGGTTCTTAAAAGACCAAGTTCTTGCTGAAAGTAGCAGGTCACCAAACACTGCAAGGATAGGACAACACTTTTGATACCTGTTCCTTTATATGTGTTTCAGTACATTTCTAAATTTACCACAAGCATCAATTAGAGCTAGTAGATAAAGGTGTCTTGAGCATACTGTTCTGGTTCAGAACCAAAATTGCTTCTTATTCTATAGAAAGGTGTATTGATGAGAAAATATTCTGTCATTAAGTCTAGAAACTATGTATTTGTGGGGTTTATGCTAGTTTGACCATTGCTTTCATAAGGAGTAATCTGTGGTGTGATTCATCCCTCTGCTCATTAGCTAGTATACTATGTAAAATCTGATGAATGAACAGAAAGCAAAGTCCTTCAAGGGTAATTTAGGTACATAGCTGTATAACTATATATTGCATAGGTACAGTTGTATGTCATCGCATTTCTGTATGAAGAAGAATGACCACAGTGTTTACTGTTGCTTAATATATGCAATGGTGAATTGTTGAAAATAAACCTTAACACAGGTTGAATACCTAGAAAATGAGGATACAGCATAATAAAAGTAAAGTTTTAAATATGAAAAGCAAGAAGAAAAAACTGAGAATTTAGAGGGGTTTTTTTCTTAAAGACTGTAAACTATAAACATATATAACTATATAAATACACTTATATCTATAAAAATATCAGACAATTCATTTAAATTTTTATTTTTGTAGGAGGAATAAACATGGAGTCACTCGTGAGAAGATTGCTCAGATGTTGGAACGATATGAATATCAAATATCCATACCTATTGTCATGAATTCAGTGGTACCTCCCCACAAAAACGCTCCAAGACCACCTCTGCAGCGAAGACATAGGTGGGGAGACAATACAGACTCATGGAGTTATTCCAGTGTTTCCAGTAGCCAGTAACACAGTTGCAGTCAGTTAAGGATCTGTTACTTGCCCTTTTAAAACACATCATCACCTCCAATAAACTAGTGGATCTTCTGTGTTTTAAGTAGGCCTATCTCAAGATGATTTTCTTCTGGAGGTTGTTCTTTTTAATGGACTTGCATGTAAATAGAATTGTACATTTAATGTTTTCTAAAACTATATTTATTAAAGTTGTAAGACCTTTGATTTTAGTAAAATATTTAATATAGTATGGCATATAGCAGAGTCTTCCTTCATAAATCTAAGACAATGATGTCATATATCAGGTAACAGTTTTTTTTAAAGAAGGGGTCATATTACAGATCTTTTAAAAGAGATTAAAGGCCTAGAAGAAGAGGTTATTTATGTAGTAATCAATTTCAATGATTGCCATTTAGTCTTCTTACCTTTTTGGAGATGTTTTTGAGAACAGTTTTGTCCTGGATTGTCCTTTAGTTCTATTTGGCATGTATTACCAATTGGCAAAACTTTGGCATGGATTTTCTGGTTTCAGACGTTTGATTTCCCTGCCCCACCCACCCCCCCCCCTTTTTTTTTTTTTTTTTCCTGGTTGGTGGAGGTTTTTTTGGTGGAGTTTTTTTGTCTCAGAAGCTCATGTGGCAGCTGCAGCAACATTCTGCCAATACAGTATTCACCAGCCTTAAACTGTGCAACCTGTATTAATTTTCTGTTTGTTCTTGTTGGTAGTATATAAACCATGATGATGGCTGCACACCACCAACTTTTTTTGTGCTGACTTAAAAAGAAAAAAAAAATAAAAAATCTTAAGTTTTATCACTAAAACGCCAAAACGTCACAGTAGATCTTTCTAAGTCAATTTTTTTCATTTGTGATAAAAACGAGTATTAAAGCATGAGGCTGTCAAGTCCCAGTCCACAGTTGGGATGCATCAATTTAATATAAATACTGGATATAATTCTGTAAAACCATCTTGCATTCCTAATTTTGACACAATCAATGTAATCTGTTAGCACATAACAAAGAATGAGCCAGCATGGAGAAGTAACTAATTTACTGCCCTTTTTCTCTTAAAAATGATGAATCTGTAAGTGTTCACTTTGCTTGTTTTTTAACAGCTTGCTGTATTAATAAAATATATTTGTCTTCAGTGTTGTTGAAGTAGTTCAATGCAAGAGTTTGTATTATTTTCAAGCTTGTAGGACTTTATACAGATGAGCATTATTACTAACCTCTAGCTAAAATAACCTGTCTTCAGGTCTAACTACATTTGGCTGTCTTATACACTGAACAAGTAAGTGTTGAATAGGAAATTTTGTCAAGAGCATGAGCAGGTAACTAAAAGAATTTTGATGGTTATCTATAACTAAGTTGGTGTCATAGTCATCAGAATTTTGGAAAATCCAGAGCCAGCATTATTTTTTTAAATTGTAGACACTTTCTGAATAGGCCCTAAAAATTACTTCCTCACTGAAGTCTGAATACCATGAAAATTGAAAATCCAGGTATATTATGAAATATCTTTCTGTGGTTTTCTACACTTATTGTGCATATTTAAATTCATGTTTTAATTATTTGAAAAATAATTTAAAAGGTTTCAGGACTGCATGTTAATATATTGAATTATATGTATATCTAGAGAAGAGGCTCTCCGACTATATTGTCTTCCCTCATCTGTTATTCAAATTAATTGTTTTATGTTTTAGTTTTCATAGTTATTTCTCTATGTCTCAAAAGAATTATGAAAATTCTTGTAAATGCTCAGTAATACTTAACTATCCCAAAGCTTTTATATTTAAACAAGAAAGCATATTTTGAATTGAAGGGAGGTAAAAAGGTTTCAGAGAGACACACTCCTGTTATTTACTCTATTTTACTGTAAGCTATAACATAAAATTTATTGAACCTTTATGTAATACTCACACTGTGCTAAGGTATGGCAAAAAAGCTTCCTATTGAAGGTTGATGTTATGATATCTTTTGGCACTTTTTGCCTTCAGTTTTTAAAAGAAATGTGTGAGTGGGTTAGCAATATTCAATTATTTAAATAGATATTAGTTGGTACTGTTTCAAATTGGTGCAGCTTTTCTTGTGTTACCTTTTTAATTATTGGTGGAGCAGGGAGTGTTTTTGATATGCAAAGCATGCTGATCAATAATAGACCTGCAGTTTGCAAAGGACACTTAAGAAAGGGAAACTCTGCAATTTGTTTCTCTATCAAATATTTCTTGTAAATTGCTTCAGCTGTACAGCTGAATTTCAAGGTAAGTACAATGACATGGTGAAAACACGATGGAATTTAGGTCAGTGTAACACATTTTTGTTTCATGGTATTTTAGTGTTTTTTGAGGATATGACAGTCACTGACACACATATATCTCAGAAGTTGATTTTATGCTCCAATGTTTAATATAAAAATAATAAAAATCATGTGAAATACATGTTGCAAGTACTGAATTTCTCATGCTATCACAAAACCAAGGAAAATTAGTTATTTTTTCAAAATATATGTGCAAGAAATGTAAGAACTCACTGCTCAGCTAGACAGGGGATCTAAAAATTTTTACTATCTGCTGTAGTTTTTATACAATACATGTTTTGATTATTATAATGTACATACAATGAAGGTTTCCTGTTTTACATTTTTAGTAAATTGCTAGTTAGTCATATTTCATGAAATAATAGTGTCAGATTGGGATTTTTTTTCTTTAAATTTAACTAGTGCATAGAACTTGGTCTTGTCTGGGTTAAAGTTAGTTCTCTTCAGAATAGCTGGTTTGGGACTGTTTTGGATTTGTGCTAGAAACAGTGTTGATAGCACCGGGATGTTTTTGTTACTGTTGAGCTATGCTTACCCAGTGTCAAGGCCTTTCAGCCTCACCCCACCCCACCAGCTTGTGGCCTGGGATTGCACAGGGAGTTGGGAGGGGACACAGCCAGGACAGCTGACCCCAGCTGACCAAAGGGATATCCCATACCATGTGGTGTCATGCCCAGTCTATAAACATGGAGACAAAAGGAGGAAGGTGAAGGGGATGTTCAGAGTGATGGCATTTGTCTTCCCAAGTAACCGTTGCGCATGATGGAGCCTGGCTTTCCTGCGAGATGGCTGAACACCTGCCTGCCTGTGGGAAGTGGTGAATGAATTCTTTGTTTTGCTTTGCTTGCATGCACAGCCCTTGCTTTACCTGTTAAACTGTCTTTACCTCAACCATGAGTTTTCTCACTTTCCTGATTCTCTCCTTCATCCCACCGGGAGGGAGTGGGCAAGTGACTGTGTGGGGCAGAGTTGACACCTGGAGATAAACTGTGATGATCTAGTGTAACATTTCTAATTTTTTAACATGTGATGTTAATTGATCTCTTGTGAGGAATTTCGTTCTCGTAGCCATGTCCTTTTTAGGTTCATTTTAGTCTAGCTGGCCATACTTCATATTTTTTTTAAGCTTTTTGTCTTTAAGAAGAAAGCCAAGATTTAGTCTTTTGTCTTCTATCTTCTGAAATCTTTTGGAGGCATGATTGTTTCTCTGTTAACAGATAACTAAAAATGAGGCTTTGTCTAGGTGAAATGGGACCCATGACACTTACATTTAATTGTTTTGTCTGTCTTCCCTGTTGGAATTTAGACTGTGTTGGTATTTTCTTCTTTGAGCTGACCAGTAGGATTCATTCTCAGTGAATTAGAAAAAAAAAATTTGCTTGTGTTTTTTTCACATTCATGTGTGAAGTGTAGTTTCAACTGCTGCTTCCTCCTAGTAATCAGGTTTTCTGGAAGAAATGTTTTCACTCTGTGCTGATACATCATGGAGATGAGGTGACTAGGTATATGTTGAGAATTCAGGGTTTTCCATCCAAAAGCACAGACACATGTATTAAAGTTCCCTGTAAAGGGCAGTAAGAAGGCATACTGTTGAAATGAAAGTAAGTACTTGATTTGAGTGTTCATATGTGGAAATATTTCACTTCAGTGTTTCTGGAGTGGTACTTGTCTTATTTCAATATTTTACATTCTCATCCTTTTCAAATAAAAGCAAGAGCAGAGATTAAAGCTCTTTATTAATTTCCTAGGTGAAAATCTACTTGTACATCAAAAAATTTGTTGTAGTTTCCCCCCCTCTTTTTATAGGCTAATTGGTTGAAATTAGCTGTAAATATGCTTATTTTGAGTTCACAGAAAAATGTGTGAAAACAGAACTGGTCATATTTTTAAGATAAAGTAGTAAGTAAAAGATTGTCAAGGTCTGATCATCTCAAATTTGTCTTAAATGTATTGCTGTAGTAATGAAGAAGCAGCAAATGGTGGTTTTATTTTGAGATGAACTGTCACTGTAATTCTAGATCAAGGATAATAAAAGTATTATGTCTGGAATTGGTCTTTGCAGTTTGTTTAGCTGATAATGCTGCTACTTCATTTCTCAGGTAGGCAGGCAGTCCTTGACCATATCATTTGTACTTTACTGATTTAGAGTGCTGTTGTAACAATACTATGTTGTGCCAAGTCAGAATATATTGTATCCATGAAGTAATTTTTTTTCAGTTGTACTTGCAGTCGTTTTAGTGCTGTTAGGTTTTTTGTTTTTTTTTTTGGTCTGTTAATTGAATGTAACTTTTCTTTTAAAACCTTTTCTTGCGTGTTTTCTAACTACTGATTTTTAGAAGGTTGAATTCTTTAGAGAGTGTTGTTTAATCTCTTCCTAAATTGCTAACAGAATAAGAAGTGCTGCTTTAGTCAACTGAATAAATACTTGCTTAGTTCTAAGAGGTTTATTGTATCATGTACAAATCAAGCTTAGTCATAGGCCCATAATGCTGTTTGGCTGTTATTTTATTCATTATACTTTTTAGTATAGTTTAATAGTTTCTGAAGGCTCATGAATCTGATTTAAGAGTGAATTGACTGTCTTACTTTCTGCCCATTTAGCATTTTACCTGATTGCTTGTAAGATGAATAACTGCTTTACAGGGACCTTGACAACCAAAGTATAGACATCAGATCTTTTACCTGGAGCAAGTGAGGTAAATGTGGTTGGGCATCATTTGCAGCACTTTGCAGCCTTTTGGTACATTTGCTAAATATTCAGTGGATATTTAGCATTTAGCATTCTTCTTCACTTCATGAAGATTATGCTTATGGCTATGCAGTAAAAATGCATTATATATAGGATTATAAATGGTATTCTGTGTATGTAATACACAGAAGTCAGAGCATTGTGTTTCATTCTATTCCTGCTTTGTTCCTGCAGTCTAAACTGAGCTCTTGATTCTGATAGTCCCAGGTCTAGATCCTAGGAGAAATTTTTTTTTTGTAAGGGTAACTAACTGTGGTTTAAGTTCTACTGCTCTGTAGGGAGTTGAGCTGTAAAGGGGTGAAATGAGTTTGTCTCATGCCTGGTTCATTTGTGGTGCCTTCATTGAGTGTGTCAGGCTTTGAGCTCACTGGTACAAGTAAAATGGGACATACTAGAGTGAGTTGAGCAGAGCATAGCCAGAGCCTGGAGCACCTGATATACAAGGAGAAGCTGGGAGAGATGTATTCAGCCTTAAGAAGAGAAGGCTGTGGTTAAGGCAGCTTAATACTATTGTCACCTATCTGAGGGGAGAGTACAAAGATGGAGCCAGGCTCCTTTTAGGTGAAAAGCAAAGGCTGGAGGTTACAACATGGAAAATTCACATTGGTACTAGGTTGTGTAATCTCCTTCCTTGGAGTATTCAAAACTTGACTGGGCAAGGCACTGAGCAGTGAGATCTCGGTATTGTTTTGAGCAGAGGTTGGATCATAAGATCTCCAGAGGCCCTTTCTGACATAAATTATTCTATTATAAGTGATATTGTGAGAGCAGCATCCAGAGTTCACTCTGTCAGCGTAGACTTTTAAATAACTAACAGAAGTGCTGCCTGGTTTAAGGGTGTTGAATGCAGGCTGTGATGCTGTTCTTGTTCTCAGATGGGCACTAAGTTTCTGGCTTTAACTGTAGCAGCAAAAATGACTGTAGTGTTTATTTGGTTATGTTGTTTCATAGCTGTATTGGCAGAATTGCTTGCACAGGTTCCTGATAACACCTTCAGCTGATCCCCCCCTTTCCCCCCCCCCTCAGGCAAGTGTCAGTAGTTACTTGCCTCGTTAGCTATATTGTCTTTCCAGACTTAGTAGCATATGTTAGTGCTTATTTAAAGTAATTTTTTTTCTGTTCAAGAACAGATTTCTTACTACATTAACAAATTGAAAGACAGTTTTCAACATCTATTCATCCCTAACACTAGGAATAATACAGGGCTGTTTTGTAAAAGGTAATCATCTTTAAAGGGTAATTCATCATGTCTTTTGTGTATCTCTAGTCCTTTCAGTGAAAGATACTTAAAAGGGAAATGAGTTAATACCAAGGTGTAGTATCCAGAAATGGTGAAATTTGGATTGCAAGTATTAAAAAGTACAGAGATTTATTGAAAAAGGCGTTAATACCTTCCAGGGAATGTGCATTAGAAGTGAATCATATGTAGTTCTCAATGATTCATAGAGCATTTGAGATGCACAGAGTTAGTGCAACGAGTGGTGCAGATGTTCTGAATAGCAACAGTGTCTGCAGTTACAAGTATTTGAATTTTAATGTTCCTATAATCTAGATTAGGGGCTGGCTACTTAATATTTGCTGATACTGTGTTCTTTCACTGTTTTGTAACTTCACCCCCACCCCCCCACCCCCCTGCCCCTTTTTCTCTTTATTCTTGAATTTAATTTTTCTCACCTGAGTCCTCCGTGTTTGGTTATTACAGTTGTCTTCATAACACTGGAGCCATCTCTTCCTTCCCTTTTCTTTCCTTAATTATGAACTTGTGTGAAGACGTACATCTTATTCTCTCTTTTTAAATGCCTCAGTTCAAACTCATGTTGACTTAAATACTGAGTATATAGTACCTCTCCCCCTACTCTGTCCTTCTGGACTTTTTTCTTGTTCTGTTAAAAGTAATATTTTCTGTCATGCAATATATTTTTCTTTATACCTTTTTTTTCTCCTTAAGTTTGCAGCATCATCTTGTGTTTTCAAAACTCGTACCTGTGTTCCAGAATTACAGTGGTGTTTTGGTGAATATTTAGTTATGTGTCTTTGCTACGTTTTTATTAATTGAAACTATTTTAAATACAGCTAAAATCTGTCATCTCTCACTGGAAGTGCCTAACAACATAGCTTATTACACATCTCTGAGTATTTAAGTCTGCTCTCATCATACCCCTGTTGCTTCCTTACTCTCCCACCCATATTTCTCCTCAAATTGATTTTAGTTGTGTTCATCTCAAATTTAATTTTGCATTTGTTTTGGTTGTGAATGTGCCTTGGCAAGAAGGGTCAGCACTTCACCCTGTAAATCTAATTTTGTCTTTTAAAACCCTTTTGTTGTCCTTGCTTATCTCTACATTCAGTTATGATGGCTGTAATCTGTGTTCAGGTACTAGGATATTGTATCACAGTATGTAGGTATTTTTATTTTCTGGTTTAAATATTTATTTATATATTTATTTGAGGAGTAACTCTATAGTGGCCAAAAAACACAATGAGGATGTTTTAGGAAGTAGGATCTGGAAATGCTGTCTTATTTGTGAACTGCATTTTAGGACAGGACAAATTTCACAGCCTCATGAGAGCCTCAGTAAATTGCCTTCTCCTCGGTGGAGCTTCTTGAGTGGAATTGCATAAACAAACACATGGAAAATAGTATATTTGTGAGGGAGAGGAACTGAAACATTGATTGAGAGGTGGTTCACAGGACTGAATTTTTGAATGTAGATCTTATATCTCCTAAAAGAAAGGGTCCCCTCAGATTCAATACTGTCTTGTATTTCAGCTTGTTGGATTATATATCCATCATGCAATATGTTATACTCTAAGAGCAACTCTGTTGTTCATTTGGAAAGAAAATGTTGGGGTTTTTAAGGTACTTATTACAGCTTTTTCCATAGCTGTGAATTGGCCAGGAGGCAAATGGGCTTTGCATTTGCAGTGGATGATGTTTATCTGGTCAGTCACAGTCTTCACCAGCGTGCTTCATGGTTATCAGCCTGCACCTAGGATTTAGTGAGAACTTACTGATTCATATCACATATGCAGTAGTGCTATAGTTTGTCCAGAAGTTAATGAAAATCTGGGACTGATCATTGCCTGACTGATCAAAACTGACTCTGTGAACCTTCACGGGGGAGAAGGCTAATGATGAAGCTGTAGTTTCTTCTCTATATTGTAAGTACATCCCCCTAAGACGGATTCAGATCACTTGGAGTGTTTCATGTTACCCTTTTTTTCTCCTTCTGAACCTGCCTTGTAACACTGAGCCATACTTAAGGGTGAAGAAAAAATGCAGTCAAACTATAAATGGTGCATCTTCTCCATCTGTTAGCATCCATCAGTACATCTGTTGCTGGGGGCATTGTTTTGTTTCTTTTCTCAGTTCTGAATTGTGTCAGGTGAGATATTTGTGGCATCTAAATTAGGTTGAAGCAGCTTTTGAGTTGTTTCACTTTTTTGGAAAGTAGATGTTTGATAATGGGCACAAGTATGTTCAGTGCATGTGTAGTATATATCAGGCAGTATATACAGGGTTGATTTCCTTAATGTTGATCAACATATTCTGTGACTAAGAAGCCAAAATAGGACATTTCAATCAGAAGATATTTATGACTTTTCATGAACCAAGAAGGAAGAAGATCAGTAAGGTTACCCCACCTGGAATTTTTATGGAGTGAATGGCCTGTCATTTGGAATCAAATTGCTGTTACAAGCACCTCAGGAATGTGGGGGTTTGGGCGGGTGGATTGTTTGCTTTTTTACTTTGAAAAGTGCTTGCACTTTGCCATGTATTTGACTAAATTAACAGCTTCTAAAGGCATGCTTTAATCAAACCAATAGTATGCTATTGTCTGTGTACTCTAGATCAATGTCTCTTGTGTCTGAACTGTAACAGGGCAGCAGTCTCATGTCTGATTATACATTGCACAGAACTGTGTATACATCAATTCTGTAGAAAGATACAAAGATTGGAGTGTATTTTATGAAGGTATTTGTCTCACCACAAGTGGCAATGATGTTGAGAGACAAAAGAATAATACATACTGAGTTACCTTGGATCGAATTCAGTTAGTAGGATCTTTACCGATTTGGGCGGAGAGAACTAATGTCATGTGTAAACATTTCTTACAAATCATTTGTGCTGGATTTCCTTGCTGTGAGGCAACCTGACATGTTGCTACTGGAAGCAGTCACTTGCTCCCACCAACCCCTTCTTTTGCCTTAGCTAGACACTTACTTTAATTCTTTCTTTAGTAAGTTAAATGAGCACAACAACAAAGTGCACACTTGTTTTGTTTTGATGCAGGGTCAGCAGGTGAATCCACCCACAAGGAGAGTGGTAGAGCCAGCAAAAAACAGTAGTGGAAGTGCAAGGAACAAAGTAGGAAAGAGTGACAACTGTTTCCTCAGCAACAAAGTGCTAAGTTCAATGCTTAGCTGTTCAATAGAATTTCAGCTTTCAGGAAGCCCAGTAATGCTCGCAAGTTATGTGGGTTTTTTCCTACATCCTTGATCGCCTGATGCCAATATGCCACTTGGGTTTGAGGAACTAGACCTTTTATCACTCATTTCAGTATTAAAGATATGTAGCAAAAAGATTGGTCCCTTGGCTTTTTTTGTTATTCCAAAATTATAACTTCTATTTGCGGTTGTTGCTGAACTAAAATTAGATCACAAGGAATTCAGGAATGTACTTGGACCTACCAGGTGGAGAAAGTGAAGTGTATCCCAGTAAGTGCCATTTATGTAAGCTGCTTTACTGCATTTTTTTTTATGTTGAAAACCCACTCCAGGGACTTTGTAGATTAAGGATAACATATTTCTAAAAGAGCACATACCTCACTGCTAAATGTCATATAGAATTGGATTTTAAATGTATCAGTTCCTTTATATGGCTTGGTTATTAGGACGCAATTCTTCACTGAAAGGGTGGTCAGGCTTTGGAAGAGGCTGCCCAGGGAAGTGGTGGAGTCACCGTGCCTGGAGGTATTTTAAAGACGTGTAGATGTGGGCACCTGGGGATATGGTTTAGTGGTGGGCTTGGCAGTGGTGGGTTGATGGTCAGACTTGATGATCTTAGAGGTCTTTTCCAAGCTAAATTATTCTGTGATTCTATCCTCTATTTCATTACAGCAGTGACTGCAGGCATTTTTTATATCAAGCAGACATCAGCTTAGATGCATTCTAGAGCTGAAGTATGTACAACTGCAAATACGTAACTCTTCTGGTTTGGCCATTTTTCAGCAAAATGTGACTGACTGCCTTAGATTAATTACTTTGTGTATTCTGCCTCAGTAGTTGTGAGAGTGCATTTGTTTCTCCAGTGAAGAGCATCCTCTGAGCACTGATTCTCAGTTAAGATGGTCAGGGCTATTTTGAGCAGTAGGTTACTACCTAGAAGTCACATGTAACAGAGTTATGACAAAAAGCCTTTGTCTAAATAGTAGGCTAAGAAATTTCAGTGTTTTTACAGAATGGGAATGTCTACTTCAACAAAGATACTGTTACTTTTTTTTCCACTCTTTTTATTACTATCCATGCTTCTAAATGCGTAATATGTAGCAAAATTTAAATATTGTCTGACAGCACCTTCATGTGTTTTATGGGTTTGAAAGTGACTCACTAGCAAATGCCCCTGTAAAGAAGTCTGTCTGCATGCTGGTTCTTGAATTTTCTTAGTGTTTGTGTACCATATGGTTTTACAATAAGGAAAACTCTCAAAAGGTATGTAGGTGTACTAAAAGAGGAGGAATTAAATCTAAAGAAAACTAGTAGACAATTTGATTAAGTGCAGAAACCTTAATATGATACTGGGTTACACTCCAAGCAGGAAATTTTAGCTATGCCATGATGGTGCATTAGAGTATTTCTTTGGAGTAGTATTTTCTTAGAATCAGTTGCCAAACAACAGTTACTTGGAAACATGAAGAATAATACATTTTATTATTCTACAATGAATAGTTAATTTATTTCCTTTTTGCTTTAGTCCTTTCTTAAGGAAATTCAAATCTTTAGGAAAATAATTTTCCTGAACAGCTATAAAATCTCCATGTTTCCAAAGCAAAGAAATGGCATGGTTGTATTTATGACGAATTGTTGAATGCCACTATTGAAGGTCACATGCAGGTATGCTAAATCATCATCCTGGATCAACATTTGCATTAGTTATTATTTTGACATGCAGCAATTTCAATACAATAATAGCTGTTAGTTTCTCTTGATCATCTCAGGGATTCTTCTCTCATACTGTGGTGGATACATTTTTCCTGGTTTTGCATTCTAAAGTGAATCCTGTCCAGTGTGCTTTTGCCTCCCTGTTCAGAATTAGGAGAGTAAAAAGGTGCTGACCTTTAAGGCTCTATCCTGCATTTCTTCAGTACCTTTTGATGCGACATCTCAGCCTAAGAAAGTTTTTGTGAGCATTGTCCCGAAAGTGTTACCAGATGTGTCAGGGGTTAGACACCAGAAACATGCTTGAGTCAATATTAGAGAAGTTCCCTTCTATCAGCAGCTGTGCAAGTCACATCTGAGAGAAGTGAGTGATAAGAGAAGTATGGCTACAATAATACCAAGACTGGAGAAATTTGTTCCTTTCCTGTGTCAGTGGTGACATTAGTAATTTGGTTGTCATTTCTGCAGTTGTTCTGGAAGCACAAGGACTTTTAGGTACAACAATAAATTCTTCTTGGAACTGGCAGACAGGTCTGATGTTTAATTATCACTCCATTAAAAACAGTTACAATTGGGACATTATTTTCTATTTTGCTGGTTAGGAGTTTTTTTGATTCAGAAAATTTCCTTGTCTAAAACCACTTTGAAGTTGGAATTGTCTTCACCAACATCAAGGTTTAAGACATACATGATTAGTATATGACTTCTTCAAGCCTGGGGTACCTGTAAGAATCTCTCCAACTACCATTGCAGATGCTTCACTTTGATATCATTTATTTCAATAGGCAATTAAGATCTTTGGTATTCTATGTCTCTTTTTCTGGGGACATAGGAGGCATGTTGCTGAGTAGGGAGTGTACTGTGAGCAGAATTCAACATGGAATTTGTCTTGGCCAGCTTGAAGCGTCTGTGATATGGACATCCACATTTAGACATGAGGCACTGTATCAAAAGTACACTGATTTGGAAAAGAGGAAGTCAGTTTTCTTTACTGAGAGGAAAGCACCATGTGGACTTAAATGGCAACATTTGAAGGAAATCTCATTTCTTAGTAGGATGTCTTACCTGGATACCAGTATAAGACAAGGAATTTTGTGTGCTTTCCAACAAGATCAAGACAGAGATCTGTAGTGCTCTTAGCAGCAATATCAAGGCACCTAGCTTTGAATCCTGTTGCAGTCAAGTGACTTTGTTATGCTAAGGAAGCCTCTGATGTCCTTTGGCTCAGAGAATTAGGAGGGTTTGCTTTGTAGAGTTAAAGTTAAAAAGAACTTATAAGAGATTTAACAATTAATAAATTTAAGAATGAATAGAAGGTAAGGATAGGTTTCTCTAGGTGCTTTAGTTCCCAGGGTGCCTCCTAGTGACCAGCATTCCCTTCACATGGAAAGTCACCCCTTTTTTCCCCTTGCTTTGTTCTATTTATCTCTTTAGAATTTCAGAATACACTATTTAAACCAGGTAATTTTACACACGACTTTGCAAAAAATAACTAATTTTACCCTATAATTCTTCTAGCCTCTGCTTTGCTTTAGTGTGTTGTGGGAAGTACCATCCCAAACAAAGGGCTACAGAAAAGGAGCAAGTCTTGGACAGAAAGCTTTTTCAGTCAAACTGAGCTCTGAAAATCTCATCGTTCTCTGAAGAGTTGCAATGGGGGAAGTTAGATTCCTGGACTAGGTTTATCTTATCGGTGTTCATGTCAGGGTTAGCTGGCTGACAGGCCAACATCAAGATTTCAGAGAAGTCACTGTTAGGGCTGCTATCTGTTAGATTTGATGAGAAATGCAGACAAAAAAACTAAGGTGTTCTGAAAAGAGCTACAAAATTAACTCTAAATAAACATTTTTCGTACAACCATGTTATTTTTTCCATATTGCATTATTTTGTTAACAAAATAATTTTTTTCCAAATACATATGAATCAACAGGTAATATACCAAACAGTAAATACTGGGTCACTGTACCTTTACATTATTTGGATTTTTGATTAGTATGTTTTGAGTATTTGATCTTAAGGAATGACATTTTCTCACCATGTCCTCCACTTGGTACCTTTCTGCTCAGCATGACATTTAACAGAATTTCAGAACAGCACCAGCTCTTTACATCATGCTAGAAAGACATCCAGAAACATGTTTGGTCTTGCAGTGAATTGTGACACTTTCTGTAAAGCTAAGTTAATGAGATAGCAGCTATGTTTCTTTAAATGAATTTAAATATTCTAGAATTGTCCTGAATTGTAAGGTGTACATTTGTTTGATAGTCTGTGTTTCATCATCATATTAACCTAAAGTACCTATTCTTCAAATTGATCACCATGGATATGCTATTACTCATTTTTGGTGGTTTACATTTAATTTCATTTTGTTTTTACATAGGGAGACAATGTTAAAGAAGATCCCTGGGCACCTGTTGACTAAAGCAAAGCAGAAGAAAAGGCAAAAAAGAAACAAAACAATGAAAAATAATCATACAGAAATGGTGAAGAAAATGTTACACAGAGCAGCTCGTTATCCAATTCCAGGTGGCCAGGATGGATCAGAAAGTGAAGAGGATGATTTGGAAGTGGAAAACAGCAAATCATTGTGTACACTCAGCAAAGGTCCAGAGGATCCAGTAACAGTTTATGAAGAGCAGCCTAACAGTGATGATGAAAGCCTAAGAGAAGCTGCAGGGGTTTCAAGAGAAAGATTTCTAGTTGCTGTGCCTGAGGTCTCAACAATGTCAAACAGTGCACTGGAAAATGAATTGCCTGCTGAAATTGACAGTTCACTTCTAATAGATGTAAAACCTTTTTCTGCTGAAAATGTAACCAAAAATGCATTTGATGATGAGGAAGCAAACCAAAGGCACAAAGAAAACCTTTGCAGAAGCAGTTTCCTAAAAATAAGCAATAATAAAAATTCCATCCATGAAACAGAAGGCATCTCTGTGGATTATGACACATCACTGTTAAGCACAGAAAACAGACTGGGATCATGTCAAATTACATGTGAACCTGACTTGGAAGCTAAGGTGATAAGTTTAAATAGCGAAGAAAAAGAGATCTCTCCGTGTTACAATTTAAATGTATATGATAATGTGCCTGAAAGTAACACAGAGGGCAAGTGTACATTAAAAGCAGAAGAGACTAGCTCTAATGCCTGGGCTTCTTTTTCAATTAATTTATCTCCTGAGGATTTGCAGCTTGGCTTTGATACAGAAGTTTCTCTCTCTCCTTGGTCTGAGGATAAATTTGTAGGTGAACAAAGACCCCAAAAAATGAGGGAACCTGAACAGACTCAGACAAACAGTTCAGCACAGCTAAACTGCTATCAGTCAAATGAAGGATTGGTAAAGGAAAAGCATTATGAAACAGAAAATGAGGAGGTTGGCAAAGTGATAAGCAATGGTCTGTCTGCCTCTCCAGCTGGTGAAGTGCACTTTGATTCCCTTGTGGAAGCCAGGGCCACCTTCATGCAGCATTCAAGTGAAGTAAATGTCCCAATAAATGATGCTACATCTGTTACATCAAAGAGAAAAAGATGCAAGAGAATTGTCAATTTGGCACCAAAGTTTAACCTACCCAGGCAGATTGCTGGTCATACAGAGGGAGGGAAGGAAGTCCCAATAAAAGATGATATTCCCCAAAAAAGTGTTTTGGAAGTGAGGCAAGAGAACTTTCTAAGCAAGAACCATGGTGAGGCACAAGAACAGGACAGTGCCTTGCAGGAATATTTTGTACCTTATAGCAACGTCGAGGCAACCCCTTCCTCACCCACCCTGGATGCAGATGCTCTGTTATTTGATGTTTTTCACATTCATTCACGACAGTGTTCTCCTATATCAGAATATTCCTGCAGGGCTTCTGTAGCTTCCGGAACAAAGGAGGAGCACCCTACAATTCTTAAGCCACAACAGGTCATTGATAAAGAGCATGAGAGTGAACAAGTTTCTTCAGAGGTTGCACATGGCCAACCAGATATTTTGTCTTCTGTTAAAGTTGTTCCTGAATATCCAGAAGATTTTAGCATATTGGCAAGCTGCGATGAAAAGGTGAACGAAGCAGATGACCCTGAGCCAGCAGAGGCCTCACAACTTGAAGATAATCAAGATGTGGATATGAAATGTAGTTTTCTGGGACTTCCCTTATCATTAGAATTTGCTTTTCAACTTGTGCAGCTCTTTGGTTCTCCAGGTCTTCCACTGGGTATTATACTCTTCTTACTATTCCTACATAAAATAAAAAAAAAACCAAAAAACCATAATCCCTCAAAACCACAGACAAAAACCAAAGCACTCCCTCCAAACCAAAAAATAAACACAAAGACTACTATTAAATACTAATTTTTATTGCAGGTCTTAGTTAAATGTTAATCCTATTGACATGAATCACTGCTGCTTTGGTGTTAGTTTCATTTTATTTTTTTACCTAAAGTCCTCAGCCTCTGTCAAAAGTGGCTTTTGGTTTGGCCTTGTATTTGCACCCCTGTTAGTAACAAAAGTTTACTAATTTTAAATCCAAAGCATGAAGCTGTTGTTGACACTTTAATACATGCTAGTGAGTAAGACTTTACTGTGATTACAGAACTAAATGATGTTTTAATACATCCTACTGAGTAAGACTTGATTCTGTTGATTATGGAACTAAATGAAAAGTGGTACAAAATGTGTACTTTTTTATAAAGGTTGTATGTCTGGTTTTAGGTTCCATTTAGATTTCCAAATAGTAAACCATTCTGGTTTTCCATTTCCCAAAATCTAACTTAATTTGAAATTGAATATCAAACTTACAAGTTGCATTTTCTGTTAGTGAATACCTTCTTTTTAATTGTGCACGATTAAGAAGTGTCACAATGTTGTATACTTGCCTTCCAGGGCTCCAGTTGTCTTATTTTTGTACTTTCAGTTTAGTCATTTTAAGTTGGCAGGTAAAAGACCATCAGTCCTCAAAGGAGTTGTTGTGGCAACCATAATTCCCAAATGTACTGCAGGCTCAGGTAACACTACAGAGCAGTAACCAGCAAGAGATTCTTGATTGGAAACCACCCTGGGACACAGTGATGTGTGCACCTGCTGAAAGAGCCGTGTTCCCTTTACGTTTGGACCCTTCAACTTTTTGGGTCCAAATTTAGTGGAGAAACTGTAACTTCATTTAGCCAACAAACAGGATTAAAAACCACAGACCAGCGTTTCAGCATGCAGACCTTTACATCTGTTTGTTTCAGTGGAATTTAAAGTTAAGCATGTATTTTAATATGACAACTGAGGAGCAGCTTTGGTCTGTTTATCTGCCCAAACTGACCTCAGGATTCTTTGTTTTTATTGTCAAAGTCGATGGCAGTGCCACCTGACACAGACCATGGGCAGCGTTGTTCGGCTGGCCCCTCAAAGGCCCGGCAGTGCTGCTTTACCTGAATGTGGCACCACACCAAAGAGCTTGCCACATAGAGCTGAAGCAGAGCAAGGAAGTACTGCTAATGTGCTCAGCTGTTACATATAAAACACCTTTTGTCTCCAAACTTGGTGAATCTTCATATCTGTGATTAAATTTCATAATCCTAGAGGGAGATGGCCATGACTTGAAAACAGGCATCTTTGGGGGGGAGGTGAGGGTGGGGGGTGAGTGGGTGTGGAAAGGCAAAAACAGGTATTCAGAAACACTCAGTAGGTTTTAGTGAACCATATGTTATTCTTCTCTGAGTCAGTAACAGGTGAAATTCTCTGGCATTTAGATGAGTTTCTTTCGGAAATAACCTTCAAGATGTACAAACTCACCCTGACATCTCTCTGAAGCCCTGCCAGCTTGTGATTGCTCTCTGTTGGGGTTTTTCCATCAGAATTGCACCTGCTGCCTGCAGAAGCCTGTCCATGTTCTCCTTTGATTATCATTATCTTACAGTCTCAAAAATTCTTGTGCTTTTCTGTGGCATATTATATATTGACGGGCTATTTATTCATGCACTCATTTGAACTGTAGTGTTTTACAATACTGGCATTTGCAGTCAATTTTTTTTTAAATTATTTTGTTGGGGAAACTTTTAGTAAACGAATGTCTTCAATTATTTATAAATGAACATTAAGTTGACTTACTTTCTTGTAGATTCTTATATAAGTGTAGCATATGTTTTAGACAGTTTTCCTACAAAGAATCTCTTTTCAGCTTCTTAAACAATGTTAGAGTTAAAACATTTAAGAAAGTAATGATACTGCACAAATTCCTATAATTAAACACTTCAAAATTTAAAGGTTGTTACTTAAGTTGCGTTTTGTTTAATTTATCATCTGAAAGCTTTCTGGTTTTCTTGTTTTCTAGTTTTGGAGGAGGATGTGGGGCAAATGAAAGTATAGTGGGAAAAGCTTTGTCTAAATAAAGAAACCAAACCCAATTCTAGAAATCCTAAATTCTGACTTTTCTGCTTGCTCATTTAAATGCATTTTAAAACATATACATACATATATACATATAAAACATATGCAAAAATTGTCATTCAGTGATATATTTTGGCCATGGAGAGATCTGAACACTCAACTGCAAAAAATATTTTCTTCTGCAGAATCCTTGTTGCCAGATGATTATATAGTTCCTCTTGACTGGAAAGTTTCAGAGATGATCTATTTACTGTGGAAGACCTCTGTGGAGGTATGAATTTTAGGGGATTTCAGAAAACTTTCCAATATTTCAGGTGTAAAGAGGATTTCTTCAGTTCTTTGCTAGTAAATTTGCTTTATGTCCTCAATGAGGAGATGGATGTTTTATGTATTCCTCTGAATATTTCTAGAACCAGCTCAAGGCCATGGTAGGATTCAGGTTTGGAAAGAAGTGTATACGAAGTAGTTCAAAAAGGAAAAAAAAAAAATATTTCTTTGATACCTGTGTCTTGACCTGGGCAATGTTCATTAAGTACAATCTACCATCATCCAGATGTTTTCCTTCTTATGGTTTTCTCTCATCATCTGACCATATCCCATCCTCTACTACCTCTGCTAGAGCTGCAGCAGATAAGTAATTCTGAGTGATTGTCAGAAAATTAGTTCTCCATTGTCTAATTAGAAAATGTTAACTTGCAAATTTCTTTTTACCCCCACCATTGCTTTTGTGAAGGTTTGCTTTTTTTTGTCTGGCAGCGGCAATTAGGAAAATCCTGTAAACGCAATGAACTAATAATTACGAAATAGAGAATGGACTTTGTTGTTTTCCAAAATAACAAAACCTCTAGTCACAACTTTCTTCTTTTTTGCTGGACTATTGCTATCTCTTTTAGGAAAAACAGAAAGCAAATGGATTGCAGAATGGAAACAGCTTGACTGGTAAGTGTATTCTGCAATACAAAAACTGTAAAATTCTTCTTGTTGAAGGGGTTTTCATCACAAATAAGTGACAACACTCCCCTTTGTGCAAAAGCACTAGGATGCAAATAAATTTGTGCCACTCTTGATTGTGTATGTGATATGACAGAGTGGTGTTCACATTGCTGTGAATTGTCACTTCATTTCCTGATGCAAGTGCTGAAATTCCTTGCCTTTTAAAGTTTCCCACGTGGAATTAATCCAATACTTAGCTCAAGTTTACCCATTCCAGGTCAGAAGAATGTTTAGCATGAGGAAGTCTTTCTTTAGGCTTTACTTCCCTGAAAGGGTGAGCATCTTCTGGACACACTCCAGTCACTCAGTGTCTTTCTTGTAGTGGGGGGCCCAGAACTGAGCAGAGGATTCGAGGTGCAGCCTCACCAGTGCTGAGTACAGGGGAACAATCACCACCCTGGTCCTGCTGGCCACACTATTGCTGATACAGGCCAGGATGCCATTGGCCTTCTTTGCCACCTGGGCACACTGCTGGCTCATGTTCAGCCTCTGTCAACAGCACCTGAGGCCACACACTTGAGCAGTAAGAGGTACCAGGGTTCATGTGAAGTGCTGGATTTCTGCATGCATGAATTCCTGCAGTGCGGAGGTTACAGGATAAGGTTGCTGGTTGTCTTTTTCCATGATTTCCATATGAGTGTAGTATAATTTCACAAGTTTCATTATATGAGTTTTAACACAATAATAGCTCCCTGGAAGTTGATAGAACTTGCTGCCTAAAATAGGAGAGAAGCTTCTCTATTTTAGGTAAAAAGGATGCTTTTGGAGAGGAAGCATAAGAGTGGGAATAGACACACACATGCGTGAGTGCTCTCTTTCACTCTGTGTCCACCTGAGAGACAAACATGAAACATTTCATTTATTTTGTAGACTATTTGGGAGGCAAAATAAGAGTATTCCGATGCAATAAAAGCTTGTTCTAGAAATACTCTATCCTGACACAACAGAAATGACAGATTACAAAAGATAATTTTAGGTGTCTTTATTTTTTAGATAATATTGTTAATCTTGAAGACCTAAATAAAAATCACCAAGAGAATCAAGATTCTTCTGAAACACTTCCAGACATGGAGCTGTTTCAAGGGATGATAGAAGAAAACATCATGACCTGCACTAGCACTGGCTCTCTGGATGCTGCATTTCATCAGTCATGACTGACCATCTTAAAGTCTGCATGAACAGGTAATCAATCAGTCACACTTGTGAATGTGTTTCATTCTTTTATTGTATTTGATGGTACATCTGAAGAACACTGTAATATTTTTAAGGTGTATTTAATATCCCCCAACTTACTTGGGTTTTATTTCAGTTCAGGTTGAGGGTTGTTCTGGGTTTGGGGTTTTTCTAAGTCTGAATGGGGAAAAGAGAAGGCAGTATTTGGTTATTCAAGCATATGACATTTTTTTTTTCTCTGAAATCTAAAACCTGCCTGGTGAAGTGAAAGCAGTGGGGTAGGATGCCTAAGAGCTGGACTTCATTCCCAGTTTGGTTTCTGTGGCAGTCTGCTGTGAGTCATCACAGTCCTATTTCCCTTGTCTCTTCAGCATGGAGAGCAATGCTGCCTTCATTAAGGGTCTAATTATGAAGAGCACTGTATGAGTAATAGTATTTTGCCAAGTTATGAAAAAGTGACAGCTCTGCTTTTCAGTAGAGAATCAGCAGCAGGAGGTTGCAATAAGACTCCAATATACTGAGCTGTTAATATTTCATTAATATTTTAATTTGGTGTGATAAAGTGTGCTACTGGGTATTAGAAAGTATGCTATCATGTTCTTGCTTGTCTTGTGAATTTCTGAACCCTTTGGTAACTTGGCAAAGTTTCTCTAGTTTGTTTATGCAATGTATTCTGGGTAGATTTTGATAAGAAGGAAGGACTTTGGGTTCCAGCTGGAAAATGATATCTTAACTTTTGTATCATTTGCCATCAGGTGTTCTTTCCAAAATGGAAAATGGATTAATCTGCCATTTTAAAACATGTAAACTGAGGTACACAGAAATAGAATAACTTGCACCGAGAGCAAAGTGAGCCAAAAAAAAGATTCCAGATCCTGAGGTTTAAATTATTCTCATCAAGACATCACAGGACTGGTGGAATATCATCCTCTTTGGTTGTGGAGCCTGTCACCCTGTGCCCTATGCCTGACCTGAGCATGAGTTGATGGCTGGAGGAGAAGTCAAAGAGGTGGATGTGCACTGTGCTGGGACAGTTGTAAAAGCAAAAGTTGATGTTTTAGAAGGTTTCTTAATATTCACAGTGGAGGTTCATGTGAGAGAGGAAGTAGCTGAATAGTTTGGGTTGGAATGGAGACCTCTTGACTGGAATTTGATTTGATTATATGCATTTTTATATCATTGATTACAAAAATGACATTGCAGGCCATTTGCTGATTAGCCTGTACCAGCTACTGATGTAGGAAGATGAGGGGACTCTCTGTGAACCACATAGTCCAGACAGCACTGATCTCACAAGGTGCTGTCAGCATGGGTCATTAATAACATCAAGAACCTCTGGTAGTGGTATTGTCCTCTTACATAATCAAACACTGCAATATTTGGTAAGAAAATAAAAAAAAAAAATTCTAACCAAATACTTAGCCCTATGCCTGCTACAAATTTTTAGAAGTTACTTATTTATAATATTGCAAATATGAACAGTCTAGAGGCAAGATTTTGGCTTATGGTACAAACTGGCTGGCTGTGTGGGTTTGTATCCTAAGCTACTAGCCAGAAATATCCACGTTATCAATTAAAATGTTCAGATGCTAAAGAAACAGACATGGAGAGCTCTGTTATCTTCCCAAGACAAAAATGTGATTTTTTTTTTTTTTTCCATTTGTGTACATCAAGAAAGGAAGGACACATGCTAGCAGAGTATCCTGCATTACGTCCATACCTTTATCTGCTGGCTGAATCCAAGAAACTGTTTTTTTCCATTAGATTTACCCCCTTTGTCTGCCGTGCCACTCCCAAAATTGTCTCAATCTTCCTCTCCTGCTTGTTGCAAGGGCCGCAGAAGGGCCCGGCGGCCCCGCGCTGTCATTTAAACCGCAGTTAGTTACTCTGGTGCTACACTGCCTCGGCTTGTGTCAGTTCTGGGGAATGCAGGACCAAAGCAGCGCAGACTTTGCCAGGAAAGAAGGCTCCCAGTCCGTGTTTGCCTTATATAAACGCCTTGCACATTCTCCGCAGGGCTTGGTCACGGAGATCTCTGCTGGGGTGGGTGGGTTCCGTCGGAGTTTTGTATTGGGAGGAGGAGGTAAGTTAGTCACAGGGTTTTGTGGGCGGGGTTTGGTTTGGTTTAGTTCGGTTCAACGTCTGAAACGAGTCAGGGGAAGTCCCAAAGGCTGTTGTAGGGAGAGGGTGAGGCAGCAGAGGTCAGATGGTTTAGACTGCTGTGATCTGCCTTCTCAGACTGGTCTGATGCAATGGCTCGATGCCGCCGAAAGTATGAAGTGCCTTCCTCCCAGCCCTGCTCCAGAGATCAGCTCCAACACCTGCTGGCTGACACGAAGGCTGTAATTTAGTTCGCTATCCTTGCAGGAAACAAATGGATAGTTTGCTGCTGGACTGACGAATTTAGATAAACCGTAAACTCCCCTCAGTGCCAAAGCTGGGACAAGGGAGCAGATGAGGCTGTGCTGCTGCAGATACAAGGAGAGGACGTGCAGGGTGCCGTGTTTGGGCGTCAGTCAGCTCTGATACCAGGGGCCACGTACTATGCAACCAGACCTTCAGATGAAGGACTGCTTTTAAAGATTAAAAACATAAAGGATGTTAAAAAAATTAAACCACGAAAAGTATATGAAAAGGAAACAGCATGTCTTAGGTTTTTCAGTCTGCTCATGCTCACTGTCAGGCACAGGATACAGGGTGACACAGACCCCTGACCAGAACCCATATATTCTGGTGATCCTGTGAATTGTCCATGTGTAGGCACTGTAAGAGGCAGGTGAGTTTTTCTGATTAATGGTGCCCCCTGATTTTGAGGGATAAGGCTGTCTTTCATCACCACAAAGTAATTCTCTTCTGGTCACTGCTTAAAGCAGACTCACCAAGAATGATGTCCCAGAGTGGTTATAAAACTGTAAATGTTGAAATGGATTTGATTTCATCAAAAGTCGGGGGGAGGGGGAAGAGAAAAAAAGAAAATTGATACATTCCTACTGAAAGCTTTTAAAAACATAGGAAATAAAGGTAGAGCTAATACGATCATTTCAGTCCCTTTGGATTGAAAAGGAAACTGAGCATTACTGGCTAAGTGCAACTTAATCTGTTAGTCAGATCATCATGCTTCTGTACTCATGTTGTGTAAGGGTGTTTTCATTCCAGTGGGAGAGTGAACAGTGGTGGTGTTCCTCTGTGAAAATACAGAGTTAATCTCAAGCTGTTGTGAGAGCTCCTTATTGAAGCATTGGCAGCACATCAATATTTGTTCTGCAGATTAAGCAAGAGTTCCCAGTTTAAAAAATGCTGAGATCAGTGAAAACAGCATTATTTTAGTGCCTCTAAGTTCTCCTTAGACTGATATTCACAAGTGCCAGACACAGTACAAATGTAGCACAAGAAGACAAAACCCCATGTCAGTTTCAGGGTGGCTTTGATGAGACAAATCTCTTGATGCTGTGCATTATCACTCCTCCCTTCCCTGTCTGTGCTATTCCCAGGACCTCACTTTGCAGCATGGGATGGTTCTGCGGACAGAGCGAAGCAGTTTCAGCTCTATCATCCAATGCATCCAAAGACATCCAAAAGGCTTTTCGTCTGGACCATGGCACTGGAACAAATTGTTCTAGAGCCAATGAGACCATCAGGACACAGGCAAAGGAGTAGGAACATAAAGCTGGGACAGGCAGGATGGTCTTTCATCTAGCATGAAGACATTAATCTAGAAGATACAAAGCAGACTAAAGCAGTCTTTCAGTATTGCCACGGAAAATATCATCCCATGGCCAAACCTCTCTTAGCTGCTACTTTGATATAGTAATAAAAATGAAATTGCTATGTCCTTTGACATTTAACCACTAATATGAAGCATGAAAAAGTGTACAGAATTATGACCAGAAAACCTCAACTGTCCTTTTCAGTGCTTACCAGAAAGACCTGGCCCAAAAATGACTTAAGCAGAGAGTAAGAGTATAATTACATTTGGGGAATAAGAGCTGCCCACAGCAGTGTTTCTGGAGCTCTCAGAACAGAGCAACCATTGAGTTGGGTTGTGTAGGTGCCTCACACAAACTCCATAACTTGGAGGCCTGTGAGGTCCTGAATTGAATGCAACTGGGGAAACAATTCATATCATAACAAAACAATTATGCGATGTAGCTGTACTGTAGTAGTATTGGTTGAATAGCTGTTCATTATATAGGGTTTGTGATGTGAAAAGAAAAAAATCCACTGTTACTCTTCTTGAGATTAGATCCTTACTGCCACTAGTTTTGACACCCAAATTCTTCTCTTCCTTTTCCAGTCTTCCTGCATTTCTTTATTTTTCCTTTGTTTTCCATTGTCGTCTTCCTCTCCATTCTTTTTAACTTTTTAAAGAAATAACCAACAACTGAGTATTAGAGACTCTACAAAATATTGGACAGGTGAACTCTTCTCAGCCTGGATTTTCTTTCTCAGACTGTATTTCCAGCTGTTAAAAGTCTTTTTGCGGCCTGTGTTGTTGTTGCATTTCAGCAGAACCTCTTCTTTTTGTTTATTTCAGAAACTTCTCACTTTGATTCCACCATGGAAGGACTTCAGTTGGCCACCAAGGATTTTAGATGTGAGGGATAACCTGAAGAAAGAATCCACTGTTTTTTTTTTTTTCCTTTGACTGTCTTTTCTCCCACAGCCCCCCAGTATGAACCTCTTTGTCCATGTAACAATGATCAAAATTGAGATAATTTATGTATGACAAAATGTTGCTTTCTGAAGCCATTTGGGATTTATGCTTTCTCTGTATGTCCTCAAGTGTGATACAAAAAGTTTGAGACCAGAAGCATCTGTTGCCATGGGGTGCAAGCTTCAGGCTCTGGTATTTAATTCACTTGTATAGGGATTCAAGATGTTGCCACAAGAGCTGGCAGTGATGCTTGCCAGCAGGGAAAGGTGCCTGTTACATGTGCCTACTTCTGCCTCTCACCCTATCAGCCATAATTACATCCTGGTCCCTTTACAACCTCTAATGGAATAAATCTTCATCAGTCACTCTTAATCATTCATCCAGGGATACACAGCTTGCCTTCTTTTCTCCTGAAACCAGGCTTTATGCTTCCCTTCAGCTAGACTCATTTGGGACTACAGGAATAAGAAAATTTCACTACAGACCTCATTCAAGCATACAGGGGGAAGGATGTGTATGGTTTGTGGTAGACTGGGAAGATGCATAACTAGCACTGGTGACCAGTGATTTGATGTTTCTGTTAGAGGTGTTAGGAATATGTACATATGTAGAGTGAGATAAATCATGATTAATTATAAAGAGCAACCTCTGTCATTTATAAGGCTGCATAAGGCTGGGTGTTTCCATGTAGAGGGAAGGAGTGACATAAAAGACAATGCCACTTAATGGTGAAAAGTGTGAGAAAAGATGAATGAGAAGAAGAGAAGCAAGGAAACTTAGGTTGTGTCTACTTGTCAGAAATACTTCCCACTTTCACAGCTTGCAGATCCAGAATATTTACCCATTTATTCATTCAACTCCTCTTCCTCACCTTTACCTGCACCTGTTTCATTATGCATCAGCCAAAGAGCCAGGTACTGACTGCACTCATGCTGAAGCTCCACCATGGCCTAAATTGCCACTGTGTCCCCACTTTTTACTTAAATACTGGCTCTACATGTAAGCAGTTAACTACGTATGTATTTCTAAATTAATGTTGTACCATTGGCAAAATTTACTGCCTGTGCTGTCTCAATGCATTTCCCATGTACATGTGTTTTTTTTTCTTTGGCTGGGGACATGCTGCTCTCTTACCAGCAGAACATTATACGACATATAACGGGGAGGAGGAAGGTAATTCCTGCCAGCCCTAACTGCAGCTTCAGACTTAAGTGATGTACCACTGGCAGCAGAAAGGTTAGTTTGATTTTGAGAAAATGTCACTCCAGGATTAATACTGTCTTCCTACTTCTGTTTATTGAGAGAGAAATCTGAATGCCTATATTTGCTGTTACTGGATACCTTACAGAAGGCTTAAAATAAAATGTTTCACAGTACTCTTGTATGAACAAATGATGTTTCCTCTCTTAGTAGGGTGTTGGCAGTTTAAGTTTGCTTTAACCCTCCCCAGTATCTATGAATTTCACATTTTATGTACCTTTTGTCCTGCCACTTTTTTCCCGCCACTTTTTTCCCACTTGCTTCAGCTTCAGCTAGTATTGGTGTGCCATGTGCCTGGGAGCTAAGCTTCCTCCCTGTATGTTAAAGCTGTTTTTAGCCCTGTTTGCAAACATTAGAACCTAAGGCTTCAGCACTGAGGTTGGGTGGCAGTGTCCCTGTGGCGTTCTTGAGGCTTCTTACCGAGCTGGGATTGATGCTGTGTGTGTTCTGAGAGGGAGAGCGTGGTACCACACCGACTGGTTTTGGGTTTACTAGAAACCATAGTTTCTTTGGCTTCTGTATTGACCAAGTTAATGCAAGTCAGGTTTTCTTTAGAGGAAATAAATGTGGTTAAACTTCCCTTACTTTCTCATGTGATAATACTTTAGAAAAAAACCCTAGGTTGATGTACTGAGTGTGATTGCCCAGGGTCATTTGTGCAGCTCCATTCCCCTGGAATCCCTGTCGCTTTCATGGCTGTGGGGGGGACTCCAACACCTCCGGTGCTGGGGAGGGAGCGGGAGGAGAAGAAAAATCTCGTTGCGTACCTGGTGTTCTGTAGACAGGAATTTGATAATTCCCTTACAGGCTTGCCCGGTAATTCGCACTAAGTACAGGCAGCACATGCTACTGAACACTTTCAGCGTTCTCCTGCCTTTGAGAATCTGTAGGTTGATGCTGATTCTTACTAGTCCAAGATGGTATGTGTGACTGAGGCTGCGGCTCGGCCGATGCCCGGCCCGTGTCCCTCCCGCAGGCAGCTCCGGCTCCCGCGGGGCGCGGCTCGGGCTCGGGCTCGGCCCATGGAGGGACGCGGGTTCGCGCCCCGCCGCGGGCACCGCGGGGCTCGGGGCCGGGGCCGGGCTGCGGGGGGGCTGCCCCGGGACCCCCATCCCGCCCCGGCCCCGCTCCCTGCCGGGCCCGACCCCGCGGCCACGGAGTAGCGGCTGCTCCGCTCCCTGAGCGGGCTCAGCCTGGAGCCCCCGCCGGGCCGCGGGAGGCTGGTGCTGCTGCGGGGGCTGCCGGGCGCCGGCAAGAGCACCCTGGCCAGGTAAGGGCCTGCCCCTGTCCCTCTCCCTGCCCCTGCACGGCCCCCGCGGCCGCACACTCTCGCTGCAGAGGCACCGGGGCAGGGCTGGTCTTGGGGCTCCGGGGCAAAGCGGGACTCGGGACCGATGGCAGCCCCTGGGAAACCCTCCCCGCCGGGCCCGGGCCCGCTCCAGGCTGCGCTGCCCCGGGAAGCTGTGGCTGGTGTGGGTGCCCTGCGCCTGGGTCCGTGCTGTTCCGAGCCAGCCAGCTGCGGGGTTGCTCCTGGTGAGATGGACCCATCGCCCCGGCCGAGGTGCTGGTTGTTGTTCTGACTTTTCTGAAAAGCGCCAGGGTGGTCTGTGGTGGGGTTTTTTGGTTGGTGTTTTTGTTGTTGTTGTTTGTGTGTGTGGTTTGTTTTTTTTTTTTTGTTTGTGTGGGGTTTTTTTTGTTTGTTTGTTTGGTTGGGGTTTTTTTGTTTTTTTGTGGTTAATCGCAAACATAGTAAAGCACTTCCTTCTCTCCGACTGAAAACTGACACCTCAGAGTTCTGTTTTCGTGATGTCCTGCACTCCTGGTTAGAGCTGTAGGGGTGTGTAAAATGGGCAGAGGAGACCAGTCTCCTCTCTGACAGCTCGAAAACTAATTAAAAATAGGTGGAAAAACCCAGCAGGGAGAGGTGGGAGACAGCACTGCAGTCGGCATGACATAGTGTAGCCTTAATTTGGTATCGCAGATTGTCACAGTCTGGTATCACACAGCTCCCAGTACCACCCACTCTATCAAGAGAGGAACATTCTCTGTCTTCTTACTCTGCTGGGCTGAGGAACGTGTGCTGGGCTCATGGGCTGCCACAGGAAGCGCTCTGCTGTGAGAGGAGGCAGACGAAGCTGAGTGATACTCTGGGTTCATTTACAGTTTCCTCTTCCCAGTAGAGCACTTCCCTGTCACACTGGGCCTTCCGCCTCACTGCACTTGGCAAGCGAAGCTCTTTTATGAAGGGCCAAATGCTGTGTGTTACTCACACCCAAAATACACACCTCTCCTGTAAGAGGCTGTGTAAGTGCGGGCCAGCTCCTTCAGAGGGGTTGGGTCTCATCCTAGCACCGTAAGAACACAATGGTTTGGGGCCATATTCTCAGACAGCTGCATTAACTGACTCACCTGTATTTTTTAGGTTAAAACACAAGGTTAATTATTAATGGCACAATTACAAAATCAGTTGTAAGTATTGTTTTAGTCCCCTGTGAGGTGAATGTTTGAATATTTTACACTGTTTCCAGCCCTGTTAATCGTATAATTGCATTTAGCTGTTCAGCAGCACACAGATCAAAGGGCAGCTGTTAGAGCAGAGTTTAATACCTCTCCATTAACTTTGTCCAGATCATGAAAGGACTGTGCCAAGAAAATTTTTTGCTATTCCACACTGTGTACCTTGCAGTGTTGGTAAACAGTGTACCATGCAAGGCAATGTTTGCAGAAAATGACTGCAACAAAGCTCAGTACAATATCCTACTGGAGAAGGAAGGTGGTTGTTTACTTGCAAAAGCCCTCCAGAAACTCATTTTATGGATTCAAACTTATTTTCTCGGATTTTACTTGCTCACAGTATCTCAGCTAAATACTTTCAGGCACCAAGATGCATGTGCACAGGTGGTCTGCCCAAAATCAGAGTGAACAAGGGCCTTCAGCTGTCCCATCCCCACTCCCTCTCCTGAGTTGCTCTCGGTTGGTGGTGACAAGGGTGGGTTTTGGTCAGGTCAGGTGTGCCATCTCGCAGCCAGCAGCTTCTGTGCTGCCATCTTCTTGCCTCTGACTTCTGCTTATTTGGTGCTTCATGAATCTTAGGTGGGTTTTTTTCCCCATTAGTTTTCCCATTTGGGTGTCTTTTCAGCCTCCCCCCTACTTTTGGAATGAGGGGAAGGAGGCAGGTGTGTGGGGCTGGTGTGACCTGTTGGCCATCCTCCTGCTCTCAGAGCACAGGCCTTCCAGCAGCAAGTCCCTGGTGCTGAGCCTTAGCCTTAGAGTGCTGGCCTTGGGGGGTATAAACAACACTTTTCACAGATTATTGAAGAACGAGGAGTGGGCCTGCTCACCACCAAGCTGCAAACCTTTCCAGTTGCTTCACTGTTAAGGATATGCTTACCTGAACCAGATATTTTAGGTCACCCCAACCACCTCCCTGTAATTGTTCACCACACCCTCAGAAGCCCATAGGAGAAGGGGCAGCTGGATTCCCATGTCCAGCAGTGTCCATCGTGTGTGTGTGACACGTTCCTCCTGAGCACATTGTCCTTGACTTCACGGTACAGGTTTTATCATCAGACTGAGGTAACGTCTAAGAAAACAGTTATCAGAGGTTCAGTGGCAGGTATAGCTTTCAAAAATGCCTCCAAAAACTAAAAGCTGCTGTATACGGGCTCATACTGCTTCCCCAGCAAACTCTTTATTGCACAGCAGCTGCATTTCCAGCTCTTGTACCATACATTGCTGTGTTGCACAGCTCAACTTACAAGTAACCCTTTATCTAGCAGTTTAACTCAAGCACTAGGCTGGGCATGATCAAACGTGTAACTTTTCAGCCACTGCTGTTGATTTATAGCTCAAAATGAGGTTGTTCTTGTACTCCCTGATGAAGCACAGAGGGAGCAATCTTCCAGAACAGAAGGGAAGAGATACATTGGCACTGAGGCATCGCTGCTTGGTGTAATCCATGTCTTGTCCAGTTCTCTCTGCTGCCGTTGCCTGGTTCATCCCGACACCTCCAGTCCTGGGCCCATCCTGACACTGTTACCAGCACCTGACCCTGGCCAGCACTGACTCCACTGCAGAGCTGCAGCTCTGAGGGGTTCCTGGACTTCAGCTCTGCAGCTCCTGCTTCCAGGCAGCATTGCATTGTAAACATTTCCCCTTGTATGAAATCACCTCAGGTGAGTCTCCTGAATGTGCTGATGGAACGTGACACCAGCCCTTGCGGTTGAGACACAGAGGTGTGTCTGTGCTTTGCCAGCAGCACTTGGCAGGCTCTGGTCGGGCAAAGTCCTCGGGGCACTAGAAATCGTTCAAACGCAGCAGACAGGTGATAGTGCTGGGCATGTGCACCAGATCTCACGGTTCTGCTTTTCTGCTAAAAGAAAAAAAGACTTTTAAACACCTTTTAAATGCCATGGAACAGTTTATGTTGGAAAGAGTGACCAGAGCAAGTGGTTGTGTGTGATGCCAGCAATGTGTGTTCCGGTGTCCAGGACACTGGAGGATGTCTGAGAATTTACCATCCCTGAGAACTGCCCGAAATACCATTCTGCTGCCTTCTGGGCACTGAAAATGTTCCTTCCAGGCTCAAATCAGAAGTCAATTTCTTTTCAAATTTTCTGATGGAAAAGCACGACAGCCTATGGAATAGTTATGGATTTTTTTGTCTCTGATGATATTACTAGTGATCATGGAGACTTCTCCCAAGTGCTCTAATGCATAAGGCTAGTTGAAATCCTAAATAATTTTTTATTGTTTGAATAATTATAAAATTATATATAAAACAATTTTTATTGTTACAATTGAAATATGAAATAATTTTTTGAAAGCACTGAAGATGATCTTTAGTAAAAAACGGGCCTTCAAAAATGGTATAAATCATGGGAACAGATCTTCAGATGAATAATGCAGGAGACTCTAAATCCACTTGTTTATTCCCTGGCACAGCTGTTACAGTGCGAGCACTGTGGTCAGACAGAAACACAGCTGTATTTTCAACAGAAAGAGTCTCCTTTATTAATCTCAGCAGCCATCATAAATCTGGCCAGTGTGAGACAGCAGAGTGTGCACCAACACGAGCCAAGGTGTTGTGTTGTTCAGAAGCATCGTTTCTACCCGGGCTGCCAGAGGGGTTGGTGTGGGCAGGCAGCGAAGCTTCTGCCTCTGCAGCTTCGTGTTTCCAAGGTGTTTATGAGTTCCCAGCTCTGCTGGCAGATCATGAGGTTTGCTGCTGTTGTGTCAGAGCTGAAGAACTGAAGCATCTGAAAACTTTTTTTTCCCCTCATCAACTGTATCAGCCAGTCTAATGAGACATGGTACTGCTTTACCTTGCAGAAGGGGCAAAAAGGGTTTGAGGAGATTTATTGCAAGCAGAGGTAACATCCCCCATGGTCTCCTGACCTTCTTATCCTTTGCATTTTCTGAAACAGCAGCAAACTTTTCTTTCGCAAGATACAGAGCGTACTGCATTTTGTATCCGCTGCAAGATGGAGAGATGTAGCACTGTGCAGTACATATCAATGGCTTCTTTAAAAATTACTAGTTCTATGTATCCTTTGATCCTGCAAAGAGATTTCATTCTTCTTTTCCTCTTTGGCATGCTTTATGCTTACTGATCCAACAGCAATGGGTAATTTTCTTTTTACAGGGCTGTTCAAGAGTTATTCATTAATAGCAGTGGTCACAAGCCCTCCCATTTTGCATAGGTAGTGTATATTTTTCTAAAATATAGGCATTTTAATTGCATACCGTGATTAGAAACCTGATGTGATTATGCAAAACCTTTCTTCTAAACCACCCTGTGGTCCTGTGAAGGTTGTAGAAAGCTTATTTCTTAAGAAACACTAAAGGGGTTTGGGTGCCTCTTGAAATGATAAGGGACAGAAGAAACAGGACTTTTGTCAACTTTGTGGGCAATAGGGAGGGGATTACAGAAAAATGGTTGTGAACTTTAATGATAATTCAGTTGTTTTAGAAAGCTAAAAGTTCAACCCAGCAAAATAGGCAGAAGGTAAAACACCTTTTTCCCGTTTAATGTTTTATTATGTTTCTGTTAGTAGGAGCTGGTTTGATATGAATATAGCAAATGTGAAAGTAATTCATGGCTCTGAGCACGTTTTGCACCATATTTTCCCTCCTTTGAATCGTTTTATCTACTTTATTATTGATATCAGGATAGTAGACTGAGTTTACAGATAATCACATACAGTTTAGATTGCTTAAGGGTTAATAGCAAAGCTCTCACAAGAGTGTGCTTATATGTGTTGAAAATTCAGTAAGGTATGTGCTAAGAAAATGATTTTTAAAATTTGCACTGGTTGAGAACATGTTTAAAAGAAACACTGAGCAAGGAACAAAAAAAATAGTCTGGAGATCTTTTCTTAACAAGTACAATTTTATGTGCCTGTTAGTAGCTAAAGGGATGACACATATTTTAGCAGGCAATTTTTTTAAATAAGAAATTGCAGTGGGTGAAGCAGTGGGAAAAGTGAGGTGCTGAATCACAGTGAGAGGTGACTATATCAGTTAATCAGCACAGGAGTAACCAAATAAGCATTAGGTGCTGCCATGCTTTTCATTATAAGAATTCTTTGCCTACGACCAAAACTATAGCAAAAATAATTTGACTGTTTGCTAACAGTCATCTGAAGTGTGACTTTTCTTCAACCTGTTAGTCCAGTAGTAATTATGTGACTAAAGCACCTCTTTGGAGCTGGAAGATAACTGAGGTTAGGTAGGTGCTAAATGAGAGAAAAGAGTGGGTACAGCCCAGGCCTGGGTGTCAGTCAGCAGTGAGTCTCTGTTTGCTGGGGGGGGTTACCACAAAATAATATCAGTTAATCAGCAGATGGTAGAAGTTACAGTGGAGATGGAGCAAAGTCAGGAGCTTACCTTTATTCAGATAATGCAGCCTGCAATCCTAGTGAGAATTGCTGCTTGCAGGCAGATTAGGATAAAACTGGTAAGTAAATGATTAGGACAGAGCTTGATGACCCAATTAAGCTTTTTCTGTCTGTGTGTCTGGTTTTTTGCTGATAACCTAGAGGCACCTTTTCCCTTGCTGGTGCCCATGTAGATAAGACATTGAGAAATAGTTGTTTTGCAGCTTGTGGGGATGGAAGAGAAGCATTTTATTAGGGAAGCTGAAATGAGTCACAGGGACTGGAGACCATGTGTGGTGTGAGATAGCAGGGCAGCAGCATTCATGGCTGAGAGCCACAAGGTTCCTCGATTGACCTTTCTTTTCCTGAAACACTTTGGGCCTTAGGGACACAGACAGTAGAGAGATGATGCCATGGGCTCTCCCTGACTTCTTGCAGACTCCCTCCTCCCCCCAACACTTCTGTGATTGTCTATAGACACAAATAAGTCTGGATTATACACAACCGGGAATACAATTTTGCATTGAGAATTTTTTATATGCTCTTTAAGGACTGGCAAAGGAATGCTTCATATTTAAACCACCTTACAAGCCAGCATTTCCACCTCCTAGAGCCAGTCACTCCCTGCAAGGCAGCTCATCACCTTAGGGGAGTGCAAGCATCAGTTCTCCGTGGGCATCCCAGGTCTGTAGCAGCATTGCTGTGGGACATACAGAGGTGTGACAGGAAGGGACACTGCCTTGTGCCACTGACCACAACAGTTCTGTTGTAGAGATCTGTGGCTTTGGGACCGCCAATCTGGCAATTCAGATTTGTTTCTAAAGACACATTTAAAAGCTGGAAAGATATAAAAATTACTCAAGTCTACAAGAGGATGATTAAGTGAAACAGGGACAAGTGACAAGAACCATAAAATTGCAACAAGTAACACTAAACACTGACCTATCACTCAGATACCTGCTTTCTAGCAAAAACCCCCCAAAACCCCAAACTGATGGTGCTCTTGACTGTCTTTACTAATGAAATATCCTTCCTCCTTTTGTTCAGTAATCTCTGTAGCAAAATTCCCTTGGTCAAATTGTCTTTTGATACCAACTTCCATGGCATAAGCAGGTTGTAAGTTTTTTGGGGTTTTTTTTTTGTCTTTACAATTCTACCTTCTCAGATAACTCAGAAGGAAGACTGAATATATTAATATGATTAAAGATTTGGATGTTGGTTGTCCAGTGTAGATTTCTTTGCTGAATTAAAGAAATCAAGGCCATGCCTTCACTGTCCATTCACTTCTTCCTATGTGTCCATCTATTGATTGCAGAATTTTCAGATCCCTGAAGCTGGAATTTTTCAAAAGAAGCACTGTGCATATTTGCAGAGCATTCAAATGGCTCTTGATTTAATGGTCTCTCTTAAAGGCATGTGTTACCATATAGTAATCCTTCTTTCATCTTTTCTTTCTGCAGACAACTGAAACGTGACTACCCCAGTGCTGTAGTTCTTAGTACTGATGACTTCTTTGTTGAAAATGGTGTATACATGTTTGAGCCTGACTTCCTAGAGGATGCACACAAGTGGAACCAAAAAAGAGGTGGCTGAACTTGATCCAGGGGTCGTGCAGAATAATTTTACTTTTCAGTCTGTCTTTCTTTAAACTTAGCCCCCAATATAAAATATCTTGAAGTGATGTCATACATTACAGTTCATGGGGTATTGGCTGGAAAAGTACATTTACCACTTCTCATTTTATTTCTTCTGACTTAATGGAGAAAAATTCGTAAAAGAAAAAATGTTGGAGGTTGATAGATGTTGTTTTAGAAAGTGAAGCAGTGACTGTCAGGAAGCAGCAGGTGCCATACAGATACCAGCCCAGCAGCTGCTCCCTCCAGCTGTAGGCACTGCAGCCTTCCAGCTGTAACTTCTTAGGGGTCTGTCCTGACCTGGGAGGGGGTGTTATGGGGTGGGAAGGTAGGGATAGACAGGAGGAAAACTTGCAAATTGAGTTGTGAGTTTGAGAATTAAACAACCCAGAGAGAACTTCAGAGAGAACAATGTAACATGCTTTTGTGCCTGTGCTCTGAAGGAATCTCTAGCAGTGACAAACATGCTTTGAGATCATGTGACAGGGATCTTCTGCAAATGACAGTAATTTTTAGGTGTTGCAGGTATGTTCTATGAGAGCCTCAGGTGGTGCTACGGAGCAGAGGCAGCAGCTGCACAACCTCCTCTAGGGGAGCTCCTGCTGGGCACCGACCTTGGCTCCCCTTTGGGTGGTGGCTGCAAACCCAAGTCTGGTGGGGAAACAAGTGTGTGAGCAGTGGGCAAGAAGGAACAATTGGGGGATTGTTAAGGCCTGGCTCAATCTGTTATTTGGTACATTTTAGCATTACTTAATGTGTTACATTGCAGCACGCAAAGCAATGAAGAAGGGGAAGAGCCCGGTTATTATTGATAATACCAACATCCATGCTTGGGAAATGAAGCCATATGTGATAATGGTAGGGAAATCTGATTTGTTCCTTTTATGTGCTCAGCTATAACATTTAGAAGGTGATCTGACTGAAATGGTTCTTAACATGGCTAAAAAGAATTACTTTAATTTTCCCATTGTTCTCTAATTGTAGTGAATATTGTGGATATTATGACAAAGTAGGGGCAGAGGTGCCAGTGAGGTTGTTTTAGTCAGTCAGCTTTAACTCAGTGAAAACAAAATGGCTTGAAAAGATTAACAGTGTTTGAACCTCCCCTGTTACTTCTTGGCCATCAAGATGTCATCCCGTTCCCTGGTAGTGACATGAATTGAACAGTTCTGTCAACTGTTTGTTGACAAATATATCAAGATATAACTTACAATTCTGGTTCATGAGTTGTGAAAAAGACACCATACAGAGTCTTCAAAGATTTGTCAGCAGTTCTGGCAGAGATGGCAATAGTTTTAGTACAGTTTTCTAGAATTAAGATCTTCGTCAGTAGATTTCTCTGCCTCCTTCCCCCAACTCAAAACAAAAGCAACCAATAACTGTATTTAATACATATATATGTATATGTGTATTTTTGTGTGTGTGTGTGTGTGTGTGTGTGTATGTAAGTATATATCTATACACAAACAAATATGTTGCTTTATCTTGAAAAAAATTGAGTGCTTTAGACTCAGTGGCTGGGAATAACATGACTAATGTTGGCCTCACATCCCCAAAAACTCCAGATTGGTGTGGTCAACCTGTAGCTCTTGAGCCATCAGTGACTTCAGAGAGGTCAAGTGCCAAGATGCCATTGCCATGGGGGATGGGGACTGAGGGCAATACTGAGGCAAATTTTGTTGGGAGACCCAAGTCCTTTGATGTAGAAGGAAATGACCTAGCTGGGACTCAGACCAGCACCGTGATGGCAGTCATGGTTATCATCCTCCTTCTGGCTCCTGCTACATAGTGTGGATACATCTTCTAGCCTGGTAAAATCTCAGGGGGTCTGGAAGATTGGCTATTCCTGAGCTCAGCAGCCACACACCTAAAACTTCTGTGTACTTCAGGCACGTGAAAACAGATACGAAGTTACATTCCAAGAACCAGATACACCCTGGAAGTTCAATGTTCAAGAACTGACAAGGTACGTCTTTTTCTCTTTGATATAGCAATAGCTTTTAATTTTGTTGATGTGCCCTGAGAAAGATCAGTCTTCTTCCTCTTTATATACCCAGAAACGTAGCCTAGTAAATGACAAGAGAAGGACTGTTGTGGAAAATTTCTATTACCAAGTACCTGGTCTATAGTGAATTCAGCCCTGAAAGGGCCTGAGTGTGCTGAAAGGAGACAGGCAGTAGAAAAAGCAACAAGGCCTGAAGTATGTTTTTATGCTGCAGGCTTCCTGGGACAGAAACCCCGATTTTCATTCTGTATTTTGAGCAACAGTTTCTGTGTTTGGACACAAAACCACATCTAAGCACTACAGACAATCTAACCATAAAAAATATTGGCTTGCTGTAATGTGCAGGGATGGTATGTTAAATGTGGTTAAGAAAGGGGATTCTAGAGGATCTTTGTAAAGATCTCACACACACACACATCCCCCCACACCCACCAAGGGATACAATCAATGTATCAACTGTGCATGATATGGTTGGATAAAAAGACAGCTGAATGTGTCTCCAAGTGTGTTAGTTTGACCAGTGACTGCAGGGTTAATGGTTATATCACTGCAAAAACTATGCAGGCTAATTTCCTGGCCCTTAACCAACCTGACATAAAGTACATTACAGTGAACTCCCATCTGTCAAACCCAGAAGCTAACAGATGCTAACTTATTTGTTATTGCAAGAAAACAGGGCATGGGTGCTTCATTCCCAGGGATGTGGTTTTCTTGTGCCAACTAGGAACTCTAGTCAAAAATTAGCACTGCTCCTCTCTGTGTGTGATGGAGACAAAGAGCAGAGGGCTGTGTCCCAGAGTGCTTGTGGCTCCAGGGTGAGGCAGGACAGGGCATGTGATGGGTTGGGGCTGAAGGCAGGTGAGGACACCAACAGCTGTCAACTGTGTTAGCTCTTGCTTCACCAGCACCAGCCAGTTGTGGGGCATCACTGCAGAGGCAGAATATAGTAATTCAATGTAGGCCAAGTAACTCAGTAACTTGCATTTTGTTTTATTAAATATTTGAAACAAACCAGCTTTTTACAGCAGCACAGTAAAACTAATTCAAATACACTCAGTTTTGGAGAAGATCCATGGCAAATGGTTCATGGACAGTTACAGTTTGCTTCCACAATGCTTCCACACGGTGTCATTACCAGCAGTAGGTTTTGTGCTGGTTGCAGGCCCCATGGCATGGGCTGCACCTGTGCAGGGCTCTGGCTGCTGCAGGACCTCGAGCCCACTTCAGGAGCAGGATGCTGCAGCTGGCATTTGCACAACACAAGGTTTTGAAAATACGGATGCAGGACAAACAGATTCTAGATCATAAACTGTGCCTCACAGAGCTAAATGGCAAACCCAAAGACATTTGGGGTTTGCAAACTCACAAACAGAAATTCCTGGTGGTCTTCTGAAAAACAATTCCCACTAAGCCATGGAGAGACCGTGACGGTTTCTACTCTATCCAGAAAGCTCTGCATGTTTGAGCATCATGTTCCCCTCCCTCTCAAACTTGTATTTTAAAAATCCGCCCTGGAGCCTGAGCCACATCATGTATGATTTTTTACTACTTGCACCCAAAGCAACATTTTTTGACCTCGTTACTTGCTGATAAGTCAGTGTCTGGGCTGGCCTTGTCTGCATTTCTCCAGATGAACAAAAGCTCACCCTGAGGCTAACAAGCTGTTAGTACTAAAATGCAGCAATACTCATATAAAATACTACATAGGTCTTCTACATAACATCTACATAATGCTTTCATTTCAAAATATTTGTCAACTTCTTATGTCCTGGCTACCCAAAAATATACCAAGTGTTACATTTTCCAGCAGTCACAACAATATTCTTAAGAAATAGGTGGAAGTAAATAATAATTTGTCAAAAAGGGGCTAGAAATAGATCAGTGGAGACAGGAACCATTGTCCTGAACCTATCAGGAACCTTAGGAAGCTGAAGATAACTTCTAATACATGGGCAGCTAAATACTTGTATTTTCTGTTAATGTTGACTCTACAGAAGAAATATTCATCATGTCCCTCGGGGTAAGATACAGCGGATGAAAGAACAATACGAGCACAATGTTACCTTCCTCAGTGTTCTTCGGTCTGAAAGATCAAGCAGAGATGAGAGAAGCTACAGTGGACCAAATGCAGCTTATGGCATGGATACCCATTCCAACTCCCTTTCAGCCTTCTCAAGGAGAAGACCCCATGTGGCACGTACAAACAACATGACATTTAACTGAACGGGTGCATTCCTTGGTGTGTTTTAATTATCAGAGGATAAAAGTCTTTAGTTTTACATTTTTTTCTAAACTTTTTTATTCTTCTGCTTTTCTACTACCTTTCTAAATTACTTTTCTTTCTTACAAATCTTTAAATGGCATTGGACTGTGATCTCACAGATCTACATGACTAATCTAAAAGTGCTGACTCCAGGGCAAACCGTACTCCCTCTCATCCCTCTTCCTCCACAAAAAAACATCCAAGCATGTGGTGAAATTTACTGGCTCTGCCACATACATTTTAAATTATTTTTTTCTGCATCACGCTCTGTTACTAACATTCCTAAATTATTTCTTTCTCAAAGGCCATGTGGCCAATTCCTTCTCCACACAATTGGCATTTCTAGCTGTTTTAATAGTTTATATCTGGCTGTATGCATTTTTCTATCTACTACTATCTTGTCTGGAGCATTTTTCTAACTTTCAGAGGCAACCTGAATGATGGCAAAGGTAGCTCTAACATTGTAGCAAGACTTTATGCTGCTCCCTATCTCTGTTGACTGGATTCATGCTGGTCTTACCTCACAGCCAAGCAGCTTCTACAGCCTGGAAGCAAAATACTTCAAACTGAGCCCTTCATCTTGCCAAGACATAGGCCTTCAATTGATCCTGAGACCGAGAGGCTCCTAAAATGAAACCCTAGTGTTAGGCTTGTTACCTCCTAAGCAGGAACAGGGCTACAGGAGCAGCTCCAAACAGCTGAAGCACAAGGCTACCAAATACAAAAATGAACTCATAATGACTTAAGAAAGGAGGAAAAAAGTGTTTTTGCTAAGGGGAGAAATCCTCTTTCACCACTGAGAGTGGAGAAGCCATTGACTGATGGATGAGCAGGAAAAGAAACTGTCCTCTTGTGGCTTTATCCATATTGTTAAATTCTGATGATCATGTTCTCATCAAGAAGCTTTTAAAAACATTTTTAAAACTCCATTTGTGATGTCAACTTTTTTAAGTAGGTGTGGGTTATTAGGCAGTGCCTGTAGAATAGGACAATGGTGAGTTATTTTGCAGTAGGAAACAAACAGCTCACATTGGACATTAAGAAATATGTGTATAACTGTGATTCATCTAGCAATTTAGCAGACAGAGGAGACTAAGAGGTATAAAGAATTATGCTGTCTCCATGCAAAAGCCAAGCTGTCTTCAGGACACAGTAGATGTACAAGATAAATTGCATTTTTCTACTCACACTGCACTTAAAGCTCTAAGTATTGTCATCATTACAAGCAATTCTGAACTGGGGGCCCAGGGAATCTGACTCTGCAGTTTTGCATGGAAGTTTACAGACCTACCAGCCAAGCTCATGTCAGCCCATCACAGTTCTCCAGTCCTGCCACAATATGCAGTTTGGTGATAGGAGCCACTGCCAGTGCAGCATTTGAGCCAAGTGAGCAGCACAGCACTCCTGAAGGGTTGCTGAGTGGGAGCTGGTGGTCTCAGTTCTGAAACATCCTCCCTCCCCTCCTCCTTTGGCCTGTGCCTGGTGGGAAGCAGCACGGCAAGGGGCAGCCCAACAAGCAGCAAATTGAAATGTGGAGGTGGCAGCCAGTCTGGCAGGACTGTTTCTCCAGTGGACAAACTCCAGTTCTGAGAAGCTTCACTTGTTGAAATTAATGAGAACAAAGTAATGAATTCAAGCACTATCTCACCCCCATCAGAAAGATCTTGTGATAAAATCAAAGAAAGATTTGATTACCTTTCATGATGCTGTGGCCTCAAGTGCTTCTTTAAGGAGTAGCTCAGAAACACTGACCAAAGATCTATCACTAATACCTTTGTGTGGCACTTTTCTGTGAATCAAATAATCACAGCTGTTCTCTAAACCTCTTTTAGTGCTATGTGGCAAGTCTGAGGAGAGAAGTACAAGAACAGATCCTAATTACACAGAGCAACATTTCAGAATTACAGTGTTTTGTCTGGTAAAATTAAGAGAACTGTTTATTTTGCCCTTTGTTCTTCTGATAACCAAACAACTAATGCTGCAGGGAGTAACAAAACTGATTGCCTTAGACTGAAACAAAGATGCTGCTGTAATTTAAGAATAAATCAGAATCAAAGCAATGGCTTATAAAATGTCATCAAACCCTGAGCCATGCTGATGCTGTTGTACAATACACGCTTTGAGAAGTGTATAATTACTAAACTTCAGACTATTTTGCAGATGAAATGTTACTTCATGAGTCTGTTTGTTACATAGCTTTATTAAATACAATCAAGAGTTAATGTACAAAGTGTAAAAATAATCTGAATTTGAAATATATACAATACTGTACATGTGTGTTCAGTAGCGTTTTCGGGATTTTTGTCTTTGCAGCACTCTATGGGCTGGTAACGAGTCCACAGGTTTCTTTGGGTCCTTCTGAAGAGCTTCAGCTACTTCACAACTGCTTTTTGATGCGTTATTTGCTTCCCCAGTAGACCTGGAACTATTTCTGGATGAAAGATCATCAGACAAATTAGCATCTATTGTATTGCTGTTTTCATTTACATAACTCATCTTCTTTTCTTCTGGTAAATTATTCATGAGTGCTTGTGTATTAATCATTGCCAGTTCTTCATCAGCAACCAGGTCATTCTCAGGAAGAGGGACAGTTTCTCTCAATTTTCTACAGGGGGTGACATGACCAGTATTGTGATCTGTCTCTTTTGATGACCTGATATGCTGTAAACCCAAACTTCGTGGAGGCTGGAATGCTCTTTTAACAGAGGGAGAAATTACTGAACATATCTGTGTCAGTGGTGGAGGGGCAGGTATGCAACTGAGGAAGTCCATAGCTTTTCTCTTTTTGCTGTTTTTGAGATAGTCTTCACTCACTGCTGCAGATGAAGGTGTTTTTGCTGACCCTGGTATGACAAGTTTCATATTTGGTGTGCTAGTTGACAAAGGGCTTGGATGCTTCATTTCAGCTCTAGAAGAGATCTAGTTAAAAAGAGAGGAGTTTGATGTTGAATAGCATATTCTATTTCATTAGCTTCCTCAATTGCTTCCACAAAATGGTAAAAAAAATCCTGATATAAAAAACCTTGAAGATAACAATGCACATAAGACAGATGCTGCAGAGCAAATCATTCAAACACATGGTTTATTGAGAATACTTTTGTTTTAAATTGGTTAATATATTTGATAAACAAATATAAACGAAACCTTCAGAATTAGCATTCCCTCTGAAATGGAAAAGGGTGCTTTATAAGCTTAACTTTAGTCCCCAGGAACTGAAATCACAGGGTGTTTCTCCCTCCATCGCAAGTAGTGGCAGGGAAAATTTTAGTTCTGACTGTGCTCAGTGCTCTACATCAGAAGCAACTTGCCACCAGGAGCTTTCAAAGGAAGCTTGAGTATCATTTAAAACAATTTTTGTCAGGAATTCTATAAAATATAAAGATTTACTAGGTAATACCTCTTCCCATTTAAATGCTGGAAATAGTAAACAGTATCTCAGTAAAAGACTGGGAGGTAAATTCTCTCAACAAAGGTAGAAACTGCAGAATGCCATAAAACAAAAATGTACAGATCAAAATTTTTCCTTTCAGTGACACTCACATCAGGTAATCTTCACAGTGTGACCAAGGAAGTGATAAATCATCTATAGAGAAATGATTATTCATTTTATTCACATAAAATTAAGAATATTTAAAGTATGCTGTGGAAACACAGGCCACAAGGGGAAGTTTTCATCTACTGCTGAGAGGAAGAATAGCCTCTCAGTTCCTTCTGGGGATTAATCCTAAACCCACAGAGAGAAAGCTTCTAATCAGCTTGCATTGCTCTGAAGAGAATGGATGGAATGAACTGAGAAGTGAGACCACTCACCACAGCTATCAGTACAGAACTTACTTGTATCCTTACTGCACGCACTGCCAGTACAAACACAGTATTAATTACCAGAGGCTTACCAAACTTTTATCCTCTGCAAAGCTGCAGGAAGGTGAGGGGCATCCCAAGCCACATCTTTTAGTTAAACTGGGTGTAAGCAAGAGATTTCTTTGTAGCAAATTTGTCAATTTACTTTCTGCATCGGAGCAAAAGGAGGCCACATTCTGCAAAGGAGAACAGCTTGCAATGCAGAATAGTTTTTCAAATTGTTAAAGTATTATACATTCACAAAGTATTTAGGACTTTCTTTTCTCATCATGATCCCACTAGAACTGTATTTTATGTCAACAACTTAAAAGACTGCTGCACTTTCTGTAGTAGGAAATACCATAACTTGTGAACAAGAAAAAAATTATTTTGCATTTAAACTTATTTTTTGGTAAGAAGTGGGAACGCATGACCAGGGCATGCTATTTAGCACTGCTAGAAAATTGAAATAAAAAATAAATAAATGAAATCAACAACCCAATACTGAATATACTTCACTGAGCAAGAGAGCAGATTTCAACTTTTAAAAGGCTAGAGCCAAACTGTCCGTGACAGGTTTACTATTGACAGCTATAAGATGGCTTGCCAGCCAAAGAAGATTTTGTGGCACATCCTAAAGATGTCGAGCTGAATTAAAAAACAAATAAAATCAAGACATTCAATAGGTCATATGTAGAGTCCTCTGGGAAAACTGCATTAACACCTTACTCTGTCTCCCAGAAAATCCCCTCAAAATCAGCATTATGTGTATTACTTGCTTTAAAGATCTATTAGTACTAACAGACCTTTTGGTGAAGAATGCAACACAGCAGTGACTAAAACTAATCCTCAAACTAAACATGTACAGATTTACCTCTATCATACTTCTCAGTTCATTAAGTTTCTGTTGGAGATAGTTTTCCTTTGGACTGGCTGAGAATGCAGAAAGATCTCCAGCCAACAGCACAGGAATTTCTGATCTGAATTCAGACTGCCACTGAAGGTTGCTTGCAGAAATGAGTGAGCAGCGGACAACTACATCTTCAATAGCAAAGTGTTTGAGATCTGTCCGGATCTTTACTGCCACTAAATTAAAGCTTTCATCAGATAAGTACACCATAGTAGTAAAACCTAAAAGCAAGAAAAAATTTTGAATTAAACCTTTGCATCCTTAAGTAAAGGTTGTTAGCTGTGATTCGTAGCTAAAAAAAAAAAAGTCACACACATCTTGAAAGAGAAATGATAAATGTTGCATGGCCACCTATCTGCATGGTAACCAATGTTTCATGCTTCATCCATATTCTACACTAGTTCCCTACTGATTACAGAAAACAACTCAAGAGTCTTGTGTTCCAGTGCCTAAAAAACAATACTCCTATGGTACTTTTCCTTTTTATTCAGATTATCCCCATGTGCCTAACCATGAGCTCCAGTGCCCGTGTCCCACTCATTCCATGACACTTCACACAAAAGGGGGAGCTCGCATACATGCATGCTGGCACTGCTGCAGATACTGAACACAGATGTGAGAACTCACATCCACCATTTATAGAAAAAACACAAAGAAAAGCTTGAGCTTAGGTCCTGCCTTACTGACTTCCTGAGCTAATAAGCAGAGACAGTTTTGATTTAGGAAAACAATCATCTGCCAGCAGGTCACGGTGATGGGCTGTATTAGCAAGTTTTCACAGGCCTGATATGCAGGTACAACACCAAGATAACTTTGACTTTTGAAATAAAGAATTCAGTGCTTATTCAGTGGGAGGACAGGAATGTGGTCACAACGCACCTGTTCTGCAAACAGAAACTACAACTCCAACTAAATCAACTTCAGCACATGGTGGCTGAAAAGAAGGATCCAACAAACTGGTGAATTTTAGAGCTTTTCTTGGAAAGAAAATCTGTACCAGCATCTCCTGTGACACCTGAAGAAACACAAACTTCAGTGTTTATCACACATATGGACTGTGATATGTTTTAATGATGCATCTTTATGCACTTAAAGCACTTACTGATAGCTGCAGATACTGAGTTTTCTTCGTTGCTGTTAATTGTATGTTAGTTGAGTCTGACCTCCCTTTGGACTGTGATGCTGACAGCTGGTAGATTCTGTACCGACTGCCTTCCTTTAGCAATGAACAAACATCCAGCAGTGGACGCCAGATACTCAGTATCACTCCTGCCAGTATCAAAGTAAGATATATTAGTTGTGCAATACTAATTTGAAGGCTTCTAAACAAAATAAATGCACAACTCCACCCAAAAGCCCTAAGCCAAACTGGAAATATTAATGTGCAAGCTAGAATACTGTTGGGAAACTCCTCAATTCTACCTATGTTGGCCAGTTACCATGTTTAGTTAAAAGTTATTTATTATTTTTCAAGTACCAACCTGTATACTTTTCTTGTTTTCTGTAGTCTACTACACATAATTTCCATACAGCAGACACATCTCTTTTGGAACAACCATTTTCTTCCTGTTCTGCTGATGCTAAAGCCTTCTTGAATTCTTGCTGCATCTGAGTTTGCTTTTTGTCATTCATCAACTGCCTGTAAGCCCTCAAAGCTTTTAACTGGTCTTCACTGAGATATCCCTGTAATCCGGAGAAAATGTACTCAGTATTTTTTTTATTAGTTAAAAGAATACTGTCAAGACTTTTAGATAGCCTCTTTCTTAGGCATTCATCTGTTACAAGCAATTTATTGTTCAACTGATACACTACTAGAACTTGAAATGAGGTATGCTAGAACAACAGGAGGCATGAAGTCTTGACTGGTATTCAGCTGGTGCTCTGTGGTCTCCACAGAGCATTACACTGCACACTGTTCTTACATGACAACGAGAAGCCTGCTTAAGTGTGCATAACTAAAGTGAATATTGAATATAACAGGCATGCTTGCCTGTTTCACATGAAGACATATTAAGAGACATTTCTGTAATAACAAAGGAAGGGTTGTATTTCTCCTCAGACTGCTGTCTCTGAGCTGACACAGTGATTTACACTAAAATGCATCAGAAAGGTCACTTTTCTGACCAAACTTTCAAGACCCAGATGCCTTTACATGTAGCACCAGAGATATGCATACCATAGATCGTATGGCTTTATGACCATCAGGGATCCTGACTTGCAAAGGGCAAGGCACGTATTTAATTTTTAACAACTATTTTTAACAATTGGCAGGGACCAATCACCTGCATCTCTATTAATAAAGGCATAAACACTTAAAAGCTGTGATTTAACTGGAACAGGAAATGAAGAGAACAATGACAATATAAATATTCAAATACTTCAGTGAACGGCATGCAAGAATATGTGTACGCAACTCTAGACTTACGACATTAATTTAGTTTTCATATACACAAGACAAAGCAAAGTAGTAAAATTAAAAGTAACATTAACTTTTACTTGTGCCATATCCTGGATTTTTATAGCAAGAGAAAATTGCCATCTGAAACATTATTAATCTATTTCGACAGGCCTTCATTAAATTTTTTAAAAAAATTTCAATCTTAATTTATTTAGCAATAAACATGCTGTAGGAAATCTCAAAAGGCAAAAAAAAAAAAAAGAGTAATTTAATAGTTGATTTTAGGAGGAGGTACCAAATTGTAAATTATTGCACAAGCATTTGAACATTAGCCCAGTAGGATCTACAGTTACCTCCATATAACCAGGATCAGAGGCATTCTGAATTGCTTCATAAAGTTCTGCACCATCTTGCAAATTATGGATTTGCTGTCTTGTGACTATATGTGACCTTGGTGTTCTTCTGGCAGTTCTCTCTGTTGACAAAAAAAGCCATTATGTGGAGTGCAAGCAATACACTTGAAAGTTAAAGAAGAAATAGTTATGTAAGAAGCATGGTAGTACTTAGGCATTGCCAAAATAAAAATACAAAACACATATACAGGAACTGATATATGTGTATGTGTGTATATACATACATACATACATATATATATATATATATATATATATGTATGTATGTATGTATGTATGTATATTAGGAAAATACAAGCAGAAAAAAATCTCAGTATAGGTTAGAATATTATACAAATTTTGGGGATGCCAGTATCAGTGTCTGCACTTAGGAGTGGATGGGGATGGTCTGCCAAGAAACTTCATCTGTACTTGACTGTATTTTCTTTATGTCTGTCGCTTCCTCTTCCTCTTATACAGCAGAAAAGTCTCAAAGATACCAAGATCTGGAAGAACAGGTCTGCACATGAAGCCTCCTTAGGACATCAGCTAAAAGCCAAGTTACCTTCATTACATTAAACTATTACCCTCTCCTTAGGTAAGTCATTTTGCTGCATTCCTTCAGCATAGGAGACTCCAGTACAGACAAGTTTACCAAACATTTAAACAGCACAGTGAGGTGACTGACATGTGGAAGTTCACATCAGTGAAGTTAAGAATTACAAACTCATCTCCAATTTCAACTGAGTATTCAATGCTAGAACTACTGCTAGAAATCACTGGCAGAGGTGTACCGTGCCATCTCATTACGGAATCAGAAAACAGTTGATGAGTATGGGACTTCTGGAGGTCATCTGGTCCAACTCCCAGCTCAAGCAGGGTCACCTTCAGTAGGCTGACCAAGGCCAAGTCCACTGCGCTTCTGATTATCCTCAAGGATGGAGATTTCACAGCCTCTCTAGGCAACACTGTGGTCATCCTCACAGAGAAAAAGTGTTTCCTGATGCCCAGAGGGAACCTCCTGTGTTCCAGTTTGTACCCACTGGTCTGGACCTGTCACTGGGCATCACTGACAGAAGCCTGGCTCCATCTTCTCTGCATCATCCCTTCAGGTATTTATGTACATTGATCAAATTCCCCTGAGCCTTCTCTTCTCTAAGTTCAATGGTCCCAGCTCTCTCAGCTTTTCCTACGTCAGATGCTCCAATTCCTTACATATGTTCATGGCCCTTTCCTGTAATCTCTCCAGTGTGTCCATGTCTCTCTTGTACTGATGAGCCCAAAACTGGACACAGCATTCCACATGTGGCCTTAACAATGCTAAACAGAGGGGAAGGATCATCTCCTTAGATCTTCTGACAACATTCCTCAACTTGTCCATCAGGACCCCCAGGCCCTGTTCTGCCAAGCTGCTTTCCAGCTGGGTGGTCTCCAGCACGTACTGGTGCATAGGACTGTTCCTCCCCAGGTGCAAGATCTGCACTTTGCTTTGTTGAACTTCATGAGGTTCTTGTCAACCCATTTCTCCAGGTGCTAAAATCCCTCTGGATGGCAGCATAATCCTCAAGTGTTTCCATCACTCATCCTAATTTTGTATCATCAAACCTGTTGAAAGTACACTGCCCCATTCTCCAGATCATTAATGAAGATGTTAAAACAGGGCTAGACACAGTATTGATCCCTGGCATACATCACTAGTTACTGGCCTCCAAATAGACTTCATGCCACTGATCATTGTCAACAGCCTTACTGAAGTCGATGCAGACAATAGGCACTGCTCTCACCTCATCTACCCAAGCCAGTAATTTCAACACAGAAGGTTGTTGGGCAGGTCAAACATGACTTTCCCTTGGTGAATCCCTGCCAAAAACTCCAAATCACCTTCTTGTCCTTCACATGCCTGGAAATTGTTTCCAGCATTATTTGTTCCATCACCTTCTTGGGGATCAAGGTAAGGCTGACTGGCTTGTAGTTAGCTGGGTCCTCTTTCCTGTTCTTTCTGAAGGCAGGAGACACGTTTGCTTTTGTCTAGTCTTTAGGCATCTCCACCAATCGACCAGTGATCATTCAAAGAGGATCAAAAGCAGCCTCACAGACATCACTCAGCTCTTCCAGTACTTGTGAGTTCATCCCATCATCAGCCATGGACTTACATATGTCCAGTTTGCTTGAGTATTCTCGTAACTTGATCCTCTTTCACCAAGAGTATGTCTTCCTTGCTTCAGAATTTTCCATGGTCTCCAGGGCATGGGATTGCTGAAGGCTGGGATTACTAGTCAAGGGCGAGGTGAAACAGGCATTCAGTAACTCAGCCTTCTCCATGTCCCATGTGACCAGGATCCCTGTCCCATTTAGCAGCTCCACTGACTTCAGTATCTCTACAGTCCCGCTATGTTTGTGAGAAAAGATATTCAGTGCTTAACCTTGGTGTTTAGGTCTACTGAGATACATTCCAGCTGTGCCCACCTCTGGGGGAATTATTACAGTGTCAGGTCCTTGAAGAGAATGAAATTAAGACTTCTGCAATTCCGTAGCACTTCCTTGAGTAGCCTGGCTACCAACACATTCAGGAAGAGTTTTCTAGATAGATGCAAAGCCAAGCAAATAAGCATGTTGCTGTTTCATACTGACAGGATACATAGGAAGCAAAAATCTAGAACAATAACAACAACAACAGAGAAAACAACCCAAAATCCCATCTCTGCTTCTCTATCCCCAGGGAAGTTTTTTGACAGTTTCTTTAGAGTCTTCTGTAAATGTCAAAAGTGTTTTTGTGTTCTTAATACATGTTCTGAAAGAATGAAAGCTTTACCTTCATGCTTTTCATATTCTGCTTGGATTTTTGCAAACAGAGCTTCCAGTTTCTTTTGCTGATCCTCAGCATGCCTGGCAGCTTCCCTTTCTTCAGCTCGACTGTTACGAAAAACATACAAACCAGCTGATGTCTTTTCCATCCACTGAAATAAAAAGATTCAAACAAAATCCAGACTTAAAAACTATTTTTACCATTACCTAGTTTCCTTTTAAGGAAACTCACTCTTAAGCAAAAATGCTTTAAAAATGAACAGGCAGCAGATCATAAGTTCTTTCAGTATAACAGATAAAAGGCAAAAAACCACAGCATTCGTTGGTAAATCTTTACTTTAGAGATAGAGACAGAATGGAGCGGAATCTAAAACCAGATGATTTAACAGCTGAAGAAACCACAGCTTAAAGTAGTTAAGTATCAGTGATTTAATTTCAAAGATAGCTGGATCCCAATGGTAGATACATTAAGATACAAACCATCTAACTCAATGCTTAAAAATATACCAGACTGCATCCTACCCAATTTGTCTTTCTACATCTACTGCACTAACATGCTAGATTAGATGCTGTAAAAGAACTACGATGTTGTTCTGCTCTTAAACTTTTTCTGCCTGAAATGGTTCCACAGGACTACAGCCTTGTCCACAACCCTACAAGAACTGGCTAGATGGAGACCGGTGAGCAAAACAAAGTCCCTGCTGACGAAATAGGTCCCTTCCATTCTTCCTTGCTGCAGAGTTCTGTCTTCTCCCTTGTGCTGGCTCTAGTACATATTTGAGCTCAGCAGACTGTATCAGTTTGATAATTCAATAGACAGCAGTTCGTTGTGGATTTTTAAAAAAATATTAGTTACTTACTCCTGGTTAAATAAATTAAATTAGCTATGCAAAAGGACCAGGTGAGGTCCAGATTTAGCACAGAGAAGCAGCAGGAGAGCACAGTGAAAGCAGAATGAGGAAGGGTTGCAGGACTAATCCTTATGAGGCAGTGAATTGTTGAAATAGGCTCTGCCTGCCTCATTCATTGCATGCCATCTATTTCCTGTGCTATTCACAGTTTGACACCTTTAATTAAGCTTACTGTGATTCCTACTCTCCTTGACTCTTGAGGTAAAAGGAGAGAGACAGTCCAAATGTTCCTATAATTTTGGTACATTTAGAAAAGAAAAAAGTATCTCAGTACATCAGTCTCTTGATATAGTGAGATACAAAGCACCACTCTCCTCTCCAGCCTGGAAACCATTTGCTGTGATGCAGTTACAGATTACACAGTTCCCTTTCTGAGTCCTAAATAAATGTTAGTTCTACCAGGCAGCTCACATTGTAAGTGCTGCAATTTCCTCCATTAAAGCAATGATCTAAATATCAAAGTAATGACCCAAACCAAACATTGCTAGTACCTTTGCAGAATTCATTCTACATCAAGCAACAGTTACATAACACCTTAAAAAGAAAGCAATGAAAAAAGAATCCTATATGTACATGCCAAGTATAACATACTCTGAGAAAAGTTAATAAAACCTGAAAGTTGTATCTTGGTTAAACTGTTAACATTAAAAGGATTGACTGCTAACAGAAATATTGTTTCTTTTTGTGCCTGGTGTTGTAAAACCAAGCAGATGCAGTGAGGTCTAACCCTATTGAAAATGGGTATCAAGTGGTATTGAAAAGATCTTAATTCTATTTTATACCATAATCACACATTGTATTTTCCACTGCATTTTTAAATAACAGAATTTACACAATACAGTCAGTTATGTGTAAGAAAAAGTCATCTTACTAATGGCTAGAAATACATAACTTCTATGTTAATAGGTATGTTAATAATAGAAAAAATGGGTTTCATTTGTACTTGGAGTTGAAACTGTCAATGTCATTTGTCTCCTTTAAAACAAGTGCTGTGCTTTTTAGATTCCAGAACTGATGTTCAATTCTTTATGGTTTTTTGAGGCTGAAAGCAAAGCCAGCCAGAAGACACTAAGTGCAAACTCAATTCTTATAGCAGTATACTCCAGTCCTCAAATATTCAATACATGCATGCTGCAAGAACCACTCTTGTTCATTTTACACATCATGGTACTTTCTTAAAATTTTTAGCTCTTTATATTATGTCTGATTTGAGGAATGATACAGCAATTTACTGATATAATTCAGATCTCACAGAACCTGTTAGATTCATAAAATACTTACACCATACCTGAATAGGATAAGTTCTTTGAATAACTACATCAATACACCCCACCGCACCACCCTCACTGTAAAGCGATGACAAAGGCAAAGGAAAAGGTCTGGGATCCCGATGAAATCCTAGTTTTGCATGCCATCGTGCACATCGAGTGCTGTTCGCTGAGATCTGAATGAGTTAAACAGTGAATGATAAACTGGCACTTGTAGGTCAAAATTATATCCAACTTATTGTATCTACAGGAAAGATCATTTTCACACTGACCTCACTAAGAACATATCACTTTTGCACCTGAACATAGCACATTTTAATTTAAAGGTTTCCTTTCACAGTGAAGAAATGAGTTTTAAACAGAAACTAAAAATGGGATGAGTTAAAATTCTCTAGGAAATTAGTATCTATGAGACAAGCCATTGCTTTATACCAGAGGAGCAAGTGTTATGCTGAAAATTCACTCAACTCTAACCATCCTCAACTGAGTCAAAGTCCTCTCCTGCCAGTCCACCCTCTCACGACCTGTTTTTTCCCCCCCACTCTTCTTCCAACTTCCATATTTGTCTGTGATGGATAAATACTTTTTGTAACTTGATGATTACAAAAATGAAGGAGCTGGAACTGTCAAAATATATAACAAAACTTGGCAGCATTTTATATTGCAAACATATCTTCCAACCCTATTGAATAGTGTCAGCAACCTTGTGTCATGTCTTACAAATCTGGTTATTAAACTTCAACAACCAACCATCTGTTTGTAAAACCCTGATAACTTTTTTGGCTTACAAAACAGGGCTCAACTAAATAGCATTTATCACATCTCTCAGTCACATCCAATCAAGCTGAACTAATACTTTATTTTACCTTTAACATAAGTGAATCGGGGGCTTCCAGTGGCGTACATCCATTTTGAGAGCCAACAAGTTCTGCTCCATGCACTATGATCTTCTGACCAACAGTCAGCCGCCTTCTATCTAAGAAAGCTTTGAGAGGTGGATCCAGAAGAGCTCTAATCCCATACCAACCATCAGTAACTTCAATTATTGCTGCTGCTTTTTTATTTTCCACGTTCTTTTTCCTACTGCTAGGAGATACAATGGTGTTTAGCGATATGATTTTGGAAATACACAGTACAAGTGTTTTACCTGCTGCATCATCTCTTTCTGTTATTTTTTTGATTGGTGATCGTTTACTTTTATCAACTTCCAAATCATACCTACAAAAAAAAATTAAGGCTTTGTAAAAGCAAACAAAATCCATCACACTGTTTTTCTTTAAACACAATTGTAGCAAACTATTGCTTACTCAATCTACAATCAAGCACCACTGTAGAGAAGCAAATGTTATCTAAATTTTTGCAAATAACATGCACTATGTTTTTAACACTGCTATGCATAAGTCTAACAATATAAGCATTCTGCTAAATAGTAAATGCAAGGCAAAGGTGTTAATTTTGTAATTTAGAAAGTACACAGTCCCACAAATTACAGCATCAGATACATTGCTATACACATACCTATATTTCAACTGCAACAGCACCATTTCTGGTGTCAAACATCTGTTAGCAAATTCATGTGGGAAAGACACTTCCATGGCTGCCAATTTCCATACAATCCATCTGTAGTGATTGTAAACCCAGGCCTCAGTTATTAGTTTGGGATCCACACCAGGAGTGTCACAGAGGGCTCTGCAGATAAATGGTTAATAAATTGAAATCCATTGCAACTTTTAACTTGTCTATTTTGCCCTAGCACTGTATTCAGTGTATATACATAGGCAACATTAACAAAAGAATATTTATTACACTGGAAACAGGAAGGTTGCATTCCATAACCCAATTTGGTTATTGTCTGCATGCTGAAGTTTTGTCCTCATGTGCTTTGGCAGCATGCATGTGCATACACATATATATCCTTCACCCTAGCAGTGGCTCCAGGGACAGGCTTTGTCTGCTTCATGCAGTTCTGCACATAGCATAGAGGGACTGAGGTGTACTCTATTCCCCTTCAGCTCTGGAATTTCCTCTCCTTCCTTGATGGGTTCATTGCAACCCAAATGATGGCCTGAAAGACACTTGCAGCAAGTTTACAGAAAACACCAAAATTGGGGAAGGGATTGATAGACTGGAGGTTCCTATTTAGTGGGACCTGAACAAGCTTGTAGGAACCTTATGATTTCAACAAAAGCAGTCTTGCACCTGCAAGGGAACCATCCAACACAACACAAAACAGCTGGGGCTGACTGGAAAGCAGCTTTGCAGAAAAGGATCCAAGGACCTAGTGGACAACAAGATGACCACATAACAGCAATATATCCTTGCAAAGAAGCACAAAGGCACCCTGGGCTGTGTTATCAGCAAAGTCAGGAAGGCAGTGATCCCTCTCTTCAGCACTTGGGAAACTACATCTAAAGCTTCTGTCCCGCTTTGGATTTGCCAGGATAAAGTTGTTGATATACTAGAACAAACCTCACAAAGGGCCATCAAGGTGATCTTGAGGGCTAAGCAGATGACACAAAAGCTAGGAGAACTGGGTTTGTTTTAATTTAAAACAAGTAAGAAAGACCTTACTGCTCTCTATGACTACTTGACTGGAAGGTTCAGAGAAGACAGGGACATATTCTTTCCAGAAACACACAACAATAGGATGAGAGGCAACAGACCAAGCTGGAACACAGAAAATTCCCATCAGAAATAAAAGCTGTTTTGGTTTTTAAACTACAGGAGTGGTCAAATGGCACAGGCTGTCCAGAGAGGTTGCAGAATCTCTGTCCTTGAAGGTGTTTCAAAACTCAGCCAGGCAAGTCCCTGAGTAACTAATCTAATTCAGATTGTATTGAACACGGGGGACTTGGACTGGATGACTGCCAGCAGTCCCTTCCAACCTAAACTATTCTATGATTCTGTGAATTCCAGCACTTGATTGATCTTCACTGAGTAGGTGCTTGGGTAGGGACACAGAGCATCTCCATGATGAACAAATATCATTGACACCAAAAACATTTCCCAAAGTCATGTGGGAGAAGCTAATAACGATTCTGGCTCCCTAGCACAAGTGGAAAGTAATTCTTCATGAGAAAGTACAGATCACAACATCAAAGTACACATCTCATAGTAGTCAATTTTGTCATTTTGGATTACTGGCACCAATTTCATCAAATCAAACTTACGAATAGAAACAGTTCTAGACCTTGGAACAGACCTATCTCTGTCACACTTTGGTACTGTGAAGCAAATATGGCAAACCTCTTGAATTCTGACATTACTTAGACAGGCAATGCATGCCTGAGTATAAATACTGCTCCAATACAGGTGCCTGCCTTGAGTGTTGCTAAAGTTTGGCCTGGCTCTCTGCCAAAAGCCAAACCTCACAGGGAAGATTCCCTCCTCCCTCTCCCAAAAAGGCAAAAAGTAGCAAGAGAAAACTGTAGGAAAAAATATATATATTTACATATATTACATATATTACATTTATATACAGTTAAATACTATGTACAAAGCAACAGGGACCCCCAAACAACCCCAATAGGGGTTTTCCCAAGGGAAAGGGGAAAGGGAGACAAAAAAAGGAAAAACACAAACAAATATATATACAACCTAAACTTAGGAATTAACTGAATAAATAACGAACACAATAGTAAACTCACTACTTTCCTTAGGAAAAGCAGATTCTTAATATCTGCTGCCAGCTCAGACAAACAGCCCTCAGACAGGCCTCGCTCACACAGATAAGCAAGGCCCAAACACCGAGGTCTGTCACTGAGCTTGCCCGAGAAGCAAAAGAGAGAATGAAGACCTCCCCTTCCAGCTTTTATACACCTGATTACGTAAAGACATGGGATGGAATACTTCCTATGTTTTGACCCCTGTTACCAGGGAAGGCCTACAAAAAAACCATCACAAGTATTTTGTGAATGCATATCAACAATGATACTGATTTGAAAATAGAGCGTCTCAAATCTGCAGGGCCAGGACTCAGATTTTGATGATCCTTGTGGTCCCTTACAACTCAGAATCTTCTACAATTCAGATTTACAGAGAAAATCAGAAAATAACAGTTAAGTATTTTCTGAAGTTTTGCTACAGAAACTGGTAGTTCCCTGTCCTGTTGCAGATGCTGATGATGAAGTTACAACATAGACTTGCTTACAGCAAAACAAAACATAATTTTCATGGAAGTGTTTAGGAGCGATGCACTCAACACATGTTTTTTTTTCAGCCCATTTTAAAGGACCTGCAGAAGGAGGGACAGAAGAACCAGAGAGAATGCAAGAGCAAGGGTTGTTTCTGCACCTTTTTTGGGTCCTTACATATACTCTAAAGAAGGCTGGAATGAATCAGTGCTTTACTACTGTAGTTTTGGCTTCCTTCAAATTATACATCATCTTTAAAAGAGCTATATTGAAAAAAACAATTTCATCCCTGTCCAGTCACAGAAGCCCTAAGCACCTCCCCAGTTAACCTTCATTCCCATTAAGACACTCTAAGGCACAACAGAAGGAAATAATTTTCTACTTGAAAACAAACAAACTATTAGAGCTAATTAAACAAAATTGAAAAGTGCTGAATTAACAAAAGCTAATAACTTTTTTAGACTATTTACACTGTTGAAGAATTCCCAGAAAGTTTCTAAATTGACTTTGTATGCTTTCTTTAACGGTCAGTGAAGACCAATCAGTAACAACATCAATCTACATAGCAAATTTACAATCCTACAATATCTTTATTTACATTAAAAGAGGTGTACTAAAAATGCACCGTAAAAAAAGGGTAGTCAGAGGTTATAAAGGATGATGGCACTGGATTTATTCTTGGATTCTTCGGGATAAAATAATCACTAACTAAAAAACAGCATAGTTGTCTCAAGTTCATAAGTAAGAGTACCTGTAAAACTCCCTTTTTCCAGCTTTTCCCTCATCTGTAGGTATTAGCCATCCTCCATCAGCAAGTTGCATTCCATTTCCAGCTAACAAATACTCCTTACTGAAAAAGTCTTTGACAAGAAACTGGAAAGATTCTGCATTTGTGCTGTTAACCTGTATGCAATGTTTTGAAACACCATATGTGTATAGCTGAAAAAAATTAGATGAAAAAGACAAAATAATGACAATACAGTAAGAATTCAGTTAAGAGTTTTAATATCTAATTTTATAAATTCAGATTATATATTTCCTTAAGGCTGAGACAGCTCTTGTCTGATCTTGTAATTTCATATGTAATCCATGAAGAATGGATGAATTCCCAGGAACTATTTTAGCAGAACAGCATCACAGTGTGCTTTAAAAGTGTTTAAAAAAATTCAATGGGTTTTGTACCTTCACTGAACCAAAAGCAAGAGGCTTTTCCTAGAGATTTACCTAAGCTTAAATTTTAACTGTTCTCTTAAACCAGCACTTCATATGGGTTAAAAGTCAATAGCAACTATAACTGGTGGATTTTTTTCCTTTTTTGGTGCTTCTCTGGTTTAATATTAGAGACATTTATGACCTCTATTACTTGGAACAGTCTTAAAAACGGTGGATATGCAAAGCTACTTAAATACTGTAGCAACTGGTATAAGAGCTACTGTAAATACTTCTCTAAAAACTTAAGAATGTATATATTCAAAAGCTAGTGAGTTTCTATTTGCTAGTCTTGAGAAACAGATGCAAAAGACAGACAATAAAAAGATATCAATATACCTCTTCCATGGAATAAAACCTAGGAGATTTCTCTTCTACTGCAGTTTTCAGAGAGATTCTATTGCTTGCAGATGTTTTAATGACATAAAGACTTCCTGGCTGTGAGCGAATATTTTGCCTGCATTTCTTTTTAATTCTCATTTCCTGCAGATCTCTAGCACAGCGGAGACTTGTCACCATCCTGACCATAGCTGCAAATTAAAAAAGAGCCAAAATATTTTAAAGTATGTATCAAATAGAAATATGCAGTTACACTACAAAAGCAGATTCAGAGAAGCATATTTGCTATGCCACTCATAGATTTTTAAAAACTGCAGGCCTAAATATTCAAAGTTTAATGCATTTAGAAAGCAGTGATTACTGTAAGCATTTGAATAATATTTTATGAAACAAATTATATATTCATAATAATTTTGTAGAAGTCCCTGAACTAAATTTCAAGCCACATATTTTTCTCATCAGACTGAACTCCACCTTCATAGAAAACTTCAAATGAAGAGAAATTAGTTGATGACTACAGAGCCCGAAATCCTGAGATTTTGACCTAAATACAGGATCTAATTCTGCAAATATTCATATACCTGTTCAAATACACACAAGTCCCTCTGAAAAAAATCCAGATTATTTGTGATAGTTATAGAAATCACACACACTGGAACATTCAAGAGAGCTTAGATGGCATAAGCCCACATGCTAAAGTAAACAGTTGAAAAGTCTGCCTCTTTGAAAGTGACATAATCAATTATTTATAAGGCTAACCCTACACTTTAGTTAGAGAACAGAATGAAAATAAGCTTCTGTAAAAGCAAATGGAGTATAGCAAGGCTAGTCTTAGGCTCCTAGATGATTTTACCTAAGAGGTATATAAAAAAAATAAAATATCAAAGGAAACATAAGCTATCTTGTTCCTGAAGCACTGTGTGAAATATTTTTCATCTTCTTAATTAACTTTGAAGATGAGCCACATTTGCTTTGTTAGGAGTGCAATATAAAATATTAGTCAAGTAATTATTTCCTAATTTTCTCACAAAAATGAAAAGCTTAAAAAGAAGTTTCTTTTTGTTAAAAAAAAAAAAAAAGGCTGACAGAATATGCAAAAAACCTCTAAAGGTTTCATTCTAACTGTTAATATTGACAGTAGTTAAGTGTGCAAAATCTGAAAATACCTAAATTGCCATTTTCTAGGTCCGTGTTTGCTGCATTCTCGATGCAAGACTGGTGATCTGGAGGTTCAGCAGTATTTTGTTCAGTTGTGACCTGACTTAATTTCATCTCTTTGGTCATGTTTTTGCTGATGGGTGAACCACATCTTTTGCTGCTGCTGCTTTGTTCACATGTAGAAAATGTCAGCTTCGTTTTGAAGGGTGGAATAAAAGTTTTAGCAGTTTTGCCATATTTGCACAAACTTCTTGTTTCTTCACTCTGTTTTGTTGAGGCCTTACATGGAGTGGAAACACCTGAAGTACCATTTAAAGACTGTCTTAGTGCACAGTGCTGAAAAATGGCAGGCTTAGACTGGAATCCTTTGAAGTCTTGATCTGGTAGAGTAAGGGTAGGATTCTTGACTTCTTGTCGTTCTTTTGTCAACCTACAGAGATGAAAACATTTAAACATACAGGTTTCAGCTTCCTGACAAAAATGTTTTTCAGGATTTTTGCATTCTTAATTTAGTAACACAGCTTTCAATATTACATCGATAAAAAGACACAATATCAGTCTCTGATGTTTTAAAAACAATGTCTATCTATAGAGAAAAGAGAATGTAAAAGAGTAAACGTTTGTTTAGCATCTTATTGGTCTACTGCAGCAACGTGTGTTATATGGTAATTTAATATGTTTATTTTGAAGTAAAATTCTCAGTCTTTTATAAAGTTGTCTAGTAAATTATTACTGAATATTTTCAGAAAGTCACAAGGGCTTGTGAGGTTTAAAGAAATTGCATTAGAAGAGCTCTAAAATATATAATAAATTTCTCACCCAAAAGGTTGACAAGTTATGGGTTTTAAAGGCACATGGTAAATAAATTTTCTTCTGTCTTTGAAAATGCCTGTAGGGTAATTAGAAAAAAAATATTTGAAATGGCACATTACATGAATAGATATTTACAGCATGTTTTATCTACATTAATGATATACATAAAAGTTTCCAGAGTGGATTTAAACAGCTTTACTCTTTCCTGTGATCACAATGCTGAACTCCAGAGCTTCTATTTGTGACCTGGTAAGATATTTTTAGGCTCCTGAAAGGGAAATGTTTATCACGTATTTAATTCCAGTAGGCTCACCATTTCATTAGAACTCTTTCAGCAACCTTTATGTTATTTGAAGTTACAACAGAAAAGGGCACATTTGCACAAGCTGCTCCTTCTATCACTGAAGGACAGGTTTATCTTGGAATTATCAACGTAATTAAATCCTATCTGCCTGGAATGTAAACTCATTTGTGCCCTTAGGCTGCAAAAGAGGAAGTTTCATATGAGAAGTTGTATATACAAGATGCCACATATTCTAGAAGTCAGAGGCAAGACTGTACTGGAGATAGAACTGTATTCAGTTGTCCACCAAAGAACAACACTGTTCAGGTCCTGCTGCAGCGTAGGATAATATTGACATATGAAGGGAATAAAATGATTCTCTGGCAGCACCTCACAAATTCCATTTGAAATTTTGAATTATGGCTTTTATGCCTAGAACAGATTTAGTACAGCACTCAGGAACCAATATACTGGTTAAATCAATATATTTGATGAATCATGCTATTGAATTTAGGTTAGAGCGTACAGTACTTAAAAAGAACATGTTTCTCAAAGAACACAGCTTATCCCATAACCAAAAGCCATAGTCAAAATCACACTATCCTAATATCCCCATCACTAACTAGCTTCACATAAAACATCAACTCAAACTTTAAAACCTTGATTTCACTTTCATAGGCCTCCATCTTACTCAAAATATTAGCAGTATAGTATATTACCACTAGCTTTTAATTTTCCTATAGACAATTAATCCATAAAATATATTCTTTCCAGTGAGACTGGAATTTGTGAGATTTAGGATTATGAGAAACTGGATAAATTCCTACTGAACTGGATATCAAACCAGAGTTCTTACAGAAGTCACATATCGTAATATATTTAGATTCTACACCATAGGGCATACCATTAATCATCTGATTTCAAGCCAGCACAGATGTAACCACAGCAGCTTCCCTCAATTTCCATGACTATATTGATAAATGCAGTAGTTAAGCAACCTTATTATATGTTAGTTCACTGAAAATTGAAGAATTCTGAAGATAACTGATATTGGATTACTGTTTAGAATACAAGATGACTAAAATTACCATCAGGAGTGCTTTTTGAAGCTTTCAAAGATCTGGGGGGATTTTCTGTTCTGTTAAATTCAAGCAGTAGCTGTCTTTTAATTGGAGGTTCTCCTAGGATTAAAAAAAGAATTTTAAAAGTGATGTTCCTTTTAAGTTCAGTTTCTTATGAATCTTCACACTTTAACTGTAATTTCTAAATAAAACATTATAGAAGTCAGAGGAAGCAGAATTAGCAAATTTTCAGATCACACATGTCTATTAAACAGCCTTTTCAAGCACAGAGCTAACTCACCACAAACAGCAAACCTGCAACTTTCTTTGTACTTTGAGTTCTTCCAGAACGTTAAAAACGTGTGTAACCCATCTTTTAGAGAAGCAGTAAGTAAGGACAGGGTTCAGCCCTGGCACAGCTGTTTCAGGTTGGACTGATGGAGTTCTACCTGCCTTATGACTGCCTGACCTTTGTACCTGAACTTGTGTAGCTAGGCAGGGATTCTGTTGCAATCCACCCTTCCATAAACAGTTTTCAGCTAGTCCAGATCTCTGAACAGGTCTGGGTGACTCTGGAAGAATCAACTATCAATACTTCAGCCCTCAACAGCTCAGTTTTAGATGGCAAGAAACTGCACACTTAGACCAACAACTATTTTTCATATCACACAGCAATCTCAATAAAAGTGAAACACTGTCCTCACCTACAAGGCACAAAAAGGTGAAAATGAAAATACTGCTACTCATTTTTCAATTTAAAAACCCACTAGATTTGTGGAGAGGGAAAAAAAAAGGAAGTCTGCTCAGGGAGAAAAAAAGCAGTAGCTTTCTTCTGTAAGTTTATGATAAAACAACAAAGTTGTACACCTTCAAAATTACTAATCACAAATGTAGCTTTTACTGTGCATTTAAGGCTGGAAAGAGTGAACTACTTTCTGCAGCAAGAGATTTTGTCATTGACACATAGAGAAAGAACCTCAATTTCTCTGTGACCCAAAAATCAATATGACAAGCACAAAAAACCACCTCAAACAATCCACTGTGCAGAAAGATGGAGTTGAACATATATAAGATAAAAGACATACCAAATGACTTGTTTTCTTCAAAGTGCCTCTTCCCAAAGGTCTTGTTTTGAAAATTTTTATCCAGTCTGCTACTGAAGGACTGTGCAGCATTGATTTGTACTCCAGAATTGGAAAACCTGTCTTCCATGAAAGCTCTTGCACTTTCTACAGCCTCTACTTCCAAGTAATTTTTTGGAGTTTGGAGAAGATTAATACCACTTTCTGCTTTAGCGGTAGCACTGCATGAAATTGCTTCAGACTCTGTTTTCGACCCCAGATTCAGCTGTCCTTTTCTGAGAGACATAGTCTCCTCTTGCTGAAAGCAATTATTAAATGATGTTAACTGCTTGTTTTTATTAGTATATGGTATGCACTCAGGCATTTTGACATGGTGAGTGCTTGAAAAATACTTCATTTCCTCAGGGCAGATGGTTTTAAAGTCAGAGTCTTGATTGCAGCTTTTTTCAGTTTTGGATTCAGAGATCACCTTATCGGTTAAACATTTTGCATGTTGACCATCCTCTTTGATTGAACTAAGCTGGCCTGTAATGCAAAGCCCACTACTCAAAAAATCGTCAGATTCTTTTAAAATTGCCTTTGCTTTTTGATAGGCATCTTTAGAGACTGTTACTCGCTTTCCACTTGCAGTGCTGAACCCAAAAGCAGAATCTGAAACTAATTGAAAGCTGGCATTTTCTTCCCCTTTTGGCAACACTATTTGCGTTTTCCTGGGAAGTACTTCAGTGTTCATTTTAGACTTTTGAACATCTTCCTCAACTAAAAATGCTTCTTGTACATGTGATGAATGATTTTTTTTCATTTCAGAAAAGAGCTGTCTAGCTTTGGTGAGTGACTCTTCTGATAGTTGTACAGGCTTACCACTTGCTGTACTAAAAAATCCAAAATTGCTTGCAGAAGCATCTGATGGCTTTATCTGCTTATCTGGAACAGACAAGCGCTCTTTAAGCTTAATATTCTGCTCAAAGCATTGCTTCTGAGAATTTGAAACAGACTTTGCATCTGCAGATGTGTTTGTTTCATGGTGACCATTTTCAACAGGACTTGCATTCACTTTAATAAATTGGGATGTGGCTAAATTAGCCTCTTCACTTGCTGTAGCTTTAAAAGAATTAGCAGAATTAGGACACTCAGCATGAATGACTGAAGATGAATTTCGACCACTTTCTGTTTGATTAGTTCTTGAGTTATACTTAATTTCATATTTTACAGCTTCACTGTAGTCTTCTTGAAATATTTGTCTGACTCTTGCTAATGCACTTTCTGAAACAGAAACCGCTTTACCTTTTGCTGTACTAAACACAGTCTGTTTCAGATCACCCCTTTGCTCTTCAACAGTAAGTGTTGTTTCTTTTAACCTGGTTAAATTGGTTTCATCATCAGGAAGACTGACTAGTGACTGGTTTTGGCAGGCATTAACTATGGTGTCTGTGAAGCAGTTTGTATCAGCACAAAGTTCATTTAAATGTTCTAAGTCCAATTCCATACTGTCACCTTTCAAATAAGAACAGCTACTTCTTGATGTTAAGAGAAGAGATTGATTAGATTGATTATTACCCTCAACAAACAAAGTGCTTTCTGTATCTCCAGGCACATCATTATCTTCAAGGTCATTTGGTACCTTCATTGAATGCAGAGATGCAGCAGAGTACACAGGAAAATCATCCGTGTTTTCCGAATCATCCCTCTTTCTTGGTGAGTATTTCATCTTTGTCTCTGGAAGTTTTCCACCTTCAGACAAACAAGTTTTACTTAAAGTATCACTCTTCTGTCCTGTAAGGGATTTAAATTCTGACTTTCCAGGTCTGACATCAGCTTTTTTATGCACGTGTAAAGTTACCAAACTTCTTTCACAACGTTCACCTAGGTTAACAAATGTATCTACTTTAACAGGATCAAGAATCACAGCATTCTTAATGGGACTGCTCTCTACTGCCTGCTTAAACTGATCTTCAGGTTCTTCAGGACCAAGCTTTTCTCTAAGTTTTTTTGGATCACATTGAGGAATGCTTTCAGTACGCAAATCACAGTCTTTAACACCCTTTTTACTACATTTCCTTTTCTTGAGGTTCTCAAAACTGTCATTGTGTTTTTTTCCTATATCTTCTGCAAAGAACTGTTCTGCTTTAGCCAAAAATCCATCAGCAATTGCTATTTTTTTGCCACTAGCAGTTTGAAAACCAGTCAGATAACTCCCTTTCACTTCATTTTTTCTCACATCTCCCTCTTGTTCAAAAGGTATTTGATGATTATCGCAAGAACCTATTTTTAATCTGTCTTCATTCACTACCAGGTTCTTACCAGGGGTGGTGTCTTCTTCCATATTTTTACAATTTGTTTTATCAGAGTTCTCCAGGACTTTGCCTCTTTCTCCACACTGTACACTGAGAAAGAGTCGAGAAGGATCCAAAGCTGCATCAGAAATGGATGTATCACTACCATCTCGACTCTGAAATGTCAGTGACAAGCATTCATCTTCCTTTCTGTCTTCTCCTTTCTGATTAGGAGACCTGTTTTCCATTTCATCTGATATACTTAAACTATGTTCTTCTGAAGTTATAAGAGCATCTTCAAGACATGTTACATCTAATGAGCTGTCTTGCAAATTGCCTTCAACTTGATCATCGTGATTTAAAAATTGTTTGGAAGTTTTATAACTCTGCTTATGATTTTTAATGGATGATGAACTGTTGTTAATACTATTGAAATTAACATTTTTAGTATAATTTATTGATATTTTTGTCTTATTTTCCATATTTTCCTTAAATGCTGTACCAGTATTTTCCTCACTTTTATTCTGTGCATGGTAGGAAACGGAACTTTTGTGGGAAATGGCACTTACCTTTTTGAAATCTGAAACACAAAATGTTTTTTCTTTGCTTTCTTTTGCCAGGCAGCTGAATAAATTACAGCTAGAAGACGTGTGCCCATTTGAATTGTGGCATCTAGTACTAGTTTCAGAAGATTTAAACAGATAGTTATCATCATCCAAGTCCCTGAACAGCTCTGCAGATCTACTCAAAGCTGCCTTAGAAATATTTATTTTTCTACCTCCAGCTGAAGTAAAGCCTGAGAAATTAGAAAAGCTGTCCTGCGTAACTATGGGAAAGCTCTCATCAGATCTTCTACTTTCATTTATGTCTAAGTCAGTAAAAGTAACCTTTTTGTCATTTTTATGGAAAACCTCTGCATTTTCTTTTACATATTCCACCACTTTAGAGTCTTCACTTGTATCTTCCTGCTGAGTACAATACTTGTCATTTTTCACTTGACATTCAGGTTTAAAAGTGCTACAAAACTCAGCATCTTCCTTTGTTTCAGAAACATTTTCTACAGTCTTTGTTCCATGTGTTTCTACAGTTCCAAACTGACGAAAGGCATGACTTTTTATCACGTTGCTTTTCTTTCTAAACTGTGTAAATTCAAACTGACTACCTGTTTCTTCCAGGATACTAGAAAGTTCAGCAATTTCAGCTTCTTGGCTTGCTGTCAAGGTTTGATTTGGTTCTTCCAAGGCTTGTGGAGTTCTAGGAAAGCTTTTACACAAGCCAGCTTTATGTGGAATAAACTCTGCGTTCCTGGGCTCAAGAAAACTTGTCTGTGAATCTAAGGAATCAGATAAATTACTGCCCAACTTGCTTTCTAAATCTGGGAAAAACACACTTTTGTTTTTAACTTGACTTAAAAAGTTTGTGGTTCTTTCCATGGAAGAGGCTTCAAAGCATTCATTTTCAATATCCTTGAAGAGTATCCTGCCTTTTGCTATACTGGCTGCAGAGAATCTAATCTGCTTATTGGAAGCAGTCTGAAAGTCACCAAAGCCTGAATTCCAACTGCATGCATTAAGATTTGCTGATGACTCGCCTTTATGCTTTAAGTTCTTGTTTGGCCTTTTGCTGGAATACATAGGTGCTACTTGCTTGTCTTCTTCAGAAAGCACTTCATTTAAAGAACTATTATCTGTACAATCCAGTAATTCGTTAGCAATCTCTACAGCTACATTACTGAGAGCAGCTGCTTGAGGGCTTTCGTTGTTTTCTGCTGACTTTGGCTCTCCCTTGCTGGCTACAACTTCTGAAGAGGTAGATGCATCTGTTTGCTCCCCTTGTTTTAATCCAGTACTATCATTTTCTGTGCAGTTTATTCCCAAAGGTCTGTGTACTTGTCTACAGTCAAATCCTGACCTCTGGTCTGTAACATGCCTTTTATCAGGTGATAATTTACTGCAACAATCACCACTGACTCCAATTATGCCAGAGTTGATCTGATTCAAAGTATTATTGGAACTGCTGTTTGTCACAGATGTAGAGTCACAGTGCACATCTATCACGTGCTCCTTATCTTTAGCAGAAGACTCAAGTTCTTCTTTCAGGCTCTGAGGTGCAGTAGTTCCACTGTTTGCATTAGTACTCACATCCTTATCTTCCTCACCTTTCCCTAAGCAATAGCTTTTAGGGAGAAATCTGGAACGCTTTCTTGGCATTAGGCATCCTGAAGTTAGAACTTTACGTTTTATATTTGAAATAATCTCACTATTTAAAGAATTTTTTGTGTCTTCTTTCTGTGTATTAGATACTTCTAAGCATTTTATTGATATAGCAGGTTGATCCTCTCTTGCATTTTCCCCCAAGTCTCTCAGGTCTTGTTGCTTCAGCCTGTTGCTGAAGGAATTATTGGATGAATTATCCATTATATCCATTTTTAAAGTACAAGTGCTGAAATTCTTTTTCCTGGTATTTGATTGCAAATGCGTTCTCTCAGCAAGAAGAAAGTGGTCTGCTAGAGAAGATGTTACAGAGAAAAACAGGTTAATAGCCAGAAACAAGTTGGGCTGCCATTAATGCTATCAGGTACAAAACAATAAATCAGTTTTTAGCTGTAATGAAATTTGAAAAGATGAGCCTCCATTCCTTGCATCTCAACATAAGGATTTGTTTAAAACTTAAAGTACTTCAACTCCTAATATTAAAGTAGCTCTTCTAGCAAAAACAACAGCTTCTAAAAATAGGAGCATATATTTGCTTTCATTATATTGTTTTTCAAAATATTGTGTACTTTTGGAGGAAAGAGATGTAGAGTCTTAAACCCCCTAATTTTAGAAAAATAACGATAAAACTTCAACATTCTTTATGATCTTTTAGAAGATCAACTCAGACAAAATGGCCCTTGACACTGTGGATGTATAAACAGCATTGAAAAAGATAATTAAGCTTGTCAATTAGAATAAAGTTTCAAGGTGAAAGTTCTATTGCAATAACTAATCTGAGAAAAGTTAGCAGATTACTCAAAAATAATGGTATTCTTATCACTATGTAACAAACCAATTCCATATGCTGATATCCAATTGCAGAGCTACTTTACCACAAACAAAAGAATTTACAAGATTTTACCTGAAACATTACATAAAAGGTTCTTAACAAATAATGAATCCTTTAAAACCAATGAAAAGCTTAATAATATACCTTGCTCAACATCACTGGCCACTTGACAGCCTCTAAATTTGTATGGATCAGATTTTGAAAGTGGTAATACAGGATGAATAGGTGATTCAGAGGTTACTTCTTTCTGTATTTTTTCTTCTTGATACAGTAAAGTCTTATTTATTGTATAAATAAACCTCCTGGATCTCTTTCTCAAGCTGGATAACATATTCAGGCTTTCAAAGTCAGACTTTGTAAGAGTATTTTCACTATTTATTAAATGTAGGTCATCACAGTTATCTGAAGATGTGGCACTACACATAAGTGGGTGAGACAGGACATCAGTTACGACAGATTTAGAAGTTGTTTGTAAATGCTTGGAAAAGCTGCCATTGTAGACTACAGAATACTCCATGACATTTTTATGTTCAATTAAAAAAGAATTACAGTTTAAGAAGCTCACTTTGGAAACCTCAGCCACACATTCTTTCACTAACTTTGGATCTTGAAGACTCAGACACACAGATTTTACTGGAGGTATTTCCGATGTTGGGCTGTTTTCAGCATTTTCCATTTCATAGCACTTTTCTGACAAATTGACACTCCACAGCTTTTGTGCTGTTATCAAGCCTGAAGTATTCAGTAAGGGTGTTTCCACAGCATCATCCTTGGTCATTAGTACTGACTTCTCTCCTAAATTTTCCTCTCTATGTAAGTTGGAGGGTGGAGAGCTACATATAGACATCTGCAAGCGAGTTACGTCAAGGTCAGATAAGTTCAGCTGAGACCACTGGCTTGATGAAGGTTGCACAGCTTCTTTCACAGGCCTGTCATTCACAAATGACTTGTGTGTCCTATAATCTTGCACATCTCCTGTGATCCTGAGTGACTCCAATTCCTTTTCATGTCTTGTTAAACAGCCATCTTCACCATCTCCTGCATCTTCACTGGTGTTTTGGAGTAAGGAACCGTTCATGTCAGTAGAGGGGATTTTTTCAGTCCACTTACTTGTTTTCACTTCCTGTGAAATGTCAGTCTTTTTTCTATTAGGCTGGTCAGAGGGAACATCCTCGTTTCCTTGTGCTTTATCTATGGTTATCTCACATTTCTCTACTGTGTCCAGAGCATGTGGCATCAGCAGAAAAGTTCCACTGGACTTAGCAGGCATGTTGAATGTGTCCTCAAAGCTATCCATCTCACCAAGTAAGCCATCTAACACCTCCGACTCTAAATATGGGTAGGGAAAGAAGTAAAAAAATTAAGTTTTAGGAAATAACTTTGGAACAGCATTGGGTTTTTATAGGTAAATACAGCTTTCAATTTTATAGTCATTACCTTTACTGAGGAGCAGGTTTGTAAAGATAAATCTATGCACCTGTCAGAGGAAACAGAAAACAAAGGACATACATGCAAATTCCCTGGCCCACTGAGGACGGTAGTGGTTAAGGTTTCCAAGATGAAACCTGGCTTTTCAAAAGAGTGGGTTTTTTCAACAGACAGGACAGGAGAATGAGTGGTAAAATTGACAGGATAAATGTCTAGATGTTTTTCTTCCAAAATTTATACTTGATGGTAAGTATCAGACTTGTTAAGAAGCTGCTTATTTTTATCTATAACGGGCAGCTAAGGAAAGTGGTTTATAAGGATTAATTTATTAAACTGTCTTCTGCTGTGATACAGAACAGTATAGTATCTAGAAAGATTTCAAAAACATTCTCAATCTCTTAATTGATTAGAAGGCTTTTAAGTAGTTCCACGATTGGCACAAATATTAGAAAAATAATGAGAATTTTTTGTTTGTGCATAGATATAATATGCAGTGGGCAAAAAAAATAATCCAAACTCCACTTTGTAGACAGTGTTACAAGTTTATGCATACCAAATCAAAATATTATCTTCTCAAATGTATGAAAAAAGACCCACGTATCAAAACAGTCCACATTCGAGAATATAGCTAGATTTTATTTGGAGATAATTTTTAAGACTTCTTTATAACCTAGAAGTCATAATGAAATAGCTAGAAAACATCATTGTCCTCTGTTTCCCTTGGGCACATAAACAATTGCTTAACTTTTTCCATAAGCCTTTTTTAGGTACAATTTCTGTAATTTAAAACTCTACAACTTTCCCTATTAGAACTTTTAAATAGCTTAATAGCCAAAAGATTTTCCATTTGGAAGTCCATAGAGCATTTCCTAGTACCTCATCACACACATCTGATTATTTGTATAACATCCATTTTGGGCTCATGCTGATGCCTGCAGGCACAGAACAGTTACTCATTCTCTTTATTTTCTATTTTTTGCTTGAGTGGCAGAAGGTATCACTAAAAGAGATGTCAAAAAAGAAGCCTTAACACTGCAGATTGAGTGTTCAGGTCCTTTTCCCTTACTAAAATATGTTTCTCTGAAGTAATTTCTCTGTCTGTATTCTTTTATCCTGCAATAATTTGTCGGTAGAGCTTTCTAAAAAGACAGTTTATTTCTTTTTACTTAAACAAGAGACATTACTTTTTTGGATTAAAGAAAACCAGGATTATATGAAAGATTGTACAGATACTGTCAGTACACTCAAATACCTTATGCCAGGTGTAAAAAAATCCCAAAAACAGGGAAGCTCATTTTAACTTCTGAACTAACTGGAAGGTGATATTATTCGATTATTTGGTATATTGTGATCTCTCTTAATTTCTTTAACGTAAACAAAACGTATACCTAATAAAACTGATTGCATTTCATGATCATACAACACTATTCCAGAGAAACCAACATTTAAAACCGACAAACACGGAAGTTTGAGCTGTCCTTCTTTTTACATTGCATCTTCAAATACCAAGCTACCTATTATCAAAAAGTGAAGAGATAGGAAAAAAAGAAACATCTGCAAGTTATTTTGTACTTTAAGAGAAATGGTTTTCTTCGTCCTCTTATTTTTACTCAGACATTGTTTTAACTGGCTTTCTCTACTGTAGCATGCAATGTAATAAGCCATACTGGAACACAGACCAAGACACTAATTTGTCCTTAATTTCTAGAAGTATCTTACTGACTACAGATTATTTTAATAGGTTTACTACCAAGTACATTTTTCTCAGGGCATTTGAATGTACAATCTAGAAATAACACCCTGAATTGCTCTGCAAGCAACAATGCTTCCTGATCCCAGAATTTTCAGCCCTCCTTGTCAAATTCTAAACTGATTTTTTGCCAATTCTTACATGCACCACCAAACGTTTTTTTTAGGGCACTCCATTCAATTCAGACATACTATCCTAAGGATACACTGTCCTGTCTAGTCTGTGCAAATCCCTACAGCACCTTTTTACATCCATGCATGCTGAACAAATTTCTGTTAACATTCTTTCCTTCTGCCATAATTTCTGAACTAAAATCAAAAAGCTCCCACTGAAGTGTACATTTTTACCTGTACACTAACATGATCTAAAAACACAGAATGAAAACATTTTTCCCCTTTTCTGAGTATTTTCTGCATTCATTTAAAAAAACTTAAAATATTCTTTTTCCTAAAGGATTTGTCACATTTTGAACTACCTATTTTGAAGAGGTGAAGTAAATGAAGACAGGATATAACAAAATCAAAAAACAAGCTCATCACAGAATATTAAGTGTTGGGGTGAAACTTCATGATAAAGCTTAAACCTGTTCAATAGCTAGAAGCAGTAGTCTTACTCCCCCTTGAGCCTGTACCACTCTTCTCTCTCAGCTCTCCCACAGAGTCTCATGACTTCAGCTACAGTGAACATACTTCACAGTACTAATCTAAAACACTGCACAGTACTAATGTGGTTGTCATCCAGCTTAACCAGGACAGTGATTTAATTCAATGACACAGCAGACATTTCCTTTTTTAAGGCTAGATTAGGTTTACAAATCTGAATCAATTCATGAAGTGGGAGTACACAGCTGGCAGAAGAAATAAGCCATAACAGCAGCCCAAGACATACAATATAGCTTTATCCTCAGTTTTGCTTCACAATATACAATGCATACCCAAATCTTTGATGTCATCTTCAGCATTTAGCTTGACTGTCTCTGGTACTGACAGCATACTTGCATCACTTATCCGAGGACATTTATCATGGCTGGAAAAAGAGTTGTGCAAAATCTGTAAACCAAAGATAAAAGCTGTTATATTAAGTACCAGTAAGTGCCACTTTTAACAGTAAAATGTCCAACTCTAAACATTTACTGCAGTACCTGAATAAGGTTGCATCTCTTAAAATGAAAGGTAACCTTTTCACAGGTACATTTGAAAAACAAGTTAGCAGATAATCCCTACTTTCAATGCAAATCAGGTTCCATTCTACAGTCAAGGGCAGTGAATGGGTTCAGCAGCTCACTGTAAGCCTCTCAAAAGGGAACAAAGGAGATATAAGGAAGGGCAAAGACATTTTGCTTATTTTAACTTGCAACAGTTTGTTAACTGTGAAGTTTCAGGTCATTAAAAATCAAACTTACACTTGTAACTGAATCCTTTAAGTGCCATCCTCAGCTTTCAGTCTGAATAATCATTTAGCTTTCATATACACAGAGTGAAATTACAATTATGCAAGAACTCTCCCTAACACTATCAAGGGACGAAATTAAAACTCCATTTCAACTCTTGGTGTAGAGGTTGAGCATGAGAAGCTATTTGCAAAGAGTAACTTCGGAAAGTTTGGCAGAAGTGGTAGGAAAAGAAACAAACCCTCAGATTAAGTAGCATATTGCAGTTCCTAGGTTTGATTTCTTTCTGGATGATACCCACTGCTGCTGAATCCAAGTGGTTTTGGTGTTTTTTGGTGGTTTTTTTTGTTTGTTTGGTTTTTTGTTCTGTTCCAGTTTTTTTTTGTTTTGTTTGGCTGTTTACTTGATAAACACAGTAAAAAATATTTCTCAGAGAGGGTTATCTGTGAGAATACAGTCTACAGCCATGTTTTGCAAATTTAGTTTTGTCAGCATTAACTTTTTAAAAACAGACAGACAGAAGAGCTTAAAACAAAAATTTTTTACTCTATGAATGTAAACTTGTAACCAAATAGCTTAACTGAGATTAAAGAAGAATACAGCTCTTAAAACTACTTACTGTATCAGCTCTTCCCTCCTGTTGCTTTGCTTCAGAAATAGAATAATTCTCTCGAGCTTTAGAAGAAAGACAGACAATTTATTTTCTCCAAGTGATGTGCTTGAGTATGTTCAAATACAGTTGTGCTTTGGGAGGGTTTTCATTGGATTATTTTAAATGCCACTCAAATCTGTAAAACCAAAAAAACTACTAAAAACTAACTAAAAGTTCTAACTAAAAAGTCCTACAGGAGAGGCTGAGGGACAGTGTGCAAACGCAGTTTTATAACAGCACAAAAAAAGCCCAAATCATAGGCTGTGGTTTCTGCTATGTAGGTTGATCAGTTACCACCCCAAGAACATCGCTGCCATTTCCCTTTCAAGCAGTTATTCATGGCACTACTCCCCGCTTTTTTCTGTCCAAAGATCCGGATGCGACCTTCAAGCCTCTGTCAGGAATTTGGGGTTTTTGCCCAATTTCCTCCCAAAATAGCAGTACTGTCTAAACCTATGTTGCAAAAGGAGAAAGTGAGCCCCACTTTTAAAATGCCAAAAGAGTAGTATATTACAGTAACACATTTCATAGACATGGCATCTAGGTTCTTTGTAGCAGCTTTCTTTTCACATGTGTCAGATGGAAGAGATGGTGTCAGATGGCCACCACTATTATAAAATCCTAGGCTCATGCACAAAGTGGGAGAATGAGAGCTCAAACCACAGCATACCTCCTAGAACATCATCGTTAAGGTGGGGTACTTTCCCCAGCCTTTCTTTTCAGCTCACTTCTTTCTGGACCACCAATGAACACCCAATATGACCCAACTCAATAGCCTTGTGAATAGTACCACTCCTTCCTTCCCTTCCAAAAGAGATTCCCAATTCTAGCACTCATTCTTCATGCTTTATATATGCTCTTTATACAGTGATAGTTTAACAACATGAAAAAGAGCAATGTCTGGAGATAAGCAGACACCCAGGTCCTCCCATTTTCTCAAGAGTTTTCATCAACAAATCATACAGTCAAATTTCATTTTGCTTATCATATCCTAATGAAATGTCTCTTTCAGCAACACCTTAGGTTGAGGCTTGATGTTTGGCATCGCTGTTAGTTACCACTGAAACAGTTATCACTCACTCATCCATGCAGCTGCGCAGTAAATGAGGTCCAGGAATTGCCCTGTCCAAACAATCCAGGAAATATGGTCTTGAATTGGATCACTATCCCAGCGTGTGTCCCTTCATCAATAGGATAGCAGGCACAGTGAGAGTGGTTTAACATGCTGAAGCCAACACTGCTCCTGGGAAGTTTATTCCACAGGCTACCTTCTTAGACTTCATAAACATACTCACATGACTTAGTCCAATAGTATTTAGTTTTGTGATAGTGCAAAGCAAACATTATCTAACCCTCTTTCTATGCTTTGCTATGCTATTTCTAAATTTATATTCCCTAATCCCTCATATAAAGAAGAAAACTTTGGAAAAGTTTTCTGGTTAGGGCTGCATTATTTGAAGTCACCCACTAAGCATCACTGCAAGAGTTCTGTCTTTTTTAATTAAAAAAGCAAACAGTTCACACTGAGTGAATTTCCAGTGTCAAAAGCAGAATTTTCCAACCCTTAGCAATTGTTCATTTGCAGAAATACCTATAATCACTGTTTCACCAAGTGTAGGAGGTGTGGCTAAAGAACTTGACCAGGACATATCTGGATCCACTTCTGCTCCCAGACTTTCAGAAATACATTTTGGAGTTCTGACCTAAAAATACATTTAACAATTACATATATAATTTCTATGCAGAATTCTAAATGTACTACTCAGGAAAAGGAAACAAAACTCATAAATAAAATATGTACCTCCAAAAGTTTTGGTGTGCAAAACAAGCTTCCATATGGTCCTAAAAAACATTATATAAAAAGGACATTAAATAATAACTAAAAAATAAGGATTTTTATCTAGAGATATAAAATACTTTGCAGAACCAAAAAGTGAAAATACAAACCAGGCATATTATTTCTCTGAGGTGTTCTGTAAGCATTCCTTAAAACAGCTGAACTGCAAAACAAAATAAAACCCAAAATATTAATTTCACTTCTCAATTTCTGAAAATACTTCAATATTTCAATATATTGCATATATCACCAACATATTGCCAACTCCATTATTTTCTTTCTTTGCAAGCATGGCTACTTCCCTGACTAGATAAAATTCAGATTTCTCCTAGCCATCCGTCAGTATTTTAAACCTTACCATAAGTCTATTACAAACTGTAAAAAGCTTGTTTTGTGAAATATGTTCATTTTGAGTCATGCCTTTTCTGATAATTAACAAATTTCAATATAATCATGCATTTTGTAATATGATGCGTGAAATTAGGGAAATTGGCTTAACTGATTTTAATGAAAAAATTAGTTTAACCGTTTCTATAAGCAACATGAGTACTTTGATCAAATTTATCCAAAATATAGACATTTAAATGTCAAAACAAGGCTATTAAAACCCCTCAGTAGGTATTATAAATAGCTTTATTACTTGCAAAGCACATGATGCATCACTACTGCTCTTTCTTTGGATGTTAAGGATTTGGAAAGCTGAAATAATGTCAACAAATTACATATTCCAGCTGTGAAAGAGTAGGAAAATAGAAAGGAAGATTGCTTGAAATCAAGCAAATTTTCAAAATTATCTAGTGTTTTATTTTAACTCACTTGGCAACCTACAAGTATCACAAACATACCAGACATTAAAGATTATTTACTGCTATGAAAAGTTTAACAGTCAAATATGGTGGCTTTAATGTTGCCTTTTGCTTAAAACCCAGTTTATTTACTATTTGTATTGACATATTTACCATACCTAGCAGCAAGGCAGTTGTGTAAGGTACCAGGAGGAGAAGGAAGTATTTCATTTTCTTGGTCTACTTTTCTTCTTGTGTTACTTGGGCTTATCAAATTCTCTCTGTCTACAACACAGAATATAACAATCAACACAACTTTGCAAAACTACAAGTAACAGTTCCAACCCTGAAGTTTAAAGATAAGCTTTTTAAAAAATTATGTTACATCAATTTTAGTAAAAAAAAAAAACCGAAAACAAAAAAACAAACCCAGAAAACAAAACCCCAATGCTAATACCTGGTATTTTAATTATGTTCAAATTTTAAATCCAAACAATGCTAAACATGTTTCAACTGCACATTCAAAAAACCCCCTCATTATGTCACCTTATTCACTTGATATTATTCAAGTCATATATTTCATTTCAGTTTTAATGCACTATATTGTGCCTCTCTTATTATTGCAGAAGCTATTCTTAGAAGAATCACAATGCATGCAAACATAGGATTGTACCAGCTTTCCCTCAAATTTACTAAGTTATACACTTCTTGATTCTTAAGCAGCTTAAAGCAACATTTCTTTCTTGAACTGTTGGTAAAGTCATTGCCACTGGCTGCAGCAGCTGTTTATGTGTGAAGCATTTCCAGGCAAAAGTGTGCCCACCAAAGCAGCAGAATCCTCTGAACAGTGACTCCCTTACACGAACAAGCATCTACTCAAAGGAATTCCTACTCAAAAATTTCCAAACAACTTTAACATCAGGAATTACACTTTAGTTTCACATTTCTCTCTGCTTTTGAATTCCTGAGCCCACATGCACAGCACAGCTGCAACCCAGTACCATACCAAGGTGAAATCCATCAGCTTCCACCCATGCTCTGGTTTTCACAAGAGGCAAAAGCTGGGCTATGTGAGCCATTTGGCTCAGACCAAGAAAACTGGAAGATCTCAGGCCAGTCAGAGGTGAACTAACCATTTTGAAACAGAAGAGTCGTAAGGTTCCTTTATTTGCCATTTAAGAAACGCTACCAAGAATTCCCTGGGGACTTAACACTGTAAAATCCAAATAGCTACATTTAGAAGAAACGTGTTCTCAGCTGAGAATACCCTGAGAAGTTGTTCAGCAGTAAACCTCAGATAAACAAAGAGGGTAACAATATTCCATGGAAGCACTGTTATAAAGCATACTTGAACAGCAGCACAGTTCTGCCCCTTTACAAACTTTGCTTTAGGATCTAAGAACAATTCTGGTAATAAAGGGAGCCTTGTGTTTGCCTGTAACCTGTTTATAAAAGCTTATGAGTAGGGCATAGACACAGGAGCTGTACAAATCAGGTGTTTCTGGAATGGGGTTAAGACATTCTCCCATAGAATAGATAAACTATCTTGCATACATTCCTTATACTTCTCTCTGCCCAAGGAGGATGGGTATATCAAAAAGGAGCAGAGTGACATGTACTTTCATTACATCCTTGGGATTTGGAAATAACATAATGAGAAGAACATCATGAAATCCTTTTTTTTCCAAATGCAAAAATGTCACTTCTTTCCATGACAGTTTTAGTAACTGAAAGAGCTTAGTGCTTCTAAATCTTTCCAGTAAAGGTTACGGAGTGCCTTAAGATCCCATCATACGTCAGCATAAGTAAGAAAAATTCTCTCTTGAAGAGATTTTCAGTGATTTTGCATACAACAAAATGATGCAGCTAAAAAAATTCACACTGATTCTCAGTCAAAAGGTCACACTAATAAGCTCATATCTCCTTATATTAACAGTCTTTAAAGTATTTGGACCACAATAGTATCTTTTATACAGGGATTTTTGCATATATATTACCAATTTATTGCAAGGTTGAATTCATTAATTCTGTATTTTTATAGATGTTCTTCAGAAGACTACTAAAATATGCTTTTTAGCCACACAATTCCTACAGTAGCATTACATATTACTGTAGCAGTCATCAGCTACAACAACAAAAGCTAAAAAAAAGAATAAATTACTCACTTGTTCCTACTTTTTTCTGATCCAGATCTTTTTCAGGAGAAGAACAAGGTGGCAATATTGCATTTTGTTCTTTAAAGATCAGTGGAGTTGATGCCAACTGACTGTATGTAGAGGGTTTTGTCCTTGGAGTTTTAAATGATGCTTGATCTAGCCAGCCGGAGGGAGCATCCAGCTCTCCAAACAATTTAGGCTCATATGGGGGTGCTTCTGCGCTGAGTTCTTCAAACCAGTTGAGACTGATAGGCCCTAAATCTGTAAGAAAAACATACAGAAAAACGACATGAAAAGGACAAAAGATCATTCCTGCAGCATGTGAAAATACATTAGCCAAAACACCTTACTCCTTCCGTTGCCATACTTCTGTTTGGTTTCAAATGGCTTTGAACTCTGATACACAAGAACATCTAATCAATTTCTCAGACCATTAACAAAACTAACCAAAGAGCAGAAAAATAACTAGTTTGTTTGAAATTAAAAGTATTCTCTGGCTTTTAGTGTCTCTCCTATTTTGCTCAGACTGGCAAGTTGAACACGTTCCTTTTGACATTAGCAACTCATTAATAACCACGACAGGTGCATTTGGCAAAAGACTAAACCTGGTCTGCATGTGGGTACATATGGAGGTGGCAGCTAAAAAAGCAAGTACAAAAAGTAGCTAAGCACACATAATGAAAAAAAAAGTACAAACAAAAATTTAAAGAAATCTACAAAAGGTAGATATTAGCAAATACAGATTAGGGGCAAGAGCACCAGCTAAAAAGTTGCACGATGCCTTCCTATGGAACATACAGCACACGTGTATAAAATATTGATGCACAGAAAACAAACCTAACAAAAATTATTTACTTTGGAGAAGCTGTACCTGATTCACTGCAATCTGCCTTAAAGATTTCAAAGAAAGCTGGTCTTTCCACAGATTTGCAAGCCATTTTCTTATCCATAACATTACTTGAACAGCTGTTGAAAAGCCTGAGAAGAAATAAGAAAACACTTTCATACACTGCTATTCCAATGCAGTGGTGCTGCAAGTCCTAAGCCTGCTTTCCTGTGTTTCCTGGTGTGTCATAACCCAGCTTGTTTAGCTTTAAGACTGTGATACCATAAACATGGTGTAAAAACAGCAGACAAGGGGAGCAGAGGGAATTATACCAGAGACAATAAAAATGCTCAACAAATACAAGAGAAAACCGATATGGAAAAGACAGAACACTTCTGAGGTATTTTAAACACCAGTCAAACCCCCACAATCACTACTATATGCTAGGGCGGAATATATACTATCACATATATAGTCTTGCAACCATTATAACTTATGTGTCAAGAATTTGATTCAAAGTTCCTTTCAAGTGGAGCAGACGTTGCCAGTTTCACAGCTCTGTTAAAAACCAAGCATAAATAAGGCTGACATAGAACTTTACCGTTCAATACGTTTATTGTTCCCACAGTAAAACCAGTCTCCCTACGCGATGACCGCCTTACACGAGCTGCCTTACCACAGCCACGGGAAAGGCTGGGGTTTCCAAACAGGGTAAGGGCTGCCCTGAGGCGGAAAGCCAAGGGATTTAACACCGCCTCAGAAGTACATTTTGAAGAGGCGATTTGACCCGTGAGGGCAGGTTGGCTGCCGTGAGGGAAGGCGGGCTGACTCCCCTGAGGGAAGGAGGGCTGACTCCCCTGAGGGAGGGCTCCCCCCGGGCCAAGCCGCACACACGGATCGCGGCCTGCGCGACCGCCCCCAGATCCCCGCGGGGCCTCAGGGGCCGAGCCCGGACACACCCCTGGTCCCCATCCCCGGTGAGCGCAGACCCCCGGCGGGCTGTGAGGGAAGGGAAAGGTCTCCCGGGGAGCAGCGGGGACACCCCGGGCCGGGGCCGGGTCGGGCCACACGCGGGGCCGTTACCTGCGGGCGGGGGGGCGGCGGCCGCAGCATCGCCTCACGCCGGGCAGCGGGGCGGGCAGGGGAGGAGGAGGGCCGGGAAGGAGGAAGGCAGGGAAGAAAGGGGGGATGGTCGCAGCCCCCCGGTTCGAAGCTTGGCGCCAGCACCCCCCGCGCCTGCGCACCGGGAGCATCCGCCGCCGCCGCCCCCGCCCGGGAAGGGGCGGCCCCGTCGGTCTCGCCGGTCCCGCTCCGGCACGCGTGCTTGTTCGTGCCACTGTAAGGGGAATGTTGTTAACCTCCACACAGGCATCCGTTCCTGTTTCGTCTCTTGATAAACTCTCGGCTTTCTCAGTGAGTCTATGGGATAACCTCAAGCTGGGTGTGACGTTCTTCTCGTCACCAGCTCTGAGTTCGCCGTCTTCATTTTCGATGGATGTGCGTCCACTCTCGTGTCGTGAAGGGTTTTTTTTCCTACCTGTCTACATCAGTCCTTGTTTTGCTTACTCGTCTGTCACTTCCGTCAGGTTCTTGTCGTACAGTAATTTTCCATATCCCTCTCCTTCCAACAAACCTGCTTTACCTTCTAACCTTGCAGCGTTCTGGCTGCTGCAGGGGCTGGTTCTTCCCAAAGCATTGTAGAGGAAGCCAAACCATTGCTCTGAATGATGGCATGTAGTTTCCAATTTAATCTCCATCACCCTTCCCAGTGCACCCTAACAACTTAGTCCCTTTGCAGCCACACTGCAGTCATTAAATTTTGACTTGGCCATCTTGATACCCTCTTTTTGCTATGAGTTCGTACCAACAGTGCTTTGAAAACCCAAACACAACATGGAGCCTTGAGACATCTTTCTTTTAATTAAAATCAATGTATTTCCTGAATCCTAGCCTCTTTGTGTCCTGTAAAAATGCTGTTACTTACTGATTTATATTAAACACTTGAACGGTCTTTCTCAAATACACTGTACTTTTAAAGACATGGTCTCTATCAGCTCTTCTATAGCCCCTCTCTTGCTGGCTCGTTGAATTTTATAAAGCCATGCACTTACAAAGGTGGTGAGGAGTCATACAAAGAACGTATTTCACATCACAGCAGTTTCAGGGACTTGAGGATTCTCCAGTCTCTAAAGGTTCACATACACAGTCTAGATGATTTAATTATATGACTTTAACTACATTACCTTAGAATTGAACTAAATGGATGTAATTATAGAAGAAGGCCTATTAGTCTAATATGTAAGTGCTTGTATTACTATCACTTATTTAATCATATAAGTATTAAGCAACTTTCCCCGGTATAACTGTTTCCCCTTACTTCAATTTTTATACACAAGTATATTTCATCTTTTCCTAAAGCAGTTCAGTTCATAGAAAAACTCCAGGTAGGTAATTCCCGAGTAATGGAACAATGGGGATACTCAGACCTTTTAACACCTGTAAAGACTTCTCAGAGATGTACTTTCCTGCATCCTCTGCTCAGCTCTCCGCTGGACACCCACTTAATCTGCGTTCTATCAGTTTCCCAGACCCTGTTTTCCTTCTTTTAAGACCACGATCAGAATGAGTTGAGAGAAAGAAGGCTTCCCCTCACTACGAAGACCATGGTTTTCCCAGCGATGGCTGAATTACATCTATTCGTCATTACAGGGTCTTGGAGCGAGGGAAGAGGCAAGCTGACCTCCCCCAGCTGGTCCCAATCTCTCTATCAATTAGCAGCCATTAGCTCCTCAGATAAGATAAAGGCGGGACGGGGGAACAGGTAGGGCTGACTCTCCAGGGCGCCGACGATGGAGGGCTTTGTGTGCTCGCCCTTCAGCACGTTCCGGGGCAGCCCCGCGCCCGAGCGCAGCCGGGACGCGGCGGCCAAGCAGCCCAGCTGGAAGCAGAGCAAGGCCGGCGGCATCAGCCCGTTCCTGGGGGGGCCGCTCACGCCGCTGCCGGCCGAGTACCTGGACAGCTACCGGCGGGCGCACCTGCAGGCGCTGCTGTCGCAGGTGAGCCCCGGGCTGGCGCCGCGGCCGCGTTGGACGAGCACGAGGGAGGCGGCGGTGCAGGTGAGCCTGCGGGCGGACAAGGCGGTGCAGTGCTCGCTGGGGCCGCGCACCCTGCCCGGCCCCGCCGTCCTGCGCGCCCCGGCCCGCCTCGCACTCTACTCGCCCCTGCCCGACCGCCGCCCCTTGGCGCTGCCTGAGCCCGCCGCCCCGCCGCAGCGGGGAGCGCCGCCCGCAGCCCCGCCACAGGAGCCGCCGGCCCCGGCGGGCGGCGGCGAGAAGAAGCAGAAGGAGCCGGCGGGGACGCGGCAGAAGGAGGGAGCGGCGCCCGGGCAGCGAGCTGCCTTCCAGGTGAGCGGGGTACCAGGGAGAGGGCGAGCCGGGAATCCCCTCTTGAGCAGCGCGGCGGTCCTTAGCTTAGCATCCTACCCTGGGTATGCTCTGTCTCCCTTGCAGCAGCAGAGCGTCCAGCCTCTGAAAACCCACACGGGTGTGTCATAGCATCACTAAACGGTTTGAATTGTAGGGGACTTTAAAGATCACCTAGTTGCCTTGCCGTGGGCAGGAATGCCACCCACTAGTTCCTGTTGGTCAGAGTCCCACCCAACACATCCAGGAATGGGGTGTCCGTGACTTTTCTGGGCGACCTGTTTCAGTGTCTCACCAACCTCAGGCAGCAGTAGCAAGGGAGCTGGGCTAGGGTTCTTGGGATGCTGGAGGATGCTCAGTAAACTCTGTCTCTGCAGTTCTTGGAGCAGAAGTATGGCTATTTCCACTGCAAAGGCTGCAAGACCAGATGGGAGAGTGCTTATGTGTGGTGTATTTCTGGAAGCAACAAGGTAGTTAAAGTAATTTTTTTGCACTTGAAACTTGTAAGAATGGTACCAAATCTGTGACAAATTGAGCCTTTTGGCACAAATTTATGTATCTGTACTTAACATCTTGAATAAATTGCTACAGTAACTGAGAACTTGCTTCTTTTAAGGTGTACTTCAAGCAGCTGTGTCGCAAATGCCAAAAGGGCTTTAATCCCTATCGAGTGGAAGCAATCCAGTGCCAGGTAAGTTAATATATGACAGCCTTACCAGGATACAGTTATCATATACTCTAATAGTTTCCAGTTGTTGAATTTGATATTGACTTCACCTGGAGGAAAACTCTGATTTCATCAAAATACTAGGAAGTGTCATTTGGGAAAGGCATGATGGGGTAGGCCTCCCTCCTCCTGCAGATGGCTTACATGAACAATTTTCTGTTCATACAGCATTATGGCTAGCTGCAGATAGGGTATGGTGTTGTTCTTCTAAGTGAGAAGGCTCTTACAGCTTAATTCTGCAGGGTTTTTACCACAAGAGCTCTTCAGTGTATCAGCCCAAATGTGTTGCTATGATTAAGAAAACTAAATGTCAGTCTAATGTGAAACAAGCACCTTTGATCTATGTCTAATAATGTTTTGTTTCTTAAGATCTGTTCAAAGACTCGTTGCTCCTGCCCTCAGAAGAAAAGACACATTGATCTCAAGAGACCACATCGCCAAGAACTTTGTGGCCGCTGCAAAGGGAAGAGGCTGTCCTGTGATAACACTTACAGCTTCAAATACATTGTCTGATTGGTGTGCTGCCTTCTGTTTTGTGCTTTGCACTTTGTCAGTCTTCTGTGATGTTTTGACTTAAGGCTTTTGACCTGGCATTGGATAATGGACAAAGACATTTGTATTATTTATAAAGTATTTAACTTCATTGTTATATATATGCTGTAAATAAGGTTCAATAAAAGTTTGCACTACTTTGATACCCCTTAGTTTCACCTTGCTTGGATCAAAGAGGCAAATATATCTGGAAGGCAACAACCTGTTTGATTTCCTGAAAAAGGTAGGCTTTGTTTTCAGTCTGCCTTGAAGGCATATTAAGATTAAAGCTGCACTAGCAAGTTTTTCTGTCAGTCACTCAAACTGACTAGGGTAGAATACGCAAATGTTCTGGAGCACAAAGTCTGGTGTAAATGCATTTGCAAGTGTTTTCCCACTGCCTCTGTCAAACGTATAGTTTTAAAAAAAAAAATCACAGCTGTTTGATAATCAAAGACTTATCTGCTGGAAGACTACGGCTGTAAGATATAAGGGGAAACCCTTATCAGTGGAAGTATCTGTGAAGAAGTGTAACAAATTCTCTAGGCTCTGTGTCCCCAAAGAGGTAGAACAAGTCCCTGGGCCCCTGTTTTAAACACAGGCTTGTGTCTCAGAAGCTTTCTAGTCATATAAAGTATCTTCCAGGGTTAGGTGGCTTAAATATGACTGAAGAGAGTATCTGAATGTGCTTTCAGGGAGAGAAAACATATCAAAGCAGGGGAATGCTACTTAAAGTGAGTGTAGCAGTGTGGTAGAAGCACAGTGGAGTATCATTGCAGTTCATGTTGTCTTAGGGCATTAGTGAGGCTTTGTTGGGAATATTCTTATTTCTTCTCTACCTGAAGTTTAGAGGTTACCCTAAAAAGGTAGATGGCTACATCACGGGTTTTGTTTTATCTGTGAAGAATCATAGGATGCCTGAGGGAGGGAGGAACTTCTAGAGGTCTTCACAGTCAGAAACTGCTTTTGTCACTGTACTCTTCCAAGCTGAGTTGTAACTACAGCCTGAGAAAAAAATCCTTGTATTCCTCGCTGTTTTCTGTCAGTGTAATAAATAGTTTCAGCATAAATGGTGAGAAAGGTGTCTTTTGGAAGATGCTGAACATTGATACCATCTGCAGTGGTATGGATTCAGACAAGAACACAATTTTCACAACAAGCACATACTCCATTGTGATTATATATATGATTTTTATATTTTAGTTAAATGGATGTACTAATCCAAATTTCAAAGTTACTTCACAAAAATGGTAAGTGTATTTACAGCATGAATAAGTTACCTAGAATAAAAGTGTCTCAGATGTGCAATGAATTTACATGCATACATTTAACACTGGACAGCAGTTAAATGTAAGAAAAAACCATATAGTTATGACTTTTTTATATACATTACAAATAAGACATCTCTTTAAAGAAACTTAACATGAGAACTTGCATTTCACGTAAATATTTTTACTTTTTATACTCAAAATTTATATTAAATAAAAATATGCATGCTTAACAGTTCAAAAGATTTGACTCTGTGATGGGACTTTCTCCTACAAAATGGGAAGTTAAATTAGATCAACCATCCTTTAATAGTATAAATATATTCATAAAAGCAACCCTCTAGTAAAAAGCAGCCAAGGTCCTTAAAAAAAAAACAAAACAAAAGAAAATCTACCAAGACCATTCATGATCCTTGGGGGGCCTAAGAACAGACCTCTGCAATATGATCCAGTACCTTCGGAAACAGTAGCCTAGTAACATTAGGAAATGTACTTCATAGCAGCTCGTTTTTTTAAGATACAGTAATCATATTCAAATTACAGTGTACATTAAACTGTAGTCCATTTACAATTTGTTTCATATACACAGGCTCTCAGCTTTAGACCAACAAGTTTGCAAGATTCCGTGGCCAGCTTCATTCTGCCCATCTTTCACTCAACTAAATAAGAGAAAAAAGGAAAAAATGTACAAGCTTTGTTTTTTTTAACAAAAAATACTATTTTGTGAAGGAAACATTGCACTTTTGCCAACCTAAAATTAATTTGCTATAAAGGAAGTATTGTTCAGTGTAGTAGGCTTTGGTATGCAATGGAAGTCACTTCTTCAGTAGTGAGTTGCAGTTGCTCAGTGAAATGCTAACCGATTATTGTGCAACACAGAACAAAGGAGGTTGTCTCAGGTGCTCTATGCTACCTCTGTCCTTACAGTATTGCTACACATTTGAAGTTCAGCCCATCGCTTTTTAGAAGAAATCCTAAATGTAACAAGAGTGAGTACAGTTTGACCAAACCTTTGTAAGGCTGAGAAGACATTGAGCCACCTCACTCCCCCAGGGCGGCACTCCCAGCTTGAAAGAGGACACAAGAGTCCTGTCAGAGACTTGTGCCGGAAACACTGGAGTCTGGAAGAAAAGTATTGATGACTCGGTAACTCTGAGCTCTGCGAATCATGTCGCGGATCTCTATGTTCAGTTCCATCAACTTGGTACAGATTTCAGTCAGGCTCTGGTTGGAGCCCACCAGTGCATAGGTGCCTGTCTGACCCAAGGTTTGATGGCGGAAGTAAATGTTCAGTAGTGTCTGGACTTCATCATCAGAGCTACTTCCAAAGATGTCATTGGGCCACAAAATCCTGCAATCAAACAAAGGAGAAGAACATTAGGGTTTATTAGCACGGACAGAAGGTATCTGATAGAGATCTCTAGAAGGAGAATGGACTCAAGCATGCTTAAAAGCCAAAAACAACTCTCTGTTTTACACCACTCATCTGTTAGTCAGACTCTGGTATCAGGCACTGAAATCACATATAAGCGCAATTCCTATATCTAAAAAAAATGTTTAAGAGAACTCATTCAAATAAGTGGAAGTGAAACTGGGCTGAATGTTAGCTGATGCCAGTGACATGCACCTGTAAGGAATTACCTCTATAAAATGACTTAAGAGCCTCACAGGACTTTTGATCCTACACCATATAAGCGTGCATGTTTCATAGTTACTTGTGGCACACTGCTGCAGAAGTTAGTGAAATCAGTGGCCCCGTGTACCTTGTTGAAACATATTAATTAATTATGCTGATTCAGTGCATTACATTTAGTATAAAATTAGGAAGATAATAAATGCAGACTTTTCTAATAACATGCAAGTCTAATATGAACCATGTAGCAATACTTGCCTGCATTCTCTTATTTGTCGGACGGCTTTAACAAGTTCATTGTTCTTCAAACACTCCAGCATGGACTGAATAGCTGCTTCGGTAGAATTGAATGAGGGCTCAGATTCTGTTGTCAGAGGCTCAGCTGCGATTGCAGCAGTAGCATCCTTCAGATTTTTCTTCAGCTCACTCAGTTCTCTTGACATATTTAACAGCTATTCCAAGGAGAAAGATCAGAGATAGGTATTTTCATTCTCCATAGGCCCCCAAAAGGAATAGGTATTTCAAGTCTGCTTTTACTACTACATTGGATGTACACATTAAGAAGAAGACCCCAATTTAACACAAGGACATTTCTTGATCTCTCTACAATACAGGGAAAACAGATCTTTTAACTTTGTGCTTCCTTTAACGTTATACTGTAGTTTTGGCTCGCTAAAATGCAAGAGCACATCTAAAAGAGCTTTTATTCTTCACCCCTGCTACTTTTTTCATATAATAGTGGAAAAGCTTAAGAAAATGTACTCCTAGCATGATAGTGTTATTTATTTACAAAACATATGCAGGATCTGATATGATTAACAGATGGACAGGAATTGTATAACCCTTTGTCAGGCTCAAAAGTTAATATAGCACAAGATTGATAACTAATAAATTAATTAATTTCTAAGGATCTACTTTTTCATGCTCAGTCATGCTAAAAATAACCACAGTCACATGAACTAACAATGGCATTTCCTTTAAATAACAGCTTATGGGTCCAGCAAAATATACAAATTTCATGGTGAAACAGCTATTCCTCATACAATTGTTCCACAGGCTGCATTATTTGCAACAATCGAACAAAGTCATAACTGTGAAATACAGTTGTGGAAATTAATTATAAGGAACACAGAATATTTCTAGAACTTAAGACTGTTCTACAGATGCCTACTGTCCTGTCTTCTCTTAACAGTGAACAGCCCAGTCACATTCTGAGCCAGCCTCTTCATAACAGTTCCTTAAGATACAATAAGGATTCAAACTCTTTGTGCTGCCACAGCACATCTGATAAAACAAACCATTTCCATTTATAGACCATTTCTAAACTACTAGAATCTGTCATAAATACATGTCAGAGCTTCAACTTTTATTTTACAAAGCAAAGTACAATAACTTATTCTCCTCAGTAGTTTAAAATATATACACCTTACCAGAAGAAAAATACATATGGAATGGCACGTTAAATCTTTCCTTAAATGATGATCATTCAACTTAAAGTGATCACCTCAAAGGTATTTCAAAGTATTACGCATTTTAAGCAATTGCTGAAAACAAACCTAACAAAATTGTTCTTGTGAGGTGTTGTTTAAAGTAAGATACATAAATTTATCTAAAAACAAAAGGCTGTTTGGGTCAAAAGTGAGAGTGTGCTGTGTAAAAAATATTTTATGAAAAAAGCCTGTAAATGTTACAGAATTAAAAAGACATGACATTAAGGTATTTAGTTGATTATGTATGCTTGCAGACATATTCAGGGTGAAATAGTGTAATCTTTGGTGTTAAATCTTTAGAAAGAAAAATAAGAACATGGAAGTAAAGTGGAATTTTCAGTATAAGGCTTTGTCATTTCTTACATACCTCTGGCATGGAACTCACTTCGTGCACTTGTCCAATAAGTTTACAGTAGGACTGAAAAAGCAGCAGCAGCTGGAAGTGCAGTTTATATAATCTCTGACAGAGTTCCAGTTGCTAAGGAAAGATTTGTAGGAGAAGAAATAATTAATAAATATTAGTGAGTTTAGATAATTTTCAATAACTAACAAAACACATTGAGGTAGTTCTGTTCTTAAAAAGCATTCTCTTACTGAAATATGATCATATACTATTTCAGAAAATAAGTAATGCTTTTTCTCCTGCAGGTAAGTCATGTATGATGTTGAAAATCAAAGTTAGGATGGCTAGCTCTCAGGTAGCACATGTCAGCATCAGTTTTAAAACATTTCATATTTGTTAGCTTCACTGTCTCCAGTTTGCAGCTGGAAAGCAGAGACAGAATATGGGGGAAGTGACTTTGCTGCATAGAACATGAAACTAAAACTTCAGACATAGTCAAAGACCTCTTCTGAGGCATGGAAATTCAAAAGAGAAGCTATGAAATAGTTGTCCAAGAGGGTCAAAGTTCCTGCCTGCTTCTCTGAGGAGAGAGGAAGAGTGGTGGTAAATCTGAGTAGGAGTGAGAAGGAGATAATGACAGCTCTGGAACTTAAAACTCTGCTCACAGATTTTCCACCACCTTAAAGAAACTATACAACAGGTGGATGGAGTGTAATGTGTAAGAGGATATTTGACTTCTCTGATGTATTATCCTAGATTACGTAGATACTGCTCTATGAATATTCACCTGTTTCTTCCAGTGTAATGTGCCACATGACACAAGGGGTGTCAGACACATCAAAGAGGTCAAGTTAACATGGTTGTGGTCCTGGCGTTCTTGTGTGTATTAGGAGTGGGAATCTTATAGTTCCACATCTGGATCAGGGTGAAAAAGGGAGGAACATTTAATCTTTGGCAAATTAAGTAAGAAGTGAAAATTCTGCAAGTAAGAATTCTGACTTTGTACTGACTCTTTGGCAGGAAAGCCTTACAGACTTAAAACTGTATTTGATTTGTCTGCTGTTACAGATACAGTGACCAAGGATGGGTTCAGTGCTCTGTCCATCTCTTTGGAGGAACTAGAGCAGAGTTTCATGCCAAACATGGCAGAAAAGAAGAAGCTATTAATGACTTTGCTTCTTTAAACCACTTCAAACATGCTTAGCTACCAGCGTGTACTGCAATTCCTTGATGAACTGAAGTCTGTGCAAATGTCAGCACAAATATTATTAAAAAGTACTTTAAGAACATTAGAAACATTAATTTGACTGAAGTGTTTATTTACATATGGTTCAATATTTAAGTGCCACATTATTTTTATTAACAAGCCAAAATTAGAACCATAAGCCCTAGCATTCCAGTTTCCAAAATTTCTGTACCAGCCAGACAAAGCTGAGAGACTTTGCTAATCAGGGTGAGGTGGACATCAACTAGCCATCTATGAACAGTCAGACAAGGGCACTGCCATAATGAGGAAGAACTACTCTCCTGCATGAGGTTTATGGAGGAGAGTGGGAGCAGGAGAGGAGTGCCAAGCCAGTGGCTGTCAACCTAGCAGGGTTTGCCCTGCTGAAGGCCAGCCAGCCAGGGCTGCTCACACCTCAGTGCTGGTCTGCCACAGTAAATTTGCCTGAACTGAGCTCTGTGCCATTATGGATAAACTGTCTCTTTTATTGGAGTCAGTATGTTTAATGTCTGTTACTTGTGGGCAAGGTTGGAGTACTCCTGCCCCTAATGGAAAGGAGGAATTTCAGCAAGGAGAAGTCCCTCAGCAAGTTTACAGATGACACAAAGCTCAGCAGTGAAGCTGACAGCAACGAAAGAATGGGATGCCATCCAGGGGGATGTGGCCAAGTTTGGGAAGTGTACCTGCAAGAAGCTCAAGAAGTTCAGCAAGTCCAAGTGCAAGGTGCTGCACCTGGGTTGGGGCAATCCCAGACATGAGTACCAACTGGGAGAGGAACTCATCGAGAGAAGCCCTGTGGAAGAGGACTTGGGGATTATTGTGGATGAAAAGCTGGACATGAGCCAACAGTGTGTGCTCAAAGCCCAGAAGGCAAACCACATCCTGGGCTGCACTGAAAGAGGGGTGGCCAGCAGGTCCAGGGAGGTGATTCTGGCCCTTGTGAGTCACCACCTGGAGTGCTGTATCCAGCTCTGGGGCACAAAAACATGTGGACCTGTTGGAGTGAGTACAGAGGAGCACCATGAAGATCTGGAGCACCTCTCCTATGAAGACAGACTGAGAGAGCTGGGGTTGTTTGCCCTGGAGAAGGCTCCAGGAAGACCTTATAATAACTTTCCAGTAGTTAAAGGGGCTTATAAAAAAAGATGGAGAGAGACTTTCACATGGGCAGATAGCAATAGGACAAGGGTCAATGGCTTTAAAATAAAAGAGGACAGATTTAAGTTAGATTGATAGGAAGAAATTCTTTACTCAGAGAGTAGTCAGGCACTGGAACAGGTTGCCCAGAGAGGTTGTGGATGCCCCATCCCTGGAAGGGTTCAAAGCCAGGTTGAATGGGGCTTTGAGCAACCTGGTCTAGTGGAAGATGTCCCTGTCCATGGCAGAGGGATTGGAACTATGTAATCTTTAACGTGCCTTCCAACTCAAACCATTCTATGATCCCATCAGACCTGATACCAGAAAGACCCACAGGAGCTGAAAGAAGGCCAAGCAGATCTGTGGTGGGGAAAAGAAGTGGAGTGGAATAGATGTGCTAGGATAGAACTGGCTTGTGGACAGGGACAAAACCAATCAGTGGCCAACAGCACAAAGAGGTAGGGCATGAGGGACACTGCCAGTGAAATAAACCTGCTCAGAGACCACTCTCTGTAACTGAGGGCACAGAGCACTGCCAAGTTTGCATTTGTGTGGCTAACCATTCTCCTCCCAAAATAAAGACTGACTGTTTAGATATAACCTCCTGGTTTCTGTCTTCTCTTGAACTGTGCTCGGGCATGTCAGGGGGCTGGCAGGTGGCCCACCCAGGGAAGTGCTAACCACTCACCCTGAGCGCCAGCCCTGGGACACACACCTCCTCCCTCATCCTGCTCAGCTCACAAGCAGGGACACAGCCTGAAGGTTCTCCAGAGGGATCAAATTCACTCTAATCAAGTTTTGGAGACCTAGCAACACTGCATAGCAGTTACATACACATACCCTTGAATTTGTCAGGGAGTTAAAAATTAACTGAAAGCCAGGACACAGCATAACAGCATGAAAACAACTAAGCATCTCATGATAGCTTGGAACGTAACACCTGTTTTTTTTTAGTCCTTTGAGAACAATAATTCAGTTTCACTGTTCTGGCTGCTAACCTGAATGAAGACAAACTAAGGTCAAATTGATGATTCTAGTTTGACTCACTCAGTATTTAGTTACCGTATCAAGCAAATCAATTTTTGTTCTTCCTGAACAAGTATTAAAAACCAATAGTGGTGAAATTGTTCATCAGCATATAAACAAAACCCATTTGAAACATAACTGCCAACTATAAATTGTTGTTTTCCATTAGGAAAAAAATGAAAATTATTAATTTTAAAACAACAAAAAATGTTGTTTTCCACTCCAGCATATCACATCTGTTCAAAGGCTTGATTTTTAAAAATGTATGTACATGACCACTTGAAACAGCATTATGAAGGTGTCAGAATTTTGCCACAGTATTTTTAGATTTCACAGAACACATGTTAGTAAATTATTTTAGTCACTGCATTTAGAATCACGTATTCTATAGGAAAATTATAATGAAAAAGGAAAACATGCTTAGAAGTAAAACAGTAAAACTGGGGTGTATTAGTCCATCTACAGATGGACAAAAAATATGAAAGAACTTCAACTTACTGCAAGAGATTCCATTTGCTACACAGCAAGCATGGCACAGGAGAAAAGGAAAGGAAAGAAAGTACAGTGTCAGTGTAATGCATGCAATAGGAAGCACAGCCCATCTGTAATAGCATAACTTGTCAGCAGTATTAGCAATGCTTGCCTCAACCTGATAATTGGTTGGAAATATCACATACAACATGCACAGCATTCTTAATAAAATCAAGCTTTAATTCTAATGGTAACTTCCAGTCTAATTATCTGCAGTTAGATCTTCAGATTTATAAAGTTTGATTTATCCCACTCAGTAGCTCAGGAACTTACAGTGAAATTGTTCTACAAAACTCTTAAAATAATACTTTTGTTTAAATTAGCTTTCTTTATTATTAAAAAGAGCTCATATTGCAAAGTACTAAAAAAAATAGGACAGGTTTTCAAGTCATGAACAAAACTGAACATTGCTATTTCTAAATATTTTCTGGTTTATAAATATTTCTATTTTTTTGGACTTAATAGACCTAATTTGCATGGTAAGCTTTGTGACTGCTGAGCCTATTACTTGGCACATTACAATGGAAACATTTTGCGTATTAACTTTTAAGTTATGACTATCATAAGGAAAAAAAAATTTCCATGGAAAATGCCAGTTTTGTTTAACTACATGGCAATGTCACAGGTTAAGATAGCTTTGTATTCCTTCCTCTCACCAGTAATGAAGCACTGGTTTGTAATTCTGGAGCTACTAAAATGTCAGTGTAATTCCTGTTGCAAGAGTAATAAAAATTATAATTTACCTACATTGACATTTCAAAGATTAGGGGACTAACTGCCCTCTCCAAAAAAAAGAAGTGTTCCTCTTTTCTTTGCCAAGAGCTAACATTTGCACTCTGTGTACATCTATGCAGTTTTCCTTATTTTATAAATATTTCAGTCTCATTATATTTTACATGAACAGTCATCATGTAAATGCTGTAAGTAACAGACACAGCATCTGCCCAGTTACAGTCTGATATCCGTGCATATGCACAAACATCTGGAATTATTATTAAAATTATTTACCTTACCATCAGTTCAAAGGCAGAAAACAGAAATGTGAAATAATGCTAACTTTGATGAACCTAACAAAGTATTTCAGCCCTTCTTCTTTCCATTGGCCTTACTATTAAAAAATACATGAAAGGCATTGTCCCAAATCCTGCACTTTTCTATAAAACCATGACAAACTGAGCTTTAAGCTCCTGTGATGTTTAATTTTATGCCTTTAACATTGCTTGAATAGTTTTTTCTTCTATTTAGTACTCTTCAAAAAAACCCCTTTATATCTTGGCTTCCATGCAGTTCACATAAATGAAGCTTTATAAAGCTAAATTCAAGATAAGAAGAGAACAAGAGCAGGCAGATCACTGTGTTCCAGTAAATTCACAGGTGTGCTGGTTTGTGTTTTTCAAATCTTGTTTGTCTCTGTCTTAAGCTCCTCTGAAGTTTAACACGCCACCAAGTCTTACTTGGACTTTCAAAAATATTGGAAGCCACATACAATATCTAATTTGCCATGGAATTTACTTTAAAGAGGGGGGGAGGGGGGGGGACGCCGGGAGTACAGGAAGTCCATGGTCT
>JAWWEU010000001.1:49309872-49375534 GCA_035583155.1 Acropternis orthonyx | reverse complement strand
ACGAAAAGCGACCCCAAAGGCTCTCAAAGCTAGTGGGGGAGGGGGGGGGAAGCAGGAAGTAAATGAATTCCATGGTCTTTTTTTGCCAGAAAACACTGTTTCCTCTGTACTGCTTCCAAAACCAGGGCAAGCCAAAAAAAAGGGGTGAAGAAGAGGTTTCTCATTACATGAAAAACCCTTCTTCGCTGAAAGAAAATATACTGGATACAAAATTTCCCTGAGCTACTGATGCTCAATTCCATATTGCTCTACAATATCATGATTGTAACCTTGTTTTCCTCTCTCTTTCAGTGCAAATGAAATATTCCTTGGAAGTTTAAAAGACATAAATTACTGGCCTAAGTGATATTTCTTTTATTCCCCAGCAGTAAGGACTCAGGAGGAATGATCATTCCTCAGTTCTCAATTTCTAGTTTAATTCCTATAGTAAGGAAAGTGTTTTAGATTAGTTAATAGACACTACACAAATAGTGGTTTTGGCAGCTGAAAATATCAAATGTTTAGAGTATTTGGATCACTTGCACAGTTCTTTATGCAGCTAGTAACTGTAGCATCTAAGCAGGACACACTCCCTAGCAGCAAAATTGATGTGGTTTTTTTCATTCCTAGAACTACTGTTTTATATTATTAGCAGACTGGGAAGACAGCAACACTAATTTTTATGGATCTTCTTGGTTTTTCAAGGAATCATTTTTACATACTAACACTTACATAATTATTCCTTAAGACATTGACATTTTGCTGGCAACAGAGTGTTCAGTCATTTATTGGCACAGGAGAGTCCCAGCATAACAGAATAACTACTGAGTGCAAGAGTTTATTAGCTGCAAGTGCACTTTATTAAGTTATTCTTTCTGACTTGACATGTCAGTAGACAGAACCTTTTCCCATGACCTAGGAAATTGAGTATATACACAAACTTCCGTATACATGTACATATATCAGAGACAGAATAGCATAAGCCAATATTCACTTGGATTTGGAAGGAAAATAGGAACTATTCTGTCTGGAGAAATCTATACACAGATGTGTATCTCCTTTGGAAAAGCTACCTACCTGGGCCAATTCTACCTCATTGTCAATCCACAGGTCTGTCAAACAGCAAACAGATCACGGATTATTGATTATTAAGAATTTCTGGCTTAACAATGGACTCACTGTGTCTTGAGCTGTGCTGTATCTAGCTCAACTCCAGATTACTATGGTCCCAAGAGGTACAATGCCAGTCTTACTGGTGGCTTAGAGTGATTGAACCTTTAGCCCCATGGAAACTCATAAACAGTAGGTACATTCTGATTTTTTGGGGCAAATTTTTATGGAGTAAAATATGTTTTAAATATCCATTACCAGTTTGAGTTTGCAAAGCCAACATCCATTAGCTTGTGGTGAACTTTGGGATGAGGAAAGTTTGAGAAAGGTGTATACTGATGTTGGACGTAGAGAGTAAACAGAACATCTCATTAGGAGATAAATACTTATTTGAATTAGCAGTGTTAATTTACAAGCAAAAGAAGATCTTCCAGTATCTCTTTTCCAAAAAAGCAAGCAAAGAAACAAACCAACCCAGTCTTTGACTAGATTAAAAAAATCCCTGCTTAGTAAGACTGAAGAATGGACTGATAGCTGTACTTATTAAGACTCTTACACTAGGACAGACAGCTCAACAGCATGTGCAGTTATGTTTCTCCACGAATTGACTCCTATGTCACTGGGACTCTGTTGCTCACAGTAGCATCAAAGCCTAAAAATCACACACATCCAAATCTTATAATCTGTTGCAATAATAAGCAGGGGAAAGACATTCTGGGACGTGAAACTTTTACCCAAATTTCAGAAAAGTTGTTAGCTCTAGCAGCTGACCCAGACAACTTCTATTTCAAACTTCTTTAATGTCAGAATAAGCAATGTTTGCCTTTACCCATTTTCAGTAACAGTAACAATGGTCAACAAATCATGTGCAATTATTTTGAAATAGGATCTGGTTAGAGAAACTGGTGCCAAATTAGTTACCAGCATCAGCAAGCATTTGTGATGCAACTACTTGTTATAATGCTAAGTTTGGTCTCATGTCTGTCTCATCTATAGAAAGGACTATTAGTTCCACAGGTAGACTATTTTCTTCCTTACAATTATTTTCACACCTTTTGCAAAGTAGCGTGGTTTTGTGCAATTTTTTTTTAGGCTAGAAGTTTTCAGCAGGATTTCAGGCCCTAGACTAAACCTCAACGAGTTTAAGAATTTAGGCAGGTTCCCTTGTGACTACAACTAAAAATTAGCCTTTCACGCTGAGGGAAAAGTGGAGAGGAAAGATAAGAAAACAAATACTTGCCAGTTGAGGATTAATCTTTCCTTGTCCCTTCCAAATCACATTTCCTCAGTTTTTCTGGCCTCTTCCTCCCACTACACTTTTGTTGAATAAACACATTGTTCCTTTGGGAAAAGCTGCCTCAATTGACATGTTAATGAGTAGGGGAAGAAAAGAAATATGCCTGTTGATCAAAGACCTACCATCCTGTCAACTTCCAAGGAATAATGCATTTTGGGCTGAAGGAATAATGCTGGGGAGAAATCAGGAACTCCTAAAGGAATGAGGAAACTGTTCTTTTCAGTCTGTCTGATAAGCAGTATAAATACTAACCCTGGCTTCACAAAACACACATTTAATTCTGAAACAGAGAACACCTAGTTAGAAAAACCCACACAAGTGGAACATGACATTTAATTACTTCTAGATGTGTTTAGGCCAGCAATATGAGCTCAGTTCACAGTTTATTCCTTCTTCTCAGCATTGCTTCTCCTCTACTTTTTTTAAAAAAATAAAAATGGGTTATCAACAGTATGTGTCATCCTCCATCCCATTCTATGGGTTTCCAGAAGAGGGATGAAGAGCATAAATTAAGCTGTCTACAGCAAGATATGTAACACTAGTGTCTGAAGACGCTGTTCAGGGTATTGTGCAACAGACGGAACAGAATGCCTGTGCACATTCCGATAGGGATGTATACTCTGTCTCCCTCTCCCGATGTGTTTGCAGGAGAGGTAGTGGCATGTATTCCAGGTCTCTCTTTTTTTAGATTTTAGAATAGTTCACTTGTAACTTCCCTGTACACCATTACAATTACAGAAGAGACAGTATCTTATTTAAATGCATTGGAAGCTGTCTAACTTTTGCTGGTGCCAATGCTAGGTGGGGAAGATGGAAGAGTTTTCCCACTGCCTGTGATTGCAGCCAGAGGATTTATTAGCAAATTAGATTTGCTAATAAGGTCAAGGAAGCCTAAATGCAGGCATGGCAAGGGTTTGGGATTCTTGGGAAATGGCATAAAAAAATATAACAATCAAGGGAGTTCAAAGAAAACAAATACATAGAGATGGAAAAGAGAGGTTAAGATAAAGACAGAAGAAAATAAAGTGAATTGGGGAAGACAACAAACAAACTGAAAGCAACATAAGAGTAACAAGGTAATTGGAAAAAATGGTCACAACAGGCAAGTCTGTATTCTGAAAATGTCATAATTATCTTTTGTAAGTTAAAATACATGGAAAGAGGAAATGTCACTTCTTTTTATATGCTGTTGCTGCTTCCCAATCTCAGCTGATTTTCTTCAGCCCCCTCTTTTTCCCATCCCTCCTTTCTTTTTCCTCCAAAAGGAAAAAACACCCCAGAATAACATTTCTCAATTCATTATACATCCCCAATATATTACCTGTTTTGTATACTTAGTATATCAAATAACAGTACTATCTGCTGATGGCGCTGATTTCTGAAAATATAGTTTTCTTAACTGGAATCAACAAATATAAACAAACATACACATATATGTGCATGTGAAGTTTTTGTTAAAAACTGATAAAGAGCTATTTTGCCTTAGCTCTAAATAGTTGTCTACAGCATAAATAATTTCACTGGCCATTTTACAGTCATTGTTTTGTAACTACTAATCTAAGTGTATTTCAACCAGGCAAGTCTTGCTGTTGGGCAGACCAAGCCTGTAGCAGCTGCAGATAAAATGGGAATAATATGGAAGGACAGTACACCATAAATGATTTTCAGAGACACTGCACTGTGGAAAAATGCTGCTGCAACATCTTTCTAAAAGGGAGAGCACACCCAATCCAGGAAGGAGTACCTGATCTGAATATTTCCCATTTCCTGAGGCCAGGACTGAGGCAACAGCAATAACTTTGAGCCTCAAGTGTGAAAACTGGATTATGCCCAAGCCCAGCAGAGAGTCAAGGAGGAAGTACAGCAGGCCCTTGTGGGTCAGAGAACAAGATACATCACACATGTCACTTTCCAGGACAGAAATAATACTGGCCATTCATTACCTTCTCCTCGGAGTCCCCTGGCTGGCAGGTAATAACTCCATCTCGGGAGCCTCCAGCAAATGTTGCTTTGCAGTTTGCAAGCCACTGTTTTCAAAGAGAAGTTAAAGAAGATATGAATAAGACCTACTGTTTGATTCAAAGAAAAGTAAACAGTATTTTAGTTTCACAGCACAGCATGTAAACCAAATTTTGCAATTGCACTTTTTATTACCACAGACTGCAATAATTTGCTTTGGCTGTAATTTAAAAAGTGTAGTTTTGATTTCTGTTAGTATTTCAATTGCATAAACTAAGAAAATTAATTAATGAATGAATATGAGAGAGACCAGGAATATTAAAGGTATCAATGTTTCTAATATTAAGGGACACAATGGTTATTTTTTTTAGTTCTGGTTCATATGTTCAGGAAGAAACATTCAATGAATCCAGTATCTGAAACAAATTTTTATATTTAATGTTGTTTTAAACAGATGTGAGTGGATGTGCAGTTTCCTGACACAGTGTAAGTATACAAACATAAAAAACCAAGAACATAACATAATTCAGCATACCGAGAGTGTTGCCTCTTTCCTGTTGTTGTATGTGTCCAGGTACTCCTGCAGTTCTAAAACACTGAACTTCAGCTTTTCAAGAAGGCCACAGGAGAGCAGCTAGAGAAATGAAATCAAAAGGTCTAGTAAATGTCACCATGAAAGAATACAAATATTAGCATAGTAGAAAGTGTAATAAAGACATTGCAAAAGAATACTTAGACTTACAGATACTAATACTGAGAAGCATTTATACTTGTGCAAAAATCTACATAAATAGAATACTATACTGAAAAGTCAATAGCAAAAGTTGCACCTATGATAATATGGAATTGAAATTGTGTTCTGTGTTTAAAGGATTTGCAGAGGACTTCCCTAAAATAAAACAGTACACAAAGCTTAACCAGTTTCTCTCTACAGCCCTCTGATGATGTAAGGCACAGCTCTTCCATGGTCACAGCAGTAGGCCCAAGATTACATTTCGCAAGTTCCTACCTCTAGAGTTCTGTGTGGGAAGTTGCACTGTCCTGACACTATTGGATAAACATGAGCCAGAATGAGGACAAAGGGAAGGGCCATCTCATTCATTCCCTAATATATACCTATATAGAATCACAGAATCATTAGGTTGAAAAAGACCTCCAAGATCATCAGGTCCAACCTTTGACCTAATACCACCATGCCCACTAAACCACATCATGAAATGCCACATCTACTTGTTTTTGAACACTTCCAGGAATGGTGACTCCATTGCTTCCCTGGGCAGCCTGTTCCAATACTTAAATATTCTTTCAGTGAAGAAATTTTTCCTAATATCCAACTTGAACCTTCACTGGGACAACTTGAGTCTGTTTCCCCTTGTCCTATTGCTACTTGCCTGGAAGAAGAAGCCAACTCCCTCCTGGCTACAACCTCCTTTCAGGCAGTTGTAGAGAGCAATAAGGTCTCCACTCTCCAGACTAAGCACTTGCAGCTCCCTCAGCAGCTCCTCATAAGGCTTGTGCTCTGGACTCTTCACCAGCTCCATTGCCCTTCTCTGAACCTGCTCCAGCACCTCAATGTCCTTCTTGCAATGAGAGGCCCAGAACTGAACACAGAATTTGAGGTGCAGCCTCACCAGTGCTGAGTATAGGGGGGTCAATCACTGCCCTGGTCCTGCTGGCCACGCTATTGCAGATACAAGCCAGGATGCCACTGGCCTTCTTGGCCACCTGGTCACACTTCTGGCTCATGTTCAGGCAGCAGTATCCAGCTCAAATCACAGCTGACTCAAATGAAACCACTACACGTTACCATCTTTCATGCCATGTAAAAGATAGCTTCTCCTTTTCCATTTTGAGAGCCAGTTGGGTCTGATAGGCACCTGTTTTATATGGGGTTTTGGCACACAGGCTCAACCCATCATAACTATTTTATGATTTTATATTGCCCATCTGTCAGTACTTACCTAATAAAATAATATGGACAATGAATGGAAATATGGTTCAGAACAGGAGATAAAAAATAAAGATAGGAGGTGAGTTCCTTTTGACATACCTGTTCAGGAGTTGCTCAAAAGTGAAACAGCCGGTAAAATAATACACTGCAATGAACCACATGCCTTTTGAAAGGAGTATACTCACTGTTTCTGCATCTACAAAAAGGGTGGGACATTCTGAACATGATGTCAGCATCTGAGAAGACCTCACAAACTTGGAGCCTATTCCTCGCAGGTTGTCTCCCAAGTAACTGGCTGCATCACAGGTTAGGAAGCAGAATCTTTTCTGAATATTCTGGAAAGCAAAATACAGATTATTACATTATTTACTCAAGTATGAGCTTCTTTCCTCTGTAAACAAATGGCCTGGTTGGTTTCCTTTGCACAATAATGTACAAAAGAGACCACCTCCCTGTGGAGAACTGAACATCTGCTCTAGGATACTGAATAATAGTTATTATGCTGGAGACAGTGCACAGCTGGGCAGCTGAGAAACTAATTACAGAGTTCATCTATTAGTGAAATACACTTTCTTGTAAAGATGAATCAATCTTTATAAAGCCTTTTACCCACACATAGCTTTTTTTTCTTGTCTGTGTACAGAGTTAACAGAGTTGATCAGCACATTACTTTATCTGGCCATTCCGGGTATTGTTTTGTTAATATTCCATGTCAAGTGGCTAATCACATAATATAATGAACATCCTAATGCCAAACAGCAGCATGGAAGAATCAGAAAAAACCTTTTGTTTTCCCCTGTGGGAAGAAACTTCTTACTAAAACTTTAGTGTTGCTTGGGAGGATTCCAGAAATACTGCACAGCATCCGGGAATTATTCTTCTCAGTAGATTTTTTTAGTGTTTTGAGTCTTAAACCAGTTTACTCTTCCAGAAACATTCTAGTGCTTTTCAGTGACAAATATATAAAGTGAAAAATATAAATAAAAATAATATATTAACCTTACAGGAACTGAAAAAATGATACTGATAAATACACAGCAGGTTTCATTGCCCAAATATATCTCACTAAAGCCTCATGCTCAGCAGGTGGGAGTAACATGAAAAGTATTTCTAAAAATAAAAGTATGCAACATTTTTATTTGATTCATTCCAAGTTTCTCTGAGTTTAAGACCTGTACTACCATAAGCATGCCTCACTGGAGAAGCACTTCCCAAATACTAATCTGGCTGGTAGACACAGAGATAGCCTCTCACTGCTCCAGCACTGGTGCATTGAAGTTAACTACCTAAAATCAGGTGACTTGAATTCAGACTTTATTGATAATGGAAGCTGTTGGATTGAATGATTTTTATTTTTTTAATACTAGATAAGACCTCACATTGTAGGTAGGCTGTACAGTATCAACAATTTAAAAAATGATCAAAGTTCCTGTACTGACCAATTTCATAACTACTTATTTGTGAATCTCTCTCAAAAATATCTGAACTGCCCATCTGAACATGGTTAAGATCAGATAGACTGATACTGCTCTTACTATATGTTTCTACCACCTTACTTCAAGACAGAAACAGTGTGATGTACACCTTGCTCAGCACATGGTACAGATTCTCCACTGCTCTGAGTCTGTAGTAGAGGCAAGGGTCTAATTACTAATGACACCAAACCAGATAAATTATTATTTTTATAAGCAACTAGAAGAATCATCTGAATCACAGGGCTTGGTGACAGTTGCAGATTCACTACTATGATATCTTCTGAAAAGAAAGATTCAGTCCAAGTCTTACTGAAACTGTTGCTGATAACACTTTTGGCAAAGGAAAGAGATCTAGATTTGATCCTAACCAAGAGAAAAGAGCTAGCTGAGAACACAGAACTGAAAGGAAATTTAGAAAGACAGATTATAAAAGAGAATCCAAGAGGCACTGGTTGAGAGGCACCTGGGGAGAATAACTGATCCCACCTTCAACTTGAAGTGGAACTATCACCGCCCCCAGCTATGCTATTGACTAGCTGAGTCTTGAAACCTCCAAGCTCAGAGCTTTCTCGAGGCTCTGGGCAGCTTGTTTAGATGCTGCAATGTCCTCCTAGGGAAATGTGAGGCAGTAAAGGAGACAGATTAGAGAAATAATACAACTGATTTCAATGCATTCAGAATTTGCAGGAAAGAGCCCATTAGAAATAACTGGAAAAAGGAGATAATGAGAGGTAGCCATTCTGTTAGGGGGGAAAAAAAAAAAGAGGGCACAAGCGCATTTTATACCACTGAAAGATAGAAATATGTATTATAATATACAACTGGCTAAATCACAAATATTTCACTTGGGCAAATACTCATGCAAAAAAACTACAACAGAGAGCAAAACTACATTGAGCTGCTAACTTGGGTACCAAAACTAGTATGGCAGTGTAGGCACAATAATCAGGTAGGGAAAAGTCAAATAAACTAACAAGAGAAAGACCGAATATCAAGAAGTGACCTAGAAATAACTAAGAGGAAGGCCAAGGAATCACAAGGGAGAGAAACAGCTGCTAACAGATGCTACTGAAAAGACTAATGTGTTTCATGCATTCTTTTGCCTTATTGCTTCCAGAAAGGCCATCTGTGTACAGGTGATAACAAGACATCTATGAAACAGCAAGACAGAACAGATTTTGCTAGATTGGATATTTTTACATCTTTGCAGATTAGGAAAATTAAAACTATGATAGTTATAATACTGGGTAAATAGGTCTAGGGGTTATAACATGTATCTTTGAGAACTCACAGAACACAGCATTATTTACAAAAATAACTCCCTCAGAGCATTTCAGCCACGGTTTCATCAAAAGCTGCAAGTCTATTATTTATCTACTATTTAGATTCAAGAATAGATGTTCTTCCCTTACTTCTTTCCTTTTCAGATATTCATAAAAACTACACAATCTACAGCTAAGATAACATTCTTCAACAGTGTTTTAAAGTATTAAATGTGAAACTGTGAGGGTCTGTAGTTTGCTATCTATGTATAGCACTTCACTAATTTTATTTGTTTTGCAATTACATGGACTAATCATTCTATAATAAACTATCATCTCAACTATGTCCTTCTGGTTACAGATTACAGGGGTGGAAATCTATAAAGCAAAGTCTGAATATTCATAAAATAAATATATTTTAGGAAAGGGGATTACTGTGAATAATAAGGCCAACTTCCAGCATATTATGAATAGGTATATGCTTGCATTTAGTCACTGTTCTTTGTGTCAATGTAAATAATAAAAAAAATATTCTCAGAAAGTTTTCTTCTTAACCTCAGGTTTTCTCTCCTGGGAAGAGAATTTGTGTAACAAAAGGGCTTGATTGTGGAAACTACTTGCTAGATCTACTTGTCTTGGAACTGTCTGGTCTGCCGGAACACATTTAATTTGAGGTAATACAGAGGCAGCCGCAAAGATAATCCAGAGATCTCTGATCTATGACTCGTTTACAGGAAAAGTGCTTCAATAATTTCAGGAATGTTAAACAAGTTTAGTGTGTTGTGGGCAAACACCCAAGATACCATTAACTTGATGCAGACTGAAATGTAGGTGCCCTGGAAAGTGCACTTCTTTCACTTCACTAAGTATTTAGTTGACAAGCTCCTCCAAACAAGCATTTTGTTTCACAGTTAAATATTTTGGCAGTACTTTGTGTTGCAAGGCTAGCACATGCTGGGCTTGTTTCTGAAACTTCCTGTTGGTGAGGGTCAACAGTCAAAGCTAGTGAATGAGTAGCAGAGTTTGATGGTGCAAACACAATACAATTCCAGGTAAGCTGGGATCTTGTGAAAAAAATATGGGAAAATAACACTCCTGTGATTTAACCTTGAAGAACAAAGCTATTTTTATAAACTAAAAGTACGGTTGTGACTCCAGCTAAAAAATTGTGGCTTGTTGATATTGTTAACACCTTTTTCTTACTCCTCCAGTATCAACTGAAGAAAATGAGTAGGGGATCTTCTGAATATAGGGCAAGCACAACAGCAAATGTAGTATGTGCAAACTAGGATTTCGAGTTAAACAGGTACTTTACAAGTAATGTTTAGGTCTTTCATTACACAGTATTATTTGTTTAGTCTTCAGAAGCGTGACACCAGCTCCTTTTCATCTCTTCAAAGAGAAGGAAAAAAGCACAAATAACTCTCAGAACCCTTGCACAGGGCTATTAACCTCCAGGACTGAGGTAAGGGCAGAAAAGATGACATGAAGAAATACAGGACTAACATGCAAGTCAGCACTGGGGTTTATTCCTTCCAAATGGTTATTTATCAGTGTGTAAAACAATACTTATAAGACACCCATACTTTCAGTGGTGTAACGTTTAAAGGAGGTTAATGCACAGCTAGAGAAGACGATCATCTCCAGTGCACCAAAGAAGAAACACAATAAAGAAGAGATTCTTACTGTATGATGCTTCCTTCTTATAGGGATAGTCTTAGAGATATGAAAAGATCTTGAAACTGTGTATTAATCCGTGGTGTAATAATTGTATTAATTGTTAATAAAAAGTTGTGTACTCTGAGATCACGGGTACTTAAATTCCGCACAAAGTTACCTGGCTGCTGTGTAAACTGCTGGAGCATGCTAAACATCCTGCAGCTGCAGGAGAAACCATTAAACAAGGCTTTAAAACTAATTACAGGTAAAATCAGTCAGTCATTCTTTAGAATATCTTGTATATTTGACTCCTTTTTTTTTTTCCTCCTTATCTTTCTGCAAGATTCTTATCTTTGCAAGCATATGGTTTTAGAAAGGAGGAATGTATTTCTAGACTTTAGACTCAATCTCTGTAATTTATGTTACATTATGGCATGTGGATATTTCTATTCAGGTAAGTAAATATAAAACATTTAATAATGTTGACTTTTACATGGGCACGCTCAGATTTCAAAAATTGGAGACAAAGAACAGATTAACAATACTTTAAGATTAAAAAGATTATTTCCTGGTCTCTTGCATTTACTGTTTCAGGCTGTTTGTAAAGTACTAAAGAAAACACTCTTGCAAGTGGATCCATATTTTATAACTTGGAAGTATGAGACACATACTATTTTTATGACAAAACAGGTCGTAGAAGACAGTTCTGCATGAAAATGTAGTACGCCAATTCTGCAGCATGCAAAATTAGAGTGGCCATATATCTAGTAGTTCATTACTGGTACTGCTTTCAAGGACTACTAATTGCCACACACAATATAAACATTTTGATTTTCTATCTTAAACTTATTTTCTCACCTTAAACAGGGAAGAGAACACATGAAATGTATAAACTGCACAGGAACCATCAGAGTCGCACATGAGCTGGTTGATATGGCTACGCCAGGCTTCTTCTGCATCATCACATGCTGCTGGCTGAAATGCAGCCAGGATGGCAGAGAAAAATGGGGAGGGAGGAGGGGAGGCATTTCGGTCAACGTCTCCAAAACTGAAGGAGTGAAAAAAAAAAAGGTGATGAAAGGAGAGTACCAAGAAGGTGGCAGATAAAATATGCTCTAACAGAAACGTATAGTCACAGGACCAATTACAGCATCTTTCTAAAAGTATTAATGAATTTTCAAGTTACTTTTGAAGGTTACAAGATGTCAGCTACAATGAGGAAAACCTCCAAATGAGAATCCCTGTTTTCAGGCCTTTCTTCCTCCATCCCAGAACACTTGAATTATTTTATTCTACCATCGTTTGGAGGAAGAAGGTTGAAACTACACAGGAGGATAAAGACCATGAGGAAAAGCTCTCCTCTCCCCCTCTCTCTCTCATGTCCTTAAGTACAGGTTAACTGCAATCTAACTCAACATCCAAAATCTGAAAGAGCTTGCATGGAAAAAATATGGCATGGAAAAAAATCTTAATGCTTTTTTGTAACATATACTGGGGTCAGCCACACTCAACAGCAGCCTTAAGAGTATATAGTTAGGATCTTTGACAATATTGAGACTTCCTTTCATGAGAAATCAAAAGGATGAATACATGTCTGATCTGTTGAACAGTAACATCTCCATTACTGCAAATCTTTTAAAATCCTTCTTTTTATTTTGATTAAATGTATTACATACATAATGACTAACTGCATAGATGTATATAAACATCGTATCTTATTTTTCCCAGAAAGAAGAGCTTGGTTTTGGTTTTGTTTGTCTTTTCAGTTGTGTGATAATTATGCAGGTAATTAGGGCATTGTCTTCTCATTGCTCCAAACTCATGAGAATTTTACAACTCCTGTGGCCAAAAGTGTCATTTCATTTACCACTACCTTGTTACCACTTTGTTGTATAGTGTAAGAGAACTTGTATGAATAACAGCATATACAAGTACCTAGTGAGAGCAAATTGTTCCAGCCTGTCAACCTTCTCTTCAGTTTCTGTCATATCCAGACTAAGGCTATCACTGCATTCAAATGCTCCAGGGAGTTCATTTGTAGACCCTGAAAGGTCATCCTCATGGACTGCTATATCTTGTTCTTCATGTACAGCTTCAGCCTAGGGGAGTGAATGATGATGTCTTAGAAAACAGCAAATTAGTAAGTTAATTCCACTAATAAATAGAACGCATTTAATGAAAGAACTCACCTGACAATATGTTAAACTGCACAAATATAAAGCCCCACAGATTATAAATTACATGAATCAAGTTATACTTCTTCAACAATACTGTATTTGCTTAACTCACTGTCTTGGATAAATATTATTTTAGGCATTTCTTCAACTTGTCTAGCAAAGAATTTCAGATTTCAATGCATTTGGCAATATAGCAGGGAAGCAATTTTCCAGGAAAAACAATAGAATTCTTGTTACTGTCAGGCTGTCCTTTCACTTAACACTTGATAATGTCCAAGAGTGTATTAAAACCTCTCAAAATACATTGAAAACAATCACTGTCTGAAAGACTATATGAATGTTCAGAATTGAGAATTAATTTTAGTATGGCATTTACATTCAAGAGGAATTCAAAACATTCTACAGGGCATTAAAAGGATTATGCTTCTCTCAGTTCCTTCCTTTTTTACCTGTTTGTACCTGAAACTCTTGATTTCCTTTTGAAACATTCCAAATTCTGTTGCATTTTTAGTCTGAACAGATTTTGTTTAATTTTTAATATTCTGGCTTTTGTCTGCATCATCCATAGCATCCTGCAAAGCAGTTCTTTAGGGATGACTGCAGTGGATAGCTGAAACGTTTGGGCACAATGCGCCTATGTGCATGTACATACATGTGTTGGGAAGGGAAATCTGTGGCAAGTGGTAATAAAGGAGAAAAGTGCCCCTCTGCAGTTTATCAAACCTGCTTGGATAATATAGATAAATTCTGGGGATCTGCACTTTTAAAAATTAAGCAAGACTTGTATCAGAAAGGACCAGATCAAATTAAGTAGGGGAATTCTTTTTTGATTTGCTTTGTTTTCTAAGCAAAAGAGATAGGAATAGTTCTGAGTTCAGGGTGAATGAAATGAATCAGAGCACAAACCATCTTGAAAAGAGAAACAAAAGCTATATGGCTGAATTATCAGAATAGGAACAGGAGCAGCTGCTAAGAAGTGTAAATGCTTCATGCTTCTTCAAGAAGTAATTACTATTAACCACTTCCAAATATTGAATATTAGCTTGAAAGAACCACTACAGTGTTTGTATGAGGAAAACACATTTTGATAGGATAGGATAGAGTAGGGGAAGAAGAAAGAGGAAGCAAACACCTCTCACCCACTGGAATCCAATATGATGGCCAAAAAGTAAAATAAAAAAGTGGACTCTAGTACACTTCCAGAAATCTGTGAGTTTAGATAACTTGAAAAATATAAAACATAGCATCATCTGAATCTTTGAATCCCACACAGCATTATCAATCTGACTTCTAATCCCTTGTAAGTATTATATTAATTACTGTGTGTGATTGCTATCTTTAACAGAAAATAAGTTTAACTAATTCCATGCTGTTAACAATAGTATCTGGATTTTGGCACTGAAATATTTGAGAAGAGGCCTATATAATCAGTCTGTTTCTCTAGTTGCTGCATCTATTTAAAGGTTGAGGTGATATTTTTGTTTTTGCTTATGATGCAACAACTAAACATTTTTGTACAGCGCTAAAGAAGTAAAAAAATTTACCTTTGCATTGCTGACATACCATCAGCTCTCTGCAAAGAACTCAGAGGAAAAGAGAAACATGAAAGTGCTCAGATTTTGTTATCAAATCATGTAAAAATTATTTAGGTGTAAGTTCCAAGTTTTCTGGCTAAAAACTGGATAACTTCTTCCTTAAAATAAATACAAACCCAAACATTTTAACTTTGTTTAAAAAATGTGTTACTCCAATGTGTTTTGAGTAAAAATACAGAAGTGTGCAAACTAGAAGAAAATATCTTTGAGGCAAAAAACTCACTAAGAAGGCAATCTGTGCTTATCAATTCAAACATCTTTGTAACACTGGTAACCTGGGTTACATTTTTGACCCATATCAAACCTGTACGAGGACCAGCTGAAGTTGAAACTACTGTGATTTTACATTCCTCACTTACTTTTTCCAAAGCTTTTCATTTTTTTTCTATGAACACTGGCACGTGGAACATTAAAGAAATGCTGACAGTAAAGATTCTAACCCCCCCAGGCATATGTGAAACTCCTGACCTGTGATTTGCAATTCTTAATGTACACACCACGAGCTGCTGCAGCTGGATGCATGAGATCAGCCGCAGCCACCACCTGCAAGCGTGTTTGTTCTGACTGCTGCTTCCTGAGCTGAAATTCTGCCAACTTCTGCTGTTTATGGTTGTGGTTACTTGTCTACCAGCAGCTGTTTTGACAAACGATAATCAGTTTACCTTCTCCACAACCACTATTTGGAGAGGTTCCCCTCCTTTCCTATCCATACCCACACTTCCCTCCTCCTCTCCTTTCTCCCTCCTGCAGAGGTTTCTGACACAAATAATTTGTTCAGTATTCACCACAGTTCCAACCTCCTTTTCTAAGAGCTCTTCAATAAAGTTTCCATTACTTCTGCTATCTGCAGTGCTGGATGCTGTATCAATTTTTTGTGTGGCTGCACTTGGAGGAGACCAAGGGCAAGAAGTGGAATGAAAGCCAGTGATTACTCAAGACATATTCTTCCCCTGCCCCAATCTCATACCCTGCTCTTTCTTTCTGCAGAAATCTCACAATTTAGACATGACTGAGAAACTTTACCGACATAAGGTAACAATACTATAAAGCCACTAATTCACACACAGAGTCCACCCCAGCTTATATTTCTGGACGGACACTGAGATGAGTAGGTTCACCTGCTCTCTCACAAGCAAGTATTGTCAAATACAAAGTTAAAGAAACCATCCCCATGTTGATAATCATTTACCAACCTTACTCTACATTCATCTTATGATACAATTCTCTGAAATAAACTGTGCTGAACATGGTTGTCATATCCTTGCAAATCCTGCCTCCCCACCCCCCAGGATGGCTTAATATTGTGGTAATGAACGTAAAATTTCTGAGTGTCTGCCAAAAGGCAAGGCCTGAATCCAGCACACACAACTGTACAATAGGTTCCCACATACAAAAAAATGTCAGAGAATACACGCATACACCCACCACATGAGTTGGCATATCATGCTTTCAAATCAGCATGAAGAATGAAAGAGTATTCCTCTGGGGCTGTAACTTGTAGCCAGTTCAAGAATTTGCCTTCCAGTGAGCTTGTAGTGTTTTGGTGCATGTGTAGCACAATGTACTTAGGAAACAATAAATAAAATCTTTTAATGAAGAAGGTGTAAGTAGAAAGGAAGCAGTATGAAAGTGCAGGAGCGCCTGAATTTACTGTACTGTGACATTTACAGAGAGGAAGCCAGAATGTATTTGATTTCACAAATCAAATCCTTCATGAAAGTGTAAGCAAAAAAAAATAATTGTAGAAGTGTTATATAAAATACAGTCCAGTTGGAAAAGAAAGAAAAAGATGTATTCACCTTGGCTCCTTCAGACACTTGGAGATTATTCATATCAGGCAAAGACACATCAAAGCTGGATGTTCCTATATTGAAATGATGAGGGACTGCTGAAGTTGTGTCACATGATGTAGAAAGCGAGTCAATATGATTCGCATCCTCAGAAGGGGAAAGATTTATAATCTTTTTAAAAGACAACAAAAGCACAGAAGCATTAAGTATTCAGCTACCCTACCACACACTGCTTTCATGAACATGCAAAGCAGACGTTGTCTTAAAGAGCAGTGATGATGCCTCTCTTAGTTTGTATGCAGACACAACCCTTTCAATGTCTCTGTCACAAAAATTTTATTAAAAACATCCCAGAAGTGAACAAAGAAAATCTGACACAGTATACCAACTTGGAGTCTTGTTCTATTTCTTTAAGCATTGAATACATCAGAAAGATTTACTATTGGCCAATTGTGCAAAATTGTCACATAGTGAAAAAGGGCAAATAATAAGATAGGTTTCCTGTGTTTCAAACTTTGCATTAAAATTCCTGTTTACTTTTGCAAATAAGGGAAAATGGACCCCCCAATTTCAGCCAATGAGATTGCACCTGGGCAGAGGAAACTAGAAGCCCAGCTTATTTAAAAACACAACACTTTTTTATTCCTTAAATTTCAAATTTGCAACTCACTAGGTCTGAGTTCTCCAAGATCTGGCTGGTGGTCAGATCCTCCTCCTCTGATGACTCATCGGAGTCGTCATGGTTCATTTTGTTGAGGCTGGGCGTGCTCCCTGAGAGCTGGCTCTCCTCCAGCAGCTGCATGTCACACTTGTCCAGGCTGTCCAGCGACCGTCGGCGCACTCCCCAGTTGAAGTTGTCCATGCTTTCACCCTGCAATCAGATACAGGCTCAGCTTTCTTGGTTTAATCATACACAAACACCTAATCAAAGTTAGCTCCAGAAATATTTTTATGCAAAAACATGATAAAAACTTGATATAAGCATTATTTGGTTTGTTCACCTGGAGATAAGAGCAGAAGCATGGAAATGGCAGTTAAATTAGCATTCAGTCTTTTCAGTATTAGATGTTTTTCATGCATTTGCTAATTTGAGAATTTGGTTTTGTAAGTGCACATATACACTCCTCAATACCAGTAGAGCAATGCCAGGCAAAAGAAAAATTTGGAAGCAATTTAAAAGGGTTTTTCCACAATGTTTGAAAGTATTAGGAGAACAGTTCATAACAATGGTTCAATTGCAAAACTTCTGTTAAAAATTTTAGATTATTTGCCTTATATACATAACCATAATGGTGAGTAGATTTGAACAAAGCCTCCTTCCTTTATGCACAAAATGTAACAGCTAAAGCAGCACACCATTTTAACTTTTATTCTAGGCCCGTATCAGTTCTTTTTGTTACTTGAATCTATTTGAATTATTTTAAACTGTATTTTGAGAGCAGCCTGATAAGCATTGCCTGAGATTTCACATTTTAAATAGGACACAGTCAAACTGACCAACCATTTTATACTGACTTTCAGTTCTGATCTCACATGCAGATACATAAAGCAGAGTGCATTAAGCAAATTGCATAACCATTTGTTAGGCTGGTGAACTGACAAGAAGATCACTTGATTGCTTTTAAGTGTAAAAATGACAATTAGTTTTCCACCATTTTTCCATTTGCGTACTTCATATATTTTCCAGTGGGTTGTGTGCCTTTTCCCTAATTCTCACTCCCTTCCTATGCCTAGCCAGGATTCTCTCCAGCAAAGGCAGGACCACATCCACAACTGCTCCTGCTATGGACCTGCAGAGGCAAAAGGGGCCTTACAGAACAAGGAAGGTCTCCCCAGAAGTATCCAGCTGCAGTTTTGGGTGCTTCAGCTAGGTGAAAGCATTCAATCAAGCCATCAAAATGGGAAGGAAATACATAGAGAAAAATGTTTCTTTGTAAGGTTCAGGGCTGACTTTAAAACAAGACTCTGAATTGCAACACTCTTAAACAAGTAAGTCAGCTGGTGAAAATTCAAGCTGACAATGATCTTTTAAATATTAATTTGCCCAAAGTATTGTTCTGCCTAAAAAATTATCAGTGACTATGACAATTTTCTGTGTTTATGCAGATCAAAATTATGTGCAATCATAGAGAAGAGGTCTCAGTTGAGAAGGTCCCTTAAGAAGAGTTGTAATTTTAAACACTTGAGTAATCCCCATTCAGGACTACTCAGACATTTACTGAATGGGGACCAAACTGCATAAAGTGCAATGAGTTAAACTGCAATCTTGCCTCCTTAACAATCAACAAAATTGCACGAATTGATCTTACTTTGCATCATTACTCTTTAATGCGATGGACTGTGGAATACGAATAGAAGGAGGGGAAGTTCACTTTTGTGACACTAAGCTCACCATTCATAAACAAATATGATGAAAATAGAAAAAAATATTTTTAGGAAAAAGACAACCCAGAAATGCAAGAACTGTAATTCACAAGAACCTTTAAAACTAAGGGATGCACTATAACAAAGAACAAATGAACGTGAAATTGTTATGAAGCCTGACATATTACTGGAAGAACCTTGTTTTTTCATCCTGAGACTGGTATCATATAGGAGTTTTGTATGGAAAGAGAACAGAAAACAACTAAGATTTAAGAAATTAGGTCTCTTTAAGTCATAAAAATCACTCTTCAGTTCCAAGCTATTTATTTTAACAAGTCCTTTGGTTGTCCATCCTCCCCCACAGTGGCTGGAGGACACATTCAGCAATGAGACATGCTCCACAAACACATGAGTTACTGAACTAACAAATGACAAAATGACATAAAACAGCAAGCAAGCAAAGATGACTGTCATCACACCCTGATCCTCATGATGCCCAGTAAAGCTATCAGTAAACTCTGCAGCCCATGTCTATGGGAATATTTCCTGTTTCAGTTTTATTCTGCAATGTTTTAAAGAATTAAAATGAAAAGGGACACTCCCAGGGCATGCAGTTAGGAGTGGTAGTGAATTCAAACTGAGGGGAAAGGGTAAGAGAGATGAAACAGTGTAACTCAAATACCCACAGTATTTGGAATAGCTAAGTTTGGTACAGGGGCACCCATAATCATACTGAATCTAAACAAGAGGTCAGCACAGGTCTATGAAGATGGAGTTGTTGTTTTTGTAGTCTGTTAAGCAATCTTTCTTTCACAGTTAACAAGAAGAGCAAAGACGTATTTGAGAAGCTGTTCATTTTTATCTATAGTAGGAGCAAAGCTCTCTCCTATCTGGACACTCACCAGTGATAAACACCAATTCGGAGGAAAACAGCCACATGTTATAAATGTGTCTGGCCAGCAGGTACCACATAGAACTTCCCACAATCCCCACCCTCTGGCAAAGGATGAGATGTGCCCTTGCAGCTACTCTAAACTTTACAACAACCCAGGGGAAAGGAAAGACAGGAGGGCAACAAAAAGGGAAGTAATCCTTTGTAGGGGACAGAAGTGAAGCTCCTCTGTAGAGCCAGTAAGAATCATGCAAAACCTCTTTCACACAAGTTTTCATCCTTACCATGTCGTGAAAGTATGCAAAGTTAGTGGAGTGGCTCAAATGCTGTAGAGTACAGGCAGAAGTGTTGTGGAAGTGCATAGCAAGGCAAGATTTCCCTATGGATGTATCTTTTAGAGCACAGTCATTTTGAGACAAAGATTTCTGGGGGCTTGTGTTTGCATAATAACTGATGTACACACTATCAGAAACCAATATGCAAAATGCTATGGTTGCTGATTTTTGTATCATTTGTACAACTCATTAGAATTCTCTCCTTTTAGCTCTCTCTAGACACGATAAACTGCAAGTTTAGGTCCCAAACTGGCAACCAGCGATGGGTCTTTTCAGTTTTCTTCACAGGGTAAATGAGTCCAGCAAAGTTGGTAGGATCATACAGCTGAATTAAATTCAGCTGTAGGAATTAATTTATTTATTCAACTGAATTCAGTCTGGTAATCAACTTTCTTAAGAGGGCTCAGGCATCAGCTTTAACAAGATACTAGCAGGAGGCAATATACCACAACTGAAAAGCTAGAAATTATATATAATTTGCCCTTACAAACAAATGGCCCAAACTTTACTCTGTTATAAATAATGAAGTTTCTACATATTCATGCACAAAGATACCAAAAGGAGAAATGGCTCAATTTGAAAAACACTGATACTAGAATGAATACATTTTAAAATTTGTGAAGACTGTTGAACATGTCAAAAAAACCCCCCAAAACTTAAAATGAAGCAGAGTTTTGGAAAAAGACCTCAAAAATATTTCTAATACAAGACAAAATGTGAAGCACCTGTCAGAAATGCAAGCACCCCCCGCCACCTACTCCACAGACACACCGAAGAGGGGAGGCAACAGCAAAACTATGATGTTATTCTACAATAAAAAATTTGCAAGAAGGCATAACATATGCTGGCACATCTGAGTTCAAGTAGCATTCTTACCTGAAGTTCCTGGGTAGCAGATATAACAGATAGAAAAACAAATAGAAAGAATCTATGTAAAATTACTGCATTAAAGACATCATAGACAAACATTTGCCTACAATTGTAACAAATATTGTCACAGAAACTTCAACTCTTCAGCCTACCTTTTAAGTTTGAAAATACTTATTACTTGCTTTCACATCTTTATGAAATTTCAAACAAGTACATCATGTGGTCTGGGGATGATTTAAGCATCACTGACCTGTTTAAATCATACAGATTTTTTTGAAAGACTGATATTGCTCTTGCTAGCTTAAGTTTTATAACACTGTTTTTTCATGTTTATGTATACAGCAAATCCAGATATTATATAAATAATAACAGTTTCAACTCAGTCATTAGAGAAGCAGCCTTTTACACCAGGTCTGAATTTGGCTAAAGTATCCATTTATTTCTAAAACGGTAATAAGTCAGTCTGGACTGACCCCTGGAACGCAAGGTTTCAGATCCATGGCAATTTTAAAACCGTATTAAGTAGAAAGACTACATTTTTCATTTTACTTCACATAAAACTAGAGAAGCTTAATATCTGTTTCATGACCAACTAAGACAATTAGAATAACATTTAATTAGTCCTCAGTCTTGAAGTTAGCCACATGTATAAAAGAAATCTTTGCAGGGTCACGATCCATGAAGGTAAATTCATTTTGATAGGAATTGTTCTGCACAATTATATATACTTTCTATATGGTTTTAACTGGTGAAGAGAATGAAGAAATTCCTGAATTTCAGTGGACAAAAAATTATCAAGTGATATCCAGTCAAAACTGCAGTCTCAAATCCTTGTAGTATCTTGAAAACATTTAAGACACAGAAATTACTGCAGCCAATAAATTTTTGACAAAAACCCTGGCATTGTTGTTTCATCATTTATTGCTTTTTGGAGCATTAGAGCTCCCTCATAGCATTTGTCTAATGTATTTTAAACCACTGCTGCCAACTACCCTTTTATTTTCTTTAGCAAAGTCATGGGCAGCTGTGAGCCAAAATTACTATATTTTGATACAGAAATTCCTGGCTAGGAAAAATAAGGACTTTGTGATTTTTTTTTTTTCATTCCTTCATTCTTGTTCTTCAGTGGGAAAAAAAGAAAGTTCAAATGTACATGAGTTCACACCTGAGGGGGTCTATTTACCTTAAAATTATTTTACTACTGTAATACAAATAGGCAGAAAAATGATTATTTCTACTTTTACACAAGTTTTTCTCAGGGCTATGAGTGATGCCTGGGGGAATTCATGTTAAAGCTGAGTTCAGATTATGACAAGACAATTTATTAAACTGTTATGTTTGCTGAACATCTGCACCTTAAGTCCTTCAAAAGAGCTAACAATTTTTGAACTTTTAAACAGCAGCAAAATTATTAGACTTGTTTGGCGATGGGTATTAATTTCTGGCCTTTCCCAACTGAGTAGAAAGAAATGCTCCAAGTTTGATATAAGCAAGGTTTAAAGGATGTAGCCCACAAAAATTCAGCAGTTCTTCAACTTTTTCCCTTCAGCAGTTTCAGCTCAACGCGAGCTGATAGGTTTCACCTGTCCAGACTTGACCTGGGTCCTCAGGATTTTGTTTAGCTCCTGCAGGAAATGATGAAATCACAGACACCTAAGCAGAGTGGAAGGTACATCTCTCTAAGCATTAGTGATTTCATCAGCAGTTGCAGGAGTAACAGCAGCCTGAAGGCCTGAATTAATATTTTGGAGGGTTACTTATGAACCAACAGATTTGGAACAATTTCATTTTATAGGTTTTTAATGAGCAAATATATTTTTGTTAGCAATTTAGGCCTTTAAAATTGTATTTAAAATAAATCCATTTAAAAATACATTAACTGAAAACGTCCTAGAACAGAGGCTTCATTTTCCAGTAACAGTTTTGCAGTGTTTCCTAAAGTAGATTCAGAAAGGAAGGGTGTGGTAGCCTTTTACTGTTATGCTACTCAAATAAACACTAAGTGAACATTATAAATAATGTGAACTCAAAACTAAGTTTACAGTTTACCAGTTAAAGTTTTATGTTGCAAGAAGAGTAGTGTTTAGTACAAGTATAAAAGCATTTTAATAAAAAAGCTGTTTTAGAGAAAACATACTGTACCTCTCCATCTTCCAGCTCAACATCTAGGAAATCAAAGTCCCTAAAGACTCTGAATTGTTGTTCACTGTTTGAATCATCCATGTTCTCCTGCTCCCTCGTTCCGTCTTCTGAAGACACCAAGCTCGTCTGGTGCTCAATCAGATCCAAATCACCACAGGAGGAAAAAATCACCTACAATTCAAAGGATTTCTCTTGTAACAAACTGTTCCCTCTGGTTGTTTCTTCCTAAAAGCTGTAATTGGTTATTGAGAAGACTGTATTTCCAGTACACACCTAATTCCTTCACTGAGTATTTTTAGAACACTCTTTATTATTTATGTTGGACAGGTGCCTTCAGATTAAACTTGTACAAAGAAACAACTTCATACTGTGGGAACACGTCCAAGAACATTACAGCTACCTCCTAATGGCTGCAGATTGATTTTGCCTGGATGTTTGTATACATAGATAGGAACAAAATTCAGAGAACTTAGCAGAGAAAATACTGTCAAGGGGGTGAGACAGTAAGTTCATAAAAAACTCCCTCTAGTTAAAAAGCTGTTCAAAAGTATGTCAAGATTAGGAAATACAAGCAGCTCTAATTTTTTATTTCCTACTGAATATACTTCTGCAATTTAGTTGCAAAAATTAAACAGTTCCTGCCTTGCAGAAATGAAGGACCTGTTCTCCATAATACAAGTCACATACATCATGTCCAAAAACATTCAGAAATTTTCCTTTCTCTGTAGAAAATATTTAATAACTACTTAAAGAGCTTCCCACCATGGATGATCTATTGTCCATTTCCTGGCAGCAGATAATATTAATTTTTAAAGAGTAACATCAGAACTACTGTCTAATGGAAAAATCATACACATACACCCTGCTCCTATTTTATTTCTCTAATTTAACTTTTTACTTTATAAAAGTTCTAGATTGGTAATACCAGAGGTCATTACTTTCTACCCACTGGGATGGTGTAAGTAAAGCCCAAAGCATCACAGATCTCTCACAGGAAAACCACATGCAGCTCTGGAAGTAAATGGTCTTTAAGCGAGAGGGCCATTGGCTCACTGGTCTGTGTGCTGAGAAACGCAGCCTGTGCCAGTACAGAGGACAGTGACAGTAATGTGACATGAAAACTAAGCAAATTCTATCAACAGCTCTGGGAAACACAGTTCTTCACTTTGAAAGTTTAGGACATGATGAAACAAAGAAATGGTCAATACAGGGCTACTTACTGAAGGGTTTTTACTCAGCCCAACTTCCTGACCACACAGGGAAAGGACATGCACCAGCTTTTCCTTTGTTCTTTTCTAGAAAACAAGATGTTTCTCAAGTGAGCATTTTTTTAACCATCCATTCTCCTGGTGGCTTGAAACATACATTAGCAATTTTTAATTAGGAGGAACCAACCAAAGAATTAGTCATTAAGTGCTCAAAGGATTGCTCTCAGAGCAACTATGCATCAAGGAAACATAAAATTAGCTGTTAATGATTTTGTTGTTTATTATATTTAAATTAGTCTATGAATTCCAATGAGCATAATAAGGAAACATTGGGTGATATGGATCACTTCAAAAAGACAGTTCAGAAGCTTAAAATTAAGCACATGCATAAATTTTTGCAGAGTTGGACCTGAGTCACTGCTATATAACCTGCTATATTAAAAAAAGAAAAGAGCAATAAATACATTTATTCTGTATGGTTTTATTCTAACTGGCAGATAACCAAAATCAGTAAGGTAAGCAAACATCACTTTTAGGAAGATTCTTCTTTTTACTGAATTTCTCAAGTAAACAACACTTTCAAAGTTGCACATCCTATCTGTCTGCTCTCCTTGCTAATACCTGAACTCATCTGTCATTTGTAGTTAAATCTGACCTAGACTTAACAGGTCTTAAAGAGATGCATTTCCTACAAAGTGAAAGAAAACCAAAATATACTGGGATAGAAGACAGCCATAACTCGGCCCGTTTTTGAATCCAAGAAAGACATTCAGCACACACAGTCAGAGAGGCTGTGCTGCCACTGCCCCAGCCAGCCAGGAGCACTGCACAGGGCACAAGCATTTAAGAACCTAAGTGTGTGTCGATTCAGCTTCTCTAAGTGCAACTTGCTAATGAATAGTGGGCTACCTACCTGAGAGTACTGGGGTCTCTTCCAGCTCACAGGAACAAGGACATTGGAGTTAGATCCTGATGAGGTTGAAGAAGTGCTTCGGGTGACAGCCATTGCCCTGGGTTTACCATCTCGTCCAGAAGAACTTTGCAGCTCATCATACCGTCTCCCAATAATTGGAGTCTTAAAGAGAGATTATTATTCACTAGTACCATGCCTCAGGATGAACTTACAAGAGCCATATTGCTTCAGCTGGAGGAAAAGATTATTCTAAAGATCATATACAGGGATAAAACAAGGAGTGCACCAAATTTCAGGTCACTTGGTATGTTTGCTATTTTCTACTGCGAATGTCTGAGTAAACAATTGCCACATTTAGCAGCTAGTGCTTATGTTCATGGATAGGTAATACTCAAAGCAACTGTCACACTAGTTTCTGACATGAGAACCCGTAAAAAAATACAGAAAGCATATGAAATTTATTGTAAATCCACATTTATTGCACACGTTTTTTAATATTTTTTTCCTAAGAGTGCTGAAAGACTTTGGCCCTTTTCCAACAAATATTGAAATGCTTTCTTGGATTGACAATAGGATGCTCAGCATTTTCTAGAACTATACCTACATGAACAGCAAATAGTACCAGATGCCTTTTCTATTTCTTTTCAACCTCATTAGCTCATTATTATCTATATGAAATAAATCTATAATGCTGCAAAACAACCCTGCAGCTTTGTAACAGTAAAGTGAGTTGCCCATTCAAGTCTACAGGACCACTCAGTTCTGTAAAGTTTATGGGGAGCACAGGGTTTGCAGGATAAAGATTGCTGTAAGAAAGCTGAGCTAGAAGTCAGGCAGTGCTCCCTTAAAGGATATGCTCTGTGTTTAACAGTTAGAGAGAACACTGGCACCCAAGGACAAAATGTTTGAAGGGGAAATTTATACATCTAGTAATGCTTATATGCTACTTACATAACTGCAACACAGCTTTTCCGTCAGATAATTTTAAATACAACTAATAATTCCTTCACAGAAAGAAAAATGTAGTAAAAATATGGAAAGAGCCTTCCAACATGGGTCACTAAATACGTCACTTCGAATCCAAAAGAATTAGAGACACTTTCAGTTTGGTAATTTTCCTTTCTTCATTTTTCAGCTTTCTGAAGGAGTTGCAACACATGTTTTAGGATTATCAAGTAACAGAATTAAGGTGTTAAGTAGCAAAATTACAAAAAAGTACCTCTGAAATATCAAAATGAAACTCTAAAGTCTTCCCCGGTAGCTCCTTGGAGGCACTGTTCCACACTCGATGTATTTCCATTTTTGAAAGATCACTGTGTTGATAGGAAGGTAAAACTAAACTGGCAGAACGAGAAACTACCAATTTCAGGATATTCAAGGCTTCTCTCCAGTGAATACTCTAGAAATAGGTATATTTAATTAGCAACAGAAAGCAAGATTCACACACATTCAAGATTATTTACATCTTATAGTCATATTTTTTGCCATATAATAAAAATGTAGAATTGGAATATTCCTATTCTTTCTCTGGCCAGTGACAAGGTACATACTTGAGGAATAATTTCAACAGCAGACACCAAGACTTGCCCAAGGTGTCATTGTTAGGGAAATGGCCTGCAGCTGAGACACCCGTGGGCAAGGCCAATTTGGCAAAGCTAAAATCTCCTACCTGAATGACTTAATCGGTACAAGTAAATATAAGGGCCATTGCAGAATCCCCATTTAATAAAAATGCTGACTTGATACAGGTTCTTTACAACTGTGAATCCCTAGTAGAAACATGTACTTTTCACTTGTCAAGAATTAGGGAACAGAGGTCTCTGAAGGGAAGTGCTTATGCCACATCTCCCTCATGCTAATAATTAAAGAGTGGTCACTTAGGCTCTGCATGGGATTAATCTTGCTCCAAGCCCTCCCTGATAATTTAGTCTTAAATTCTTATAAAGAAAACCAACTTATGATATTAAATACTGCTTAAGTTCCTATATTAAATTAAAAAAAAAAAAAGGTATTTACCTGTACGTATTTTTCAATGGTTTTTAGCACTTCCACATTAAACTGTTTCACAGGAATAGCTGACAGGTCCATATAACTAAGAAGACTGTAGATCATCTGTAAGAGGGACTGTTGCATACTAGGAAGGCCCTTTTCTAGTAGCTGTAAAAAAAAAAAGAGAATATAACTGAATTTTGAGACATTTCTTCTTATGGAAAAAGGTTTCATGAATACCATTTGTACTGTTAATCTCTCTTCGCTCACTGATTTTGCAATGCCATTTTACCATCATTTCACAACTGATAATGACAGTGGTGTCAAGTAAAAAAGAGCTTAAGTGGGGAAAAATGCTAGCCTGTTGAATTTTATATATGCCTGCCCTAACTTATCCAGAAAACACATTCAGCAGTTGAGTAAACTGGTTGGTAAAATTTACACTCTAATTGGGGAAGCACATCCAATAAAAACAGGAAAGTATCTTTTTATGTCTACATTTGCTGAAGGTCAGTGAGAAAAAACATGCTGAAGAAACAAAACTACTACTATTCAGACACCAATAAATATTTATCCAAATATACTTCACTGCCAGTGCTCACTGGCTGTAACTGCTGAAGAAACATTTTCTTTTAAGGAGGAGACGGAGTCCCTGGGCTCTCTTACTGTAAAGACTAATACAAAGAAGGGCTTGATCTAAATCCCGGAATTTCGGGACACCTACGTGTAGATCCTGAAATACCACAATGAACCTTGGAAATGCAACTGTGCTCATATATGCACATGACAGTAATCCTGGACGCGTACGGACAGCCGTGAAATATTCATGTATGTGTGAAATATCTCATCTGAAAATTTTCTGGAGGCAGCATGTTCTTTCATTGGCGACAGGCACTGTTCCACCCCCCAGAATTTCAGAGGCAATCAAATGGATTCTGGAGATTACCAGATTACCAGAAGGTCAATACCATCTGACCAAAAAAAGTTCTAACACTGGCTGGTAGAGTTGTTAGGACCTAGAAAACAATTACTTATAAAAACTCTATGCTGCCTTATGTCTTCCATCACGAGAAAAATTTCAACTGTTATCTAAGTGGATTTTAGCAGTTTTTTAGCAATCCCTGCTGATCTGAATGACAAGGCTCCTCCTTCTACTGAATGAGAACACTTCATGCCAGACAAAATGGAATGATCAGCTGGGACACACCCATCTTATCCCACTATATATATTTTTTATATATATCTTTCACCAGTAAAAGTGAGTAGTAATTAGTGATTCATAAAACAAAGTGAGCAAATTCCATTAACAGCAAAATAAATGGAATTATGTTTTACCTATTCTTCTACAAAAAGACAGCAAGAATTTTCAAATTAAAGGTACTACATGGCAACCAGCTTCAGCCCTCAGATACCTTTACTGAGAGATAAAATGTGCTTAGCAACTCTTCTTCAAAACCAAGTTAGAGACTTTTTCTTGCCTTCTGTTAGGATCAGACAGAAAGAAATTTCTTTGTTCTCTCACAGAGGCTAATGCATCAGACAATCCCTTTTGGGAAAGGAAAAGGAATTCTTGGGAAATAATGGGAATTTTGTCTCTATTGCTGGTTAGAAAGCTGTTGTAGGAACTTTATCTCTGAAAGTTTCTAATTATGTTAGTTGAACAAACATTTTGAGGACATAAAGAAGGCATTTCTAAAGCCATGTCTGATAGAGAAGCCATTAGTGGAATACTGCCTGGTACGCTTCCCCCTTGCAGTATGTATGTTTTAGTGTCTAGTGATTCCTTGGTTTTGAACAGGATACGAATGCTCATGCTTCTATCACAAGCAATCCTCTATCTAACAGGGAGGAGGTGGAAAAATCTACCATGAGCATATTACTAGGCACTGTGGTTTCCTGTTCCTTCTTCTGTATTAATAGCATTAGCTATTGAAGTCCAAACACAGCCCTGGACGTAAGGAATCACTACTTTAGCAAGTGACCCATGTCAATTCAGATATGCTCCTAGAATCAGTGTGCTCTCATGATACAAGGTTTAATTAAAAAAACTAATATGCAAAAATCTAACATAAAATCAAAGCAAGCTTTCAGTAACAATTTTGTATGCTGATTTTGGTAGTGGAGGTTCAAAGTTCTACTGCACTCTTAAATAGTGATTTCTCCTCATGTGTACATTGAGAATGCCCCCATGTTTTTCTGGAATAAATTATAATTTTTCATGAACGCATCATATGTAAAACTTGACTGCTTGTCACCACAAGATCTGGATAATAAGACATTTGAAATGTCTTATTTTAAGCTAGAATCATATCCCTTGATGACAAGCAATTACGTGCCATCAAATAGGTTAAATGCAAACTTTTGTCTGAATGGCAACAATTGAAACTTCTAACCTCTGCCAGGACCATTTGTTCTCACAGCCTTAATATGTGGTACCATGTCTCCTTCTGAAGGTACACCTGTGTGTTCAGAGGGCTCACTGTTGCAATACAGATTTTTTCCTCTCTTATTCTTAAGCACTGCATGTCTCACAATTTCTCTCCTGCCCAAGCACTGGGGACTGAACCAGGATTGTTAGAGCCCGAGTTTGTGTACTTAATGGCTATAACATTCAACTGCAGATTGCCCAGAGGGGCTGTTAACCTATTTGGCTTTAGCTATTGACAGTATATCCCCCAGCTAGTTTATAGGGTCAGGGGTTTATCCTGGTTTGGGGATTAACTAAGAAGAAAAGATGAAACATTCTGAATGCTGGAAAAAAAACTTCTAGGGCCACAACAGGCAGAACAAGATGGTTTCTTGTCTCTTGCTACTCCACCACACTGACAGCTACCCTATGCCCATATGAATATTCGCCAGACATGACTTAACAGAGCTGTAGCCAATGTAAATACAGAGAAAGTCATGCTTGCTGGTGGTATGTGAGGATCATCTTAATTATGGTCAAAAACCTGCCTGACTTGCTGTTAATACAGTAGCGTGGTGCCAATATACAGCAAGGGGGAACTGCACAGAAAGAGTCTTCACATGGAAGTCTAAACCCATTTTAAGGGGAGTAAGATCACGAGCAATGGCCTTTGTGGAGGTGTTGCAGCACTAGTGACTGTATGTAGAGCACTGAAGGAAAACAGAGGGGCAAACACTTTCCTAAGGCTGGGAAAGCAAAGGAGAAAGGATTTAAACACTTTATAACAATTCTTTACTAGGAATACAAGCTTCTGCTGTGAAGGAGACACTAGACTCTAGAGGATTCAAAGCGCTAATAGTTCTTCAGAGTCTTTGAACTTGAAAACAGACTGAAAAACCTAAAGGTCCCGTTTTAGTCTCCTACAGGAGAGTCATGGCTTTCACTATCAATTACGATCATATATGATTGTTAATTTAGAGCCTCTATGTGCAAACAAGGTGAGGAATTGCAGCTTGAGAAAGCACAGCCTAGTTTGCTCTTAAGTGATTGTGGGAGCAATGCCTGCCCTTTCAGGCTCTTGAAAAGTCTGTAAGTAGCCAGTATTAGAGATGCCTGAGGAGATTTTGTAGATCCTTTGGCGGTGGGGGAAAAATCTGCTCCCAAAAATAAAGCTGCTTTAAAGATGTTAGTCAATTTATGTAGAGAGGTAGGTATCAGTCTGTTTTCCAGAGTTGTAAGTGATAGCACAAGAGGAAATGGCCTCAAATTGCGCTAGGGGAGGTTTAGATTGGCTAGTAGGAAAAATTCCTTCTTGAAAAGGATTGCCAAGCGTTGAACAGGCTGCCCAGGGAAGTGGTGAAATCACCATCCCCAGAAGGGCTCAAAAACGTGTAGATGTGGCACTTGGAGACATAGTTTAGTGGTGGACCTGGCAGTGTTAGGTTTGTCGTTGGACTTGATGATCTTAAAGATTTTTTCCATCCTAAATGGTTCTGTGATTCTATGAATACAGAACTGTCTTCTCCCTGCATGAGAGGGGAGAGTGAAGGCATCTCACTCAGCAAGAAAGTGATAAATCTGAGAACCCTGCAATAAAATGTTGTCCTGATACTGATCTGACACAAGAGGCAGAGTATCAAGAAGCCTTATGTTGAAAGCAGACCTGAGCCTTGGATACCCAGGAACAACACTGCATCAGCTCTATAATTCAGGCATGAAAAAAGTTAGGAGTCAGTGATGAACACAGGGAAAACCTTGGCAGCAAGATGAAGTCATTCAGTATTGAAGGAATGAATATAACCTTGTATCATTATATAGCAGATGGTATCTTACTATGCTGCTAAGACCCTTGTGGAATTAGTTCTTCCCTTATCCTCAGTGGGATCTAAATAAATGTCCAGTTTCCTTTCAATTTCACAGTGGTAAATCCAGCTGTCTGATGAAGGAAGATGCTTTAAGATGCATCAACTTTTGTTTTAGTGTTCAATACTGATTTTTTACAGCAATTCTTTCTGCTAATTTCTGCTTTTTATTTTTAGTTATAAACAACTGCATCAGAGAGCCCCCAGTAGACTTCATCTCTTTGGGCTGTTAGGCAACAGAAGAGTTAAAACAGTAAAAGGATTTTGAAAACTTACCTCAGCCAAATATGTAACCATGCTCAAAGTAATATCAGCAAATGCTTCATGAAGGTACCGGCAAACCACATTGACCCAGGTAGCACAGTCCCTTGTATAGCTGTGTGTTTTATACAGGGTCATGACATGTGCAAGGTTTGACAGCTTGGGGTTCTTCTCCTCCAAACAAACCTAATTAAATATAAATGTCAAAACATATTAAGAACAAGGCAACTGCATTTACAGGGTTTGAGGATGTATAAAACAGTAAATGATTTTGATACCTGAGCAATCCTTTCGGCTATATCTTTACAAAACTGGTTTGGGCTGTCAAAATGCTGAATTAAATGGGGCAGGAGACACAAAACATTCAGTGGAAATCCTGGAACAGGAAAATACAGAACAAAATGTGTATTTTGGACAGCAAGAGCCACAGTGATCTTTCAGTTTAGTGTTTTGTGGGAGGTCACTGTTTCAATATTACATTAGCTCTAAACTCACACAGACTCTGTCAAGCTGTTCACACCACTGGCCATACCACAGTTGTTTTAAAGGGGTCTTAATGTGAAAATCCAGTATATCATTTAGGCAACAATACTGTTGTAAAGCATGAGCTTATTTCTGCAAACACTACTGCACAATCCTGTTAGAGATCCTGTTTATCTTTTCCACTTAACTGGTTTATTGACAGTCTTAACTGGTGGCATTTTCATTACTGCTGCTAAAACACAAAAAGAAATTCAGTGAGTATTGATCAATGAACAACTTCTTTGGTCAGGCTGCCAGGCACAGCTTCCATTGTATTATATTGTTCAAGGTAATAATAATGAATGAAAATTCTGATACGACAGGTCAGCTACGACTACTCATACGGGTGCTTTTGAAGCTGGGTGATGGCTCCTGCACCAAGGGCCGACTGCTGTCATTAATGTAAGTGCTGCCTGGAACTGGGGATTCAGCTCCTCTGCACCAACTGATAGCTCGGGGGCATTGATGAACTACGGGCAGCAGATGTAACAGGAGCTGCTCTAGTTCAGGGGGAAGCTCAGAAGTCAAGTAAGTGCATCTGGACACCACTGTTTTTTTGAAAAGAAAGAATATGATCAATGAAAATAATTTTCTAACAATTCATTCCCTCTTGTTCTACACAAGTAAACAAGTTGCCTAAATTAGGACCCCAATTTCCCTAGTCTTCCTCTGTACTCAGGGAAAATACACCTCCAGATGATACTGTCACAACACAAGTGTGAATTGCCCAACCGAAGTCTGTAACACAGGCACCACACAGGTGCTTAGAAATGGACAGGCTGTTCATGGAATTCATCCCTTTGCTCTGTGTCTAAGCTTGTTATGGCTTAGTTGTGAAGCCTGGACAGTTGTATTAATATCTGTGTTTCTGACTGAAAAGGAGCAGTAAAACCCTAGAACAATGCAGAAACTCTCTTCAAGAAATATATTTAAGAAGCGGTCACCTCAGCTAAATAATTGGGAATTTCAAAATATTAACTTATTTCCTTGTAAACTAGGCCTCTCTTGGCACTTAGTTGCTTATCTAGAGATTGTACAACAGTTTTTGATATTTGTATTTCTAGGGAAAATTCCATGAAGCACTAATGTAAAATCAAATAATTTGACATAAATCTGAAAATAATTCAACAGAAAAAGTGACCAAAAAAAGTTATAGAAAATTTGATAGTATCTCCTTATATACGTTTACTTTGTCAGCACTCAGAAACTTTATATGCTGCTAAGCCTAGAAATGAAATGTTAAATAATACATGCTTGCTCTCCTCCAAAACCTTATTGTGCAACAGAGTCACTTTTTAGGAACATGTTATTATTGCTATGAAATTTAAAAAGAAAGCCCACCCAGCTCAAAGCAAAAGTACATTTTTCTATATTAAAAGAGAAAGAAAAATTGCCATTTTTGGTTTTGTTCAGACAGCCAAATGAGGTCTGTCACCAAATGTCCATGCAATGGAAACTGGAAGAGAGGAAAGCATACTGGTTTTACCTATGGCTTGAGAGGAATCCACCATGGATATTCGAGACACTGGTGTCAGCAAACTGAAGAGCTGTAGTGTGAGATCAGTGGTAGTAAGGGAGGTGAATCCTTTCAGGAGTAGCTGCTGGAGCCCTGAGAAGTCTGCCCACTTCAGCTGCCCTTGCAACTTCTCTAACTTCTCCCGGTTTTCAGCTTTATCTAGTGGCAAATGAGCCAGAAGTTTATTCAGTAACCGCAACGCCATTAGGTACTCAAACTCAAAATCTGATTCCATCAAAGCTACAGCAACCCAGAAGATGGTGGCCAGAAGGTTGGTTGGATTGTTAACATGGGATGGATCAGTGAGACTGTCCTTTAGAGAAGAAGAACTTCTTGTTTTAGAGGACAGGCCTTGTTGGGTGCATGCCTGAATTCTGTCTAGTGTGGCACTGCGTGGTGGGTCTGATGACTTGTCCACGTCCCCAAACTTTTTGGGTACAGAGAAGCTCCTCTGGTGCCTGCTCCGTTCAGCAGTGGCTGTGTTGCCGCTTGCAGGGTTCACATTCAGCTGTCCTGTGCTCTTCCTGTTTGCAGTCAGTTTGGTGTTTGATGTTAAATCTGGTGAAGATGAACTGAAACCAAGATATATAACATACATTACAGTATGTGAACTCACAGCTTGAAACTTGTTCATATTGGATGCAAGCTAAGTATTTATCAAAATGTAAATAAATATTTAAACAGGAAAAGTAAACCACCACACTGTCTATTGCAGCCTGCCTTTTTTTTCAGAAGTGTCCACAGACACGACAGAAATGAGGTTCACATGGCACTGCACCAAACCAGAGCAGAACAGCCTACAGTCTAAGTAGGCAAGAACAACATGGGGATAAGAAATACAGAGTTGTGAAGTGACTTGTGGAAATGCCCATATAATGGGACAGTGGCAGAACTGAAAGTAACTTTGGTCTTTAAAATGCCCTCATTAGTGGAACAAGCCCTGAACTTGGCACAGCTGGTAGGCAAAATGCACAATTGTTTACTGGTTAATGCGAGAACTGTGGGCAGAAAAATCCCAGCATTTCTTAACAAATACACCACATTATCCTTAAGAAACCTGTCATGTGACTGCCTACACTCTTGCCAATACAGGTCCTTCAGAAACCTTGTCATCGCATCCTCCCCTGCCTGTATTCTAAGAGCTCTTCAAGATGGTCCACAGAAAGCGTAGTGTTTTAATTTCAATGACTAATGCCTCCTCATGGATTACCAAGTGATGATCCAGACAACACCTATCCATTACCTGTATAGGTGAACATGTGTTGATACATGCAAGGGAAGTTTGTGCAGAACAGCTAATTCCTGACTGTTTGATTCCATTCCTACCTCACATACTATGAGTCCCTACTCTCTGTAGCAATTGAGGAGAAGCTAATAATAGAATCAAGTGTCAGGGTAAAGTATATTGCATCCCACTGCTTTCTGGAGTGCTTTATATTCTCTATTCCATCTTGCTCTTTCCTGAAATGTGCACTAAAGAAAGATTGATAGCTCTTATTTTAGAAAGCAGAAGCATATTTCTCCCTCTTTACTCTGTCACAAGGCACTGCTTGTGTTCTGCCATTGCACAGCACCCTGCCTACTACCTTCAGAAATGACAGCCTTTGTATTTTTGTGCTGCATGTAAAGCATGACAACTTATGGGCATTTAAAAAAAATAATTACCTATTCTGTTGTTACTGTTGGGAGTCAGATAGACAATAATCTCCCTCACTACTGTCAACAGCCAGGCTACAGAAGGAGCCTGCAATTTCCCTCCATACATAAAGGTCTACTTTCAGGCCATGGATTTCATAAAGATGGTCTACACATCTGGAAAAATCCATGTATACATGGGACAAAATTCTCCCTAGTTTTATTGAGGATAACAAACCATGAACATTTACTTCCTGGGGAATACCTCATCTGAACATGACAGGTTGTATGAAACCAGTATTACAGAAATCATGTTCCTTCACAGATACATTTTCAGGTATATGATACAAAGGTGCAAAAAACCAGTATTTTTAAAGGATGTTAAAGTAGGTTATAGTCAAGGTTATATGGCAATATAGTAGGTTATATGGCAGCAAGGCAGAATTTACAACACATTGTAAAGTTCCTTTAGTTGTATCAACATTATTTCAACTATGGCAAAATTTGGCTGAAATGTGCTTAGTTTAGTTCTCTGTAGGTTACAAATGAACTCAGTCTTATCAAAATTGTTTTTTGCCGTTAGGCTGCAGTACTGCACACTTAATATCATGAGACATTGAAAAGAAAGAATACATTTAGGAGAACAGGCTCTTACCGTGACAACACCGTCAAAAGATCACTGTTCTTCAAACAGTCAGACAGATTATCCACTGCAGCTTCCAAAGTAAGTAGTGCCTCCATTACATACCCCTATCAACGCAAGAGGTTAACCATTACAACAAAGACATTCAAAAAAGCAACATTTAAAAATCTTCAGTTCATAAATGGAAGAGACACCTACTGAAAACCCATAATTTCTCCTGAGGAAAGAACAGCATTCACATCAAAGCCACTGCCCTGAACATTAAAATGTCACTACAAATGTGTTTTATTTTCTGCCTCTGAATGATCTATGAAGGTATGCAAGAAGAGCACATATCTCATCAGGGGATTGGCAATGGCCCACTGAACCTCTGACTTGCAGGTCACTAATTTAAATTCTACACAAGCAATTGTGACAGAATGTTACTGTCATCTTGTGGCAGTTTCATTACCTAAGTAAAATATGGAGGTGATGTCAGTCTATTTCTTACTAAGAGCTAGTATTTCTCTTTAAGTACTGAATCTTGCAATAAACAGTCATTGATTGTAAAATTTCTGTCTGTTTAGTTAAACTGAGAGAACATCATAGTGTCGTCAAAGGTCGGTATCAAATCAAGTCAGTGTAAGCTTTGTATTATTATGGATGGTGTGGATTTCTTTATTTTGAAAGATGTTAACACTTGAGGAATGAGATGGCGTCTACCTCTTCTTGTCAGATTACATCAGCAGGTAGATGATGGATTCATTAAGCTCAAATTAATGATGTTGAAAGGGAAAAATTATCATCATGAAGATTTCATTTTGAATGACAAATACTAGATATTTTCTAATTGTTCTCTTTAGAGCTATGCAAGATTGTAATAGCCTGATGAGGGCTTAGATAAGGTACATATAAATTCAGTAAACTCAGAGGAAATCTTTTCTAAGGCCACATTATACCCTTCATCACTTGCCTCCAGAACACCTTGTTAAAATGGTAGTTTTAAATTAAGTATACGTTGAATCAACAGTACTAAGAAGCATTATGTTACACATACCTGAATCTCATCTCCATGCTCTCCAATAACTTCCACCAGTCTTGACAGGAGGTCAGACAATGCATGTGCAGAAAGGGGTTGCTTTAGGGCCCTGAATATCTGGAAAGATCGACCTGCATAATGTCTGGAAGAGCTTGAAAGAGCTGTTTGCAAAGCCACTTCACTCAGATGCTGTTCCAAATGAAAGCCTAAGCAAAAGAATAGGATGTAATTTTATTTCTTATGACAGACTTTACTGTGGGTCATAAACAGCTGAACCTACTCTGTGAGGAGGATATGCATGTTAGTGTATCCTGCAAATCCTGTGAGAAATGGAGGTGCGGAAATATCTGTGTTTTGGAAAATTTCTCACAGCTTACATTTGTTTCACACAGGATGCAAGAAAACTAACTGCAACCCAAAATTCGGAGTCTGAAATAATTTGATTTATTTTTTTACAATTCCTGGACAAACTCTCAAGCCATCCACTAATGTTGCTGTCAAACACACAGTAACTTCTGAAGACTCCCAAATTAAAAGCCAAGTTAAATTAGCAGTCTTTCTATTAGCTTCAGAAGGCTTTAGATAAGATCTTTAATATAAATACTGATGCTGTATTCTGCTTTGATCTTTGAAGATATTTAATTAGTGACTGTGCTGGTTTTCAAAATACAATCAGTACATTTCCTAAGTTCTAAAAACATAATAAATGAAAACTAAACTTTTATTGCCAGAAGAAATTTACCTAAGTATATTTACTGAGTAGTTGTGATGTATTTTACAACAGGACACAAAGGCGATAATATCTGGCAGAATCAACAAAAAGGCTTTCTACCAACAGCCTTGAAGAAATACTCAATTTAACATTTAGCCACAGTTTAATCTAACATGACTTTTTCAAGGCAAGTCTTTCATATGTCGTACATCCTTATTAAGACACATAAGTTGTGCTTCTGCATAAGCAGATCTACCAAGTCGGGATAAACATTATGGCTGTGAGGGAGTATTTTTTTAGTTATGAAATTAAAAAGATTTACTACCTGATTTGGAATCTTTAAATACAGATACAACATGGCGCAGAAAATTAGTGAGCTGTTCAGCACTCTTGGTGTTCTGATTTTTGGGAGTGATATCTTCATGGCACCAAAGTGGACCAAATGCCCTTAAAGAAATACATAACACAGTGCAAAATTTCTTTGAGTTATCTGAAATAAATGTAATCAGCTAAAATATATAGTCTATGAAGGCACTTAGGTATTTCCAGGGCCATGACCTGGAAAACATGCTATTGAACAGAATTTTAAATATAAGTACGTAAATATTGCTATGCTGTATTTTCCAAAACTTCTCTCTTAAAATATAAGCTGTATCATTTAAAGAGCAGAATAAACAAATCTCTGTTTTTTAATTTAACATTGTACCTAGAATCTGCTGGCTGTAGTTAGTAGTTAATATTTCACTACTGCTTTTTACCATACCCTGAACATATTCTATCTTACTATATAATACTAAAACTGTCTTCTTCCATTAGTTCATTGCTGAACACTATGAGTCAATGAAGCATTTTATTTCTTTCGGGCAAGACTTTTTTCTGTTTTTCCTGACACCGTAGTGTTTTTAAGTACCTACTTACTACTATTAGTAACAATAAAAGAGGAATGGGAGTATGTAATTACTGTATGAGCTCAGTCATTTTCCTTTGAGTCTTATAAGTTGTTACATGAAAGCATGCATTTCGAGTCCAAACATATCCTCTGCTTATCTCCATTACCTGGTTGTCAGGAACTCAATTAATTTGTTTGCTTTCTCATCTGATTCAGCAGCAGTGTCCATGTCCTCAACTTCTTGTGTAATCTGTGGGAGATTTCCACTGCTGCCTCCCAGACTGATACTGGAGGAGGTGGAGCTGGAGCTCAAGCCGGAGTCTGGCACCGGAGATGACTGGTATTCCCGAAGAAAGTCAAAGCCACCTGCCAGCCAAAAGGGAGGAGATAAAGTTGGAATGCACTGTTGGGCCAGTGTTGCACTTGGAAGTGTCTGCCAAGCAGCTCTTCTCAGAGCCAGCAACAGAACGTTCTACTGGGAAACAGGGAGAAACCCTGCTGAACACAACAACCCTCAAATGCCGATGGGAGTGAGAATGGAACTGTATTTCTAAATGTGTAGAATCCAAGGTGTAAAATGAAAAATCACAGAGTCAAGATTTCTTTTTTTTTACTGCACAAGGGCTAAAGTATTGGAAAAGCAAATGGTTTAGGGCATTTTACATTCAGAACATTACATTCATGACTTTTTGTAAAGTGAATTTAGAAGTTGGCAAAGTGCATGCAAAGTTCAGCTCAATTTTCTGGACTAGTCTGATGAGGAAAAAAACTCAGCAGGGTGGAGTTTATAGGACAAGGATGTCCTAATGTTACAAAAGCAATGGAAACCAAGACACGAATGTTTAAGACTTCTGTTAAGACCTTTAGTAACTGTAAACACTGGACTACTCATACTAAATATTTTCAGAACTAGGATTAAACATCTGAGTAAGACTTCTATTAGATCAAAAGCTTGACACACAGTTTTAGAGCTGAAATTAGAAACTAAGACCTGCTTTCTGAAGGTCAGACTGCTAGTTAACTTGGACTGTATCTACAACAGAAAAAGAGGCCTTGTGAGAAGAATGAGAGCAGGACAAAATTGACTGCAGATCAGGACACTCTTAATTTAGTTGCCTGACATTAGGTGGAACAAATGCGAGCTGAAATATTTTCAGTTAGGATTCTTTGCTATAGCTACTCACCCACACTCTCACTCTTCGTATCAGTTGCTCAAAAGAGAGTCTAAATACCAAGTTTTGACAACGTTTTGGACTTAAGAGGCCCAGAGTCAGGGTACCCATTATGTTTTTCAGACACAGGAATAAAAACAGTTTTTCATTTTGGCAGAAAAGCAGTAATATAATTTTAATGTAAGAAATTTATCTTGTATTTAATAATCCACAGACATACACTGAAAAAGAAATCTACCCAACTCAAGACAGGAAATTCACAGGAGGTAATTTTGCACAGACATTATTCAGAATTAAACCTCTTTGGCAAAACTAATTTGTTAATCTGAAATACCTATCCCTTCTGCTCCTCACTTTAAACTAATTTTGTCATATCTCCAGGAAAAAAAAATTTATCATATAATATTTCTTATAAAGCCAAATTACTTATTACTTTGATTATATTCCTAAAGAACCATGGAAATGCCACTAATTTGTTAATGTTTCCTTTTCATTTTTCACTGTATGGTAAAGTTCCTCGCTCTCCCCCAGGCAACTAATCCTACATCCATAACTCTGTATCGGTTCTGTGACTCCCTCAAATCTCAACAGTACACTTCCTTCTGGTAGGATGATATGACAACAGTAAATCTAGCTGGCAGCTTTCTACAAATTGTTCCCAACCAATCCCTTGAAAAACGGTACATTGCTAAGAGTTAATGGAACACTCATCTCAGCAGAGGTCTGAAGCAAGCCTCCTAATGCAGAAACAGATTTCAGGACACAAATTTAAGTGTATCTGTGATATAAAGGAGAATGTTTATCACGTGAAATTTAACTTAATAATGGAAAATCCGATCTGCACATTCTTGCTGCTCTTTCTGTGTTGGAATTGTTTATTCATTTCTTTTGAAGGTTGAGCAATGATTGACCTCATTTAAAGTAGTCCTGGCTCCCTGTGGGGGGGAATCCAGAAGTTATTAGGCCTATTAGTTTTAAAATACTATATTATATATTTTGCCTTATGTTAGATAACTTTCTATCATGAAAAGTTATCTAAAAATAAACAGCATACATCTCTATGATAGTTCACATGGAATTAATATTAATGGCTGCTGTTCATATTTTCCACTGCATGGATTTATCAGAACTCTTGTATTTTAGAAAAGTAATCCTATTTTCAAAAACCTGACATTATGATGCCATGTTCTTTCCTTCTTTTGCTTCATTACCTGTGTATAGATACTCAGGTAAGTACGCTGGTTGTACCGTCAGAGTCTTGGTCTCATTCATCTCTCTGGTCTGAAGAAGCACTGATGCAATGGCTTGGTAGTTGTTATTGCAAGATAATGCAATCAGGAGGTGAAGCAGTAACTTTTTACTGTGTTCAAAGACCTCTGGGCGGTAATGGTCAAGGCCTACAAGAAAAGGTTACAGCAACCTCTGAATTTCAAGTAATAATAAACAAGTTCACATTCCAGAAATAGTGAAAATTCCAAGGCACGTTCATGACAACAGTACAAACGAACACAAGATGTAGTATTCCAAACACAGTTACTTAAAGGTATGTGGACCATCATTTCCTAGACTGAGCTCCCACACAAGAGGTACAAACAACGAGTAGAAATACAACTTCACACATTCTGTCTCACTGCAGTGTTAGTTTGATAGGTTTGGCAAACTTCTAATGATGAGGAATTCTTGATGGTGGTTCTAACTACATTGCCTACCACAGTATGTGGCTTTCTTTAGCCACAGTTTTAGAATGAGTGCAAACTGTAAGAGGTAGACACTGATTTATTAAGAAACGAACTGACAGAAAAATCACTTGAACAAGGATTTCAGCTATCAGGGAGTAGCTGAATTAGCCCCTAGCTCAGGGTGCAGAACGGAAACTGAAGGTTAGGGCTGAAAGACTCTGATCTGGTTTACACTACTGCTGTTTGTAAGATTTTAAAAGAGCCTGAATAATTCACAGATTACAAATATGAAGGAAACATGTTTGTAATAAACTGCATTCTGTTACAGTAATCTCTTTTTGTTTCTCTTTCAGTACCTTCCAAGATATTTAAAAATACTTTCTTCTGATTAGGAGTAGTTTCAGAGCTGAAAAAGTTATTTTCTGGCTTCTTCAGCTCCCCTCTTCTCAGGACATAGTCCTCTTTAAAAGGCAGCTTCTTCATTACTCTAAGTGACAGCAGCCAACAGATCTTTCAAGTCAGGGGTTTTCTAATATACTCCACTCATGCTGGTTCGTGTCTGGCCTGCAAAAATGAAGCTGCTCATACTGCCATAGCCTGAACAGTGTGCTTTTGGCTCCTAAGGGCAGTCCTTTAGAGGTCGTGTGTCCTTGGTCTTACTCATCTGCCCATACCCTCTTTCTAAAAAAACTGCAGCCTTTCTGTCCATCTCTTTTTCAGCTCCTTCAGGTTTCTGCTCCTATTCTCCTTTCTCCTTCTCCTTCCCACCTCCCAGGAGATAATGAAACCAAACTACCCTCTTCTAACATACATCAGAAAGCATATAAAAAGTTCTTCCAGTTGAAAAAAGATTCTATATTAGCAACACTTGTGACTGAAATCCTATTAAATCCCAGGGCTGTATGAAAGTATTGACACAGACCTGCTGACTATGAAATGAGGACAGTTCAGTCTTTGTGCTTGTTCAGTGCTGGGCCCTTCTTTAATCTGGAAGCATTCTTGAGAGGGTAAACTTCTGTGACATGGACACATTTCCACAGGAAAGGAGTCTAGCTGCTCAACTCACTTCACACTGGTTGCAAAAGAGATTCTAAACAGCAGTGATTTTCATGCACTGCTGAGACAGGCACGCTCACACCAGCAGTATGCCTCTCTGCTTCACTATCATACTACAAACTATCTATTAGCCTATTAAACACACATAAATTGCAAAAATCTTTCATTTTAATATTTTCTCGCTCCTTCCAACAAATTAAAGGACACTGGCTCTCCAGCTAGCCACCCTACTAGCTTCCAGTTTCCTTTTCAGTCAGATGCAGCTGCCTGCTCACATTCCAATAGGACAAAAATACTTCATTTTCAATCACATTCATATCTTTGGCTAACATAATAGCCTAACTTCCTTACAACATCACAAGAGCTCTACTACAAAACATAGAAAAATTTTCCACGGAAGGTATAGCATTTCTAGAGGAACTGAACTTCAAGCCTGAAAGCTGTGATCTCACTTTAGTTACCACTAAAGCAGTTACACTGAACTTTAATTTCACATTTTAGAATTGAGAGTTCTGAATCAAGGAATTGTCTCAAATGGTATCAATAAATTTCTATTTGTTTCTTATTAAAAATTGTAATGTTGAAATCTTATTGCACAAAAAGATAACAGAAGATATTTCTATAATGGATTACTGGTATCTTAACTGTTTCTCCATATATTTGCTTGCATGGCTCCCTGATGGCTCCTTAAAGCTGCCTGAAGTGGTCATGCTGTTGTGTACTACTCCTGTCTTAAGTTATTCATTTATTCTTGTGAAAATTTCTAACTGTAAGCACCAGTTTTCTCATACTGTTACAAATCACACTAAAGATGTTTGATCAGTTAATAGTTATTGATTTGACCCATAAACTTATCTGGTTCTCCTTCAGCTCCCTCTTACACTTAGAAAGTTCACAGGCATATAAAAAAGAAGGAAAAAATTGTTATGGGCAATCACAAAATAGATTTAAATTTTAAGTGAAGAATACATGTGAAATGCAATCGAAACTGACTCTGGAAGTCCCATCCAACACGGTCCTGGTTGTTAGTCCTGTATTTCACTAGAAGTTTGTGAAATTAAAATACTGATATACAAATCCCTATTTCATAAAAAAAATTCAAACAGAAAAGTTGGTATCAGAGCAGCAGAAAAGAAGAATGAAGTACCTTCTTCAACTTAAACTATTTTCTACCACTAGGCTGTAACCTCCCAATTTAATCTTTTCTTGCCTGCTGAACAGCAGACTCTTCCCAGACTGACAATGAATAGACTTAGTGGTATCTATAGTGACTGAATGAGAAATGAACTGCGATCTCAGCTACAAAATTTATTTCACAACTGTCTGGCTGTGTTTTTTTTGTGAACACTATTCTTTATTAACCATTTAAGGAATGGTTTTCTAATGCTGAATACTCTCATGTGCTAAAAAAATTATGCCACTCACTTGGTAATGTAAACAGCAGGACAAGGAAGGTAACACCCTCCAGCTGAGCTGTGTTACAGTCATGAACAGACACAGCAGTGAGGCCAAAGCAGTGCCTTTGCACTGAGGTACGTAAGAGAAGACATTGGTGATAAAGTACGTGATTAGCGGTGCAATTAATGAAGCTTGATTTCCAGTGGTCTGTGTCCTACGTCCACCACCTCTGCATGACAGTAATCTTGGCTCTCTCACATAGTATTTTTGCAAAGGGAGAAGATAGCACCAATGTGTGTAGCCCAGGCCTAAGGCATGTGTAGACTGCCATCACAAACCAGACTGTACCAAGGCTTGAGTTTCACCCACCTTTCTTGCAGTGGGGAATGCTACAGGTTTTTAGAGATATTTTAGAAAGTCATCTTCAGATTTCTACACATCTCTCAAATTTGGGTGAAATTGGACAAAATATGCAAAAGCTTCAAAGTTCTGAGACTAATTCACAGATTATAATTCCCTTGGAGTTTTTCTTTTTTTAGGGTTGAGGGGGAAGACATAATCAAAACATGTAAGAAACACATCTCTGCACCTTCAGCAAAACTAAAGTAAAAGGATGGGAGTACTTTTACACTTTTGTTTCTGGTTCTGTTGGTCTTACCTAAAAAGAGGGCATGTAGCAATAATGGGAGGTGAAGAGCCCAATCTTCTCTCACACTGTGATCCACTACCATCTCAGTCATGAAGATGACAGCAATATTGCACCTGAAAATTACATCACAGTATCAGTTTCAAATGCCTTGGAAATGGGAAAGCAGTACAGTGATGCCTATTTCTGAAGGAATAAACAATATCTAAATTTTCAATTCTATTCCATTTCTTCTCAACATGATTAATGCTGAAGCATCTTATTTACAGTATCAAGCAGAAAAATACTCATTACTGAAACCCGCCCCCCCCCCGCCCCGCCCCCATTATTGTCAATACAAATTATGTAAAAGAGGAATTTCAGAACATGCATAGCCTAGTTAGAATAAAAGATCAAAGTCCTATGAATAGCAGGCACAGAGGCTTTGGAAAGAGAAATTTTCCTTTTCTGTTTTAGTTGTTTCTTCAGTCTGATTCTTATCAGCAATGTCCTACATTGTAAATAGGCTTTCTGGTAGAAACCTGGTAGAGTTGTGAGCTTTCACTGAAGGTTGATTTTTGCACTGGAAACCAGCAGAAACTGAATGTATGATTTTCAGATGTTGTGAGTGGTGGGACAGTTGCATTGGTGTTAGTCAACCAGTAAGAGGAAGCATCTCAGTGTCTGAAATGTCAGACATGCTCACCTATGAAGGGGTCCCCGGGGTGTGATGGTTTCTGGGAGGTAGTCCACCAGTGGTGCCCAACATCCTCCATTGTAAGGCATGGGCAGGGGATGTGGCTGTTTGGTTTCAACAATATTCAATAACCAGCTTGTATATGGAGAAACAGGATCATCTGCATAGAAAAGCATTAAAACAGAGTGCATAAAATCCAAGTCTGGTTACCCATTTTTGAGACTACTGAAATAGATTTTATGCTAACGCATCAGTTCAGCTGTTTGGAGTAATGTGATAAGATGCCACGAGGTTTGCAAATTCCTGCATTCAATAACAAGTGATGCATTTTTTAATCCCTCTTTCATGCTGCTGGAAATTAAAGAGATTCCAAGCAGACAGCACTGAACGATAGGAGTGGCAGCTGAATCCCTGCTGTCACTCAGTAGATTGGATCCAGATCACAAAGCACCAAGCAACAGACTTTCTCTTCAAAAATGAGAGAAAAGTTCAGCCAACAAAGCTGCTGTCAGAAGCCATCTGCTGCAAGGAGCCGAGTACCAGTGACACATTACTGCAACTCCTCACCAGTGCCCTGCTGAGCGATGCTACAAAGGCAAAGCTAAATGTCCTGAATTAGCAAGGAGGCATAAGGAATGCAAAAAACATCTTCGGGGCAATTTTCTTTCAACAGGGATGAATTCTCTCTTGAATTTCTCAAAGACATATTTAACTTTGCTTCACTGTGACAGCTGCTGCTTGTTAATGAGCATTAGGGTTTTTTCTTCCACCTGTTTATCTGCAATGATGTGGGTCATTTCCATCACTTTCTGTCTTCTCTCATCTGCACGGTTTTGTTCATCTCTTCTGTATTCTGTTCCCTCTCATTCCTTTTGATTTTCCCACTGGTCAGTTTTTACTTCTGAGGTCTGGCAGTCTGCAGTACGCTGCTTTCGAAAGTAGCTTTTCCAGGTTTGTTCTTGACATACCTCCAAACATTGCCTTTTATGAATTTTTAATGGGTGTTATTTTTTGCTTTGCTTTGTTTGTTTGTTTTGTTTGGTTTCTTTTAATGGGTTTTTGTTTGCTTGTTTGCTTTGTTTTTATTTTGTTAGACTGTTGTATTTTAGGCAGGTTTGAAACGCTCAGCACTTTCCTTTTTTTTTAACAGCATGTATCTCATGCTTGTCGGCTTTCCCACGGGAAACAAAACTGTTTTGATGCCTACAAAAGTATCAGAGTGAGCTTTTCCTAATGCACATTAATTCTTAGTTTTGAAAAAAACATCTTCAGGTTTCCAGATCGTCATGAGACCTTCAGTGCAGTAGCTGCTCCTCCAATTGTTTTGAAAACACCAACTTCATAATTCTCATTCTTCAGTGCTGGTCTTCCAAGAAAAATTTTAAATCTTTGTGATTTAGACCTCTACTTAGATCCTCTGGAGGATGATTGATTAGTTACAGATAAAGAATAGACTGACCTAATAATGTAGCAAAGTACAGCATTTTCACATATTCATCTTATAAGGATTAACCAGATAGTATTTGCCAGATGCTTTTCACAGAAAAAGCACTGCACAGGCACTACTTCTTACTACCAATTTAGCTGTTTCACAGCATAGTGCTTCATGAAATTCACATGGAGACCTAGATCCTCACTCATGTCTTCACAGCTTTATGTGCAGACAGAGAAAGGAAAAAAGCAGCACTTTGAAGCTTAACATGCAATCCTTGTCCAAACAAGAGTTTCTGTGCTGCAGAGCTGTATTCCCTGTTTATATCCTCAACAATACATGTATGGTGGAGTAGACTGGAAAGAAAAGAGAAGCCGTACAACCAACTCCTCTGCAGCCTGGATTGCCTGTCGGGTAGTGATTTCTTAATGGAAGTTACATTACATGTCTTGTAGAATGACAAATGGTGTAAGAATTACTCTGTCTTATTAGAATTCTATATAAATGTCAGTAGCTAAGCAAAATACATTTTATTTTCCATCTAACTATTCATGTATTTGATAAAGGAACCCCTGTGAGAAGCACACTTTGCATAAATATTCACAGAAGCTTCCAGGTACACACAGGAAAAAAAAACATTTGGCCACCAGCTCGAGGAGACATTCCAACAGAGCAAAGAAATTTTATGTATTTTTAACCTCTTCTTACTCTAAGCTCTTGTCAAAACTAGCTACTTGTGAAGGTTGTTCTGGTAATATAAACATTGTTGTGTTTATAAAGATTGTTCATGCAGATCAGATTAGCACCAGTGCTCCAATTAACATCTGGTGAAGAATTTTTAGTAGCTGCAGCACTAGAAAGCTGTAAAAAACCAAGGCAAGTGTAATAAAACCCACTGAGTTTAAGATGCTGCACACTTTTTTGTGTATTAAATACTGGAGTTTGTACATACACAGTATTTTGTAACTATTGTGCTTCATAATTTTGAATAGTGGTTGCTGATATACATTTAAACATCCTTTTGTATTGTATTTGACAGTGTTTGCATCTTTTGCAGAAGAGTATTGCCAAAAATTACTTGGATTAAAGACTATATAAAATCTCTTAGGAAAGAAAAAGCTCTTAGAAGTCTTTCAACTTGCTATGTGTGAAAGGCTCAATGTGTCACTGTCTGGAGGATTCTCTGCTGCTGCCTTCTGTGAAGTTCTCTGGCCTTCAAATAGGTTTGAGCGAGCCCAGATTAAACAAAGTAAACTAACTAAATGAGGAATGAAGGTAAAATAAGGACACTCCCTGTATGGTAAAGCTACATTACTGTTTATATAGAACTTCAAGAGAGAGCCTCTGCCAGACATTAGAGTGTTTTCCTCTCCCACCAAAACACCAGAAATTCCATCGAATTGAGTAATAAAACTTACTTTTGTCATCATCGTAAGATCCTCCGGAGCTATTACTGTACCTTGACTCTAGTCGGGTGTGCGCTCTGACTACATTACTGAACCTTCAAATACAAGAAACAATCTTCATTAAAAGCACAGACTGACATTAAACATCTGGACTAGATGCTTACTCTAAAAACAGAAAAGGCATTTCCTTAAGTATGCACTTCTACACAGGAGTTAGACAAGAGTAGATAGCCACGTGAATGTTTCTTTCCAAGAAAGATGTTGCAGACCATTTCTGAGAAGTTCTAACAGTGTGCTCCTCTGTCACAAGCTTTTAAAACTCAGCAAAGGGAAATTGTTATGCTGCAAACACGTGATTTGCAAGAAACTGCTAAGTCTGAATTGAGATATAAACTGTCCACAGCTAGTATTTTGTCACAGATCATGTTCATGGGTAAAATTCTGCCAACTTTTACTGGTGATCTCCTTTGACTTCGTCCACCTTCTGCTCTCAGGCTAACCAGGCTTAAAGTGGAGCGACAGAAGTCATACTGAAGGCTCACACACTAGCGATGATCTAAAGATATGACCACTTCTGCAAAGCTAGGAAACTAATTACAAATAACCATGTACCAAATGAAACAAGACTGAAGATTTTCTAGACAACATTCAATTCAATTTCTTACTAATGTGCATACATTTTAGTGCAAAGTATTTCAAAGTATTTCACTATACATTGACATAGTGCACTGTCTCTAAAGCACGTCTGTCTCATAAGGACACAATAAATTCCTTGTGCAGGTGACAAAAACGCATCATGAGCCACATAATACATGTTATTCTATCTATGACTTTCATTATTTCATATGTTTTGGTACATGAAGTCAATATTAGTGGACATTCTAAGACTGACACACTGGTTTTTAAGTGCAGATGCACTTACAGTTTATAGTGTCTTTGGTAACATAAATGCCATCATTGAATTCAGGCAAATTATTTTCCATTTTTTTTCTGAGGTGTCTTTCAGCAGGAACCAGAATACTAGTATCAGAACTTTGTGATTTTCCTGTCATTTTTATCATATGGTCTCTGACAGATCTGAATGCTAGAAACCTTTATAGAGTCACATGTAAAACTTACATAAGACAAGAAACCCTGAAAAGACATTTAAAGTACAGTAGGAGATGCTTGCTCAGCTTGCCTACAAATCAACTAAATAAAAAATCTAACTTCAAACTATATAGCCATAAAAATTTATGCAAATAATAATTAAAAAAATATTTCAGAGGAAAAATGGTTTTAACTTCCTTTTAAATACGTTTCTAGTGCCTATGCTGAAAACATCACTGAGAGTCAAATCTGCTTTACTATCAGTTTGAAATCTTACGTAGTACTGAGTGCTATTTTTTAACTTACACTTGAATTAGCAGACACACACAACCAATCTGACAAAATGCTACTCAAGTTTAGAGCATGCAGAAGGCAAGTAACTCCAAAGGTTCTGAAGTACAGAAAGGTTTACTCACATAATTGTCTCTGTAGCTCTAATCCCTCAACTTAAGGAAGGTGGGTTGGACTACCAAAGTGATTCTAGTGACTATCAGGAACAACAGACTAATGTAACACTCATACACTTACTGATGAATGCTATTGTAAGTCATTCAAAGTTCTCTTATGAAACTAAGAGGGTTTCCATGACAGAAACAATATGTACCTGTCTGTGCTCCAGGATCTGATGGCCCTTAAGCTTGGCATTTATTCATTCATCATTTTTCAGTATGTACCATAAGTAGCCAAAGTCTAAACTGAATATATGTTATTTCTAAGCAAAATATTTTACACAGCTTTCCTCTGTAAGACATTTTATCCATACAAAAGACATGTCCTTGCAATGAGGGATACAAAACTTCAAACTAGATTTTACTCACTGTCCATGAAATCAAAAGTTGTGATCAAAACTGATTTTGCACAAAGATTTTAGCAGTCACTATTTGCTACCCACTCTTGATTTTCTTTCTCCTTTGTGGATAATCCCTAAAGACCCATGATCTATTTACCACAATTCATTCAATGTAGGTTCAATAGTTTTTTTCTTTGCGATGCCTTATTAAACAAGTCAAAAATGAGAACCCTGTGAATAGCTTTTTTAAAAAACTTATACATACTGGGATAATGCCATCAGAGTTCCTCACAACACAATGCAGAACTCTGTCCAACATCTCACCCTTAGCCTAGGAAAACATATACATTTTGGAGAAAAAAAACCCACAAACCTTTCATCAGTCTCTTTCACCATTCTGTTCTCCTCTGCATCAGGAAAACTATCTTGGCCAGCTACAACAGTGTTACTGCTGGAGGTGGTTCCTGTATATGAGATATCAATGAGAACACCCATTACACGCAGGAGACATTATTTGCAAAGTAATAAAAGCCCGTAACTTAAAGGGGTTTTTAGCAGCTACAGTCAAAGTGATAATCCTGCGAGTACTTGCACATATGAATGAACACTGTCACCTCTACAAACCAGGACCTGCTTGCATGGCTGAATGGTGTAAAGTTGACATGCTTTGAGAAGTAGATTAACGTAGTAATGCTTTTCAGCTCCTTAGACTAAGCTCATTCTCAAGTGACATAAAGTATTTTTTTTCAAGTATTTAGCAAAACACTAACAAGGTTAAATGTAGGGTTCGTTCTTAAGTATATCTGACTACTGGAAATAGCATTAGGCCTTTGAAAGCAGGATTGCCATGCAGTTGAGGTTCTTACTTTTCAGGAAACTCTACTTGGGGTATCTGCTGTGATCACAATATTCATGATTTCTTGTGCTGAGAAACTAGTGGTAAAAGAACCACTAGAGAGTGGAGTGTTCTGAAGAGTGGTAGAGTTCCAAACAGCACCAAATAATGGTAATACGCTATTAAAATAGTTAAGATAATTAAGTATTTGTTAACAAAGCAGATACAACATTAGGAATTAAAAAGAACTGCAATCTAGACATGAAACAAGGCCCTGAAACTTTATATACACAGATCTGAATGGGTGAAAAACTAAGAGATTGTTTTTTCCAAAGGGATGAAGACTTCAAAAGAGCAGAAGAGCATCATGGAAAACACATGGAGGTCATACCAGAAGCTGCAGCTGAGGCTTTGTTGCTGGCAGCAAAACGGTAAAACGGAGGATTATCGCAGTGTTGGACTATGGGGTTCACTGGGTCGGTTTGCTGCAGCTCAAAAAGCAGCTCTTCCATTGTCTGAATAGTGTTATTGCGACACAGATATATTGCAACCTTTTTGATCTAGAGACGAAAATAACAGTTATTTAAACTCTGATGAAGTGAATTTCCAAATAAATCAATAAATGCTACAGTGCGGTATTGAAAGGATCCAGAATGCAAGTGTTGCTCCCGGACAGATACCACAACCACATATAGTTCATACAGAAATAAAACTCTTCACTTTGACATCAAAATCATTTTCCCAGCAGAGTCAATCTGTGATCTAATTAGCTTAAAGTTTCTGCTTATCATTCACAATGAGCTGTTTAGGTATATAACTATATAACATACACATCTACAAAATATAGCTGTAGCCTCAAAGAATATGCCAGGATCTGAGTAGCTACTTTTGTCTGTAAGCAAAGCAATAGCAAATGGAAGAAAGGCAAAGCAATTATGTATATAGGCTTCATGGGTCCTAATTTGAAAAATCTGAGAGTATCATTTATAGAAATGCTGGAAATTTCTATAAATCTTTTAACAAGACCTCAAACCTTATTGTATGCACTGCAGCAACGAGGACTGTTGAGATATTGAGATCAAATCAGGCTGAATTCTTGAGGGAAAAAACCCCTGATGTCTAATACAAGCAGAGACTCTCCATCTCAAAAACACTCAACTTATAAACTGGTGGAGCTGGGAGACCATATGAGGATGCATCTCTCTGTGTTTGCCTGCTTGTTTTTAAAGATGTCCCCAAACAGTTGCTTTAGGGGTGCTGATATACTGGACTGAACTGCTTGTTGACCTCACCAAGTATTGCTGTTCTTATACTCCTAAATACTGCCATTCAAAAAACTTCCTAATTGCTGCACTGTCCCGCTTTTCTCTCTTCCCCCCCCCCCCCGCCCCTTAAAATAGAGAAAATGCACATATTCCAAGTCTCTTTTTACTCTGCTGTGCTAAAGTTTTCCCAGGGACTTTCCAGATACAAATCCATCTCCTTTCCAACACTCATTTCTGTTTGGGCTCGCAGTGTCCCTTTCAGCTTCTCTCACCCCTGAAGGGGTCACACTAAGTCTTTGCTGAAGAGGTTTTTGAACTGGAAATATTCTAAGAAATCTTTCAGTACATAATGTGAAAGAATGGACAGCACAGCAATTTGCACTGGAGCATTGGGAAAAATGCTTAAAGGAAACATAAGAGACAAAGCAATTAATTTAGTTGATGAAAAAACCCTTAAAAATAAAGTGAGTCAGGCATGCTTTTTTGGCTTGGACCTGCACAGGGAGAACAGATGGCTGAAGGCAGGAAGCAGCTGGTGACTGCCTTGGGGCACAGGGGGCTCCAGAAGGAGATGGGTAAACTGGCAATCTTGCAAACTCTGTGGTGAGCCCAGGTGACCTGGAACAGTGCTGATAAACTGTCTAATTGATCTTTATTTGCTAACGTGTATCTGTTATCTACATGATAATGGAAGATACATGCTTATGGTACCAGCAGTCTTGTGTAGTTAGCAGAGTTGGGTATGATTTCTTATCTGTAAACTCCAGGGCATTAGCAAAACACTGAGCAGATGCATACGACAAGCCCAGTGTATTTTCCTGCCCCAGACAAAGCTATCATTGAAGGGGTGACTCATAAGCACAGTCAGGCTTCCCACAGAAGCTGAAAATTTTTTCAGATTTTTGCAAAATCTGAGAATCAGACTTTTAACTCAACATCACAAAACATGGACTAACTGGGTGGCAGAAAACACAGGAACTTTGTCAGCTGCCACCACCAATGAAGCCCTGAGTGTCCTATTAACAGCCACTGGGAGCCTGGGAGGGAGAGCAGAAAAGTTCCACAGGCAAAACAGGAGATGCTGAGAGGATGAAGCCGGAGATTCCAGAACAGCTTGCTCTACTGTCCTGGAGGAGGGCAGAGCTGTGAGAGCCAAGACATCGAGGCAAGGAAAGAATCTGAACAAAGAAGGGCTCTGGGTAGGAGGGGGTTGGAGGTTGGCTGCTCAGAGTTTTGGAAAAAGGAGGTGCTGAAAGCTTTGGGTTGGCAAGTATCTGGATAGGAGGATGATGTATGTGAGGGGCTCCCGGGCAAAAGGTGACAGGGTTATCAGGCATTTCCAGTCAGGCTACAGATTTAGGAGTGAGGAGTGTGTCCTCAGCATAAGACTACTCCTTCCTCTTAGAAAACTGCCCCTATTTATTTTGTAAGCTGACAGAAATTCAAAAGCCCTCATTTTGTGCCTTATCTCTGTGATCTCCACTTGTTCTCTGCCAGCATAGCTTCTCCTGATGGAGATCATCTTTGGGCCTAATCTCAAATCTGTCACAGATTGTAGGATCAGTCAAGTTGGAAAGAACCTGGGAGGTCTCTCATCTAACATCCTGCTCAAAGCATGGTCAAGATTGAATGGAGAGCCTCTGTCACAACTGATAGAAAGATCTTAACTACCCTCAGGATATTTGGGATCAACCCCTCTGTCTTCCTCTCATATAAACCTTGAGCTTGTTCTTACATCAACGCCACTTTCAATTTTTTCCTCTTTTGACCAGCTAGGCAAACATATACACTGATTTGAGAATACAGAACAGTAAACCATACAGATAAATGTAAACAACCAGGATGGCCATGGCACAGTAACAACATCGTGAAAATTTTTATGGGCTTTCATATTTTCTTTATTCTGTTATGCATAGCAGTCATCATAAGCCCTTTAAGCGAACTATTATTTCAGCAGCTACAAATGAAGTATGTTTTAGAGTACTTTTAGACAACTTTCATCTCATTAATAATAATTTCAAATTTACTTCAGGGAAATCAATAGAAAGAGGGTAACTAATAAAACAGCATGCTGTAATTGTGCTTGAAAATTTACTAAATTTAGATTCTATTTCACCCAGCAACTGAGCAATAAGGAACATGGGAATGGAACTATCCTACTTTTCTCAGACAGCCCTGATTTTATTTTAACTGGAATAATATCCAGCACAGTTTGAGTTGCACATTACAGGAACATTCTATAACTTATGACAGCCATGCAAAGGCAGAAGTTGATAGGGAAAGGAGGTTATAAAGGTAAGTGATCTTCTGCCTCTTGAGATGTCCCACAGAAAGCCTCAGTTGCTTAAAGGAGAACAAAATGTAGCACTTTCTTAAAACTGCATGCTTTTCTGAAGGAATAGGTAAATATTTACAATAGACAAGCCAGTAAGATCATAGCATGTTATGTCTCATTCATGATACAACATCCACTGTTTAAAGGACTTTCAACATTTAACTAATAGCTTTGTAAACTAACTGATTACTGAGAAAAAATATAAGCATTTAGTATTTTTACTTCTCTTCATTTTTCATGCAAGTTATTTAATCTCAGAACAGCCATTCTGTCTTTTTAATTAAAAAATTCAATATGTATATATTTTGCATATTTTTATGCAAGTCTAGAATGAAAAAATATTTCTTGTATTTTTTTTATTATTCATTCTGGTAATTTATGGCCAGTCTCATGTCTCTGTACTGACATGCAAAGATGCTCTGTAGGTGATAGTTGTTTTCTTTATTAAAACCTGTTTAATCAACAGTAAATAAAATAGAGTGCAAACACTTACATAAGGTAAAAGGATGGTATCACTGCTAACACCACACAAACTAATGAGAAACTGCAGTGTTATCCTAAGGTTGTTACTCCATTTTTCATTGTTGGCCAAGGCATTCCAGACATTTTCCATCTCTGGTCCGGGAATTTCATCTCCATACTGCAAAGAACCATAGGCATACATTTCTTGAAATATACAGACCTCCAAACAAAAGCATGCTCTTTTAGAGCATTTTATCATGCAAAACCAGCAGTAAAATGATGTAAAAAGTTACAAAAAGGTATTTTCAAAATCTACCTGAGATAAATTCCATTTAAAAGTATTTAGGTTCCAATCCACAGAAGGACTTAAATGATAAAAAAAACCCCAAATCCTGAGGAACATAAATTCCAAAAGTGATCCTAAATTCAAGCAGTTTATTCAGTTTCATATTTACAGTTGTCAAGTAACCAAAATTCTATTTCTGCATGTCTGTACCTAAGTACTTCAGTCTTCACAGTAGTGAACAACTGGGAACCTCTCTCCCAAGTAAATCCTAGAAGAATTAAGCATTTTACAGGCCTTTGCTTTCACATTGGAAATGAGCAGCTTTTGCTCTCTTTTGCAAGACAGTTATAAAAATTACTCCCTTTTGTCCAACCAATTAAATGATCAGTGCATGCATCCAGGATGTGGGAGTCTAGAACTGAAGCACTTCTGTTTCCTATGTAAAACTTATACCTCCTACTTTGAGAAATCTGTTTTAACCACTGCACAGGCTGACATTCTACTAGCAGGGGAGAGGCAATCTCCAGGTCACGTTATTCTACTGAAAATTTATATAATACATATTCAACATTGTCACTGACATCTCCTGCCATCTACACTGACACTTCCAGGTGCCAGTCCCTTTGTCACACACACAGCCTCAAAACTAGGTCAAACTTAATCAGTGTGGAACCAAGACTTTGTGTGGTTTTGGAAACAACTTACTCCAAGGACTGCTGCTGATAGGCAGTAAGGGTGAGACTGCACCACACCTGTTTTCAACTCATAAAATTCCTCTAACAATATCCTAGAGATTCCATGCCATCAGATCATTCAAAGCTAGTATCATGCCCTGGATATGCAATGGGTATCCAAAAAACATTCTGGTGTGCTGAAGAGCAGTCCCCACATTACTTCAGATGTGGTCACATGACAAAGCACACACAAAATAATGATTATGTTTTACTTAGAGGGCATCAACATGAGGCAAGATTCAGAATCAACTACTATGTAGCATGGATACAGGCAGTCTGCTTGAGAGTAGATTAACCCTGAGCAGGTTAGGAAATATGAACCACTCTGTCCCATATGACAGGCATTACTTTCTGCAGTTTATGTATTTAGCAGTTCAGATGTATCTAGTGAACCTGGCAAAAGCAGTGCCAGAGAAGGCATGGCGCACTTAGTAGGGTAGCCTGCAACTCAGCAAAGGCAAGGTAAAAATGGACTCTATCTGTACCTTCTCCATCAGCTCCTTAGGCATTTTACATTAAAAATTATTGGACAAAACAAATCCCTTGCCCTTCATCAGGACCCAGGATGTAAAATACTTTCCCTTTTACAAAAAAAATGCTTTAACTAGCACTTCAGAAATTTATACTCATTTAGCCCTTTCCCCTTTTTTAAAGAATATATAAGTGTTTCCTAGAAAGTACAAGAGCTTCAACAGGACAAATTCCAGATGCTTATTCTCAACCCCTAATAAACTTTCATCTGTTGTCTTAAACATCAACCCTAAACATCAAGGGAACTGAACTTAGGTGCTCCATTAGATCCAATGCCATCACTATTAAGGTTTTTTTCTTTGTTCATGTTTAGAAAGAGAACCGTTTTAGTGCTGTCCTTAAAAAAAAAATGTTCCAATGAAAAAGTTTTAGTATTGGAGGGAAGAAACAGAAGTTTTACAGGTTGGTTTCTTTGTTTGATTTGCTTTTTTACCTTGGCTGTCATATACATGAGATTATTGAGAACCAGTGAGGTGGCCTCAGGTGAGCCCCAGCCATTGCCTTTTAGTCCACTTGTGACTGCTATTTCCCCATCCTTGTCCTTCAGTTCGTCTTCTGGAGTGGTGGGGCTTGAGCCAGGGAGGAGCAGTCTGTTGTCTACAAGTTCAATATTATGCAGCCATGGTAGCAGATAGGTAAGCATGATCTGTCTTCCATTTGGATGTGTTGTTGGAAATCGCTGGCTTACCTCTAAAACAGTAAGAGTTGAAAAGGACAACATTAATTTATGAAGGAAACTTTAAATACACTGCTTAAATCACATTTCTGATGTTTGTTAGACTACCTGATGGTTTTTATCTTGCACACCAATAGCATAGTAAATCATGTACTTGAACTTCCTGAAGAGAAACACTGATTTAATGTTCAATAATACCAAGCGACGGGTCAGGTCTTCTGTCTAAAATAACTAACATACTCTGGGCCTAGACACAGAAAGACACCCTCTGTTACTGTTTCATATTATGTATTAAGTGAAGTGGATGACAATAAAGAGGAAAAATTATAATTCAATTTCTGGTGGTTGCTCTGGAATTCCAAGAGCTTCTGCAAAATTAGAATTAACATACAGAAGTGTTCTGCAGAATTACAAATGCACCGTTGGCCTCCAGGTTTCTAAGCTATAGTTTTAATATTAAGGCATTTATTATACTGAGTTTATAAAAAACATCTTACATCTATTGGGGTCTTATTTCCTGTGGGGAGGCCTTTAAAATTCAGTTGGCTGTCAGTCCAGGAGTGCTTTATACAGCACTTTACATGGTTTATAAAAAAAGAACTGGCATTGTAAGGTAAAGGGATTTGGAAAAATCTGGGATAAGAAACAGAGTTTCCTGCCAATGTGAACCACATTATCTCTCTTTACCAGAATTCTTCTGTAAAATCAGTACAGCCAACTTTTCCTTTCTTTACTCACTGCCTGGTTTTTAGAAATCTTGAAGACACATACTGTTCTCTCTTGTTATGATTTTAGATGTACAGAAAGGATCTCTGACTTGGACGCTATATCTGAGTTTTTTTTAAATGACACAAGTCACTACAGCAACATGAACAGACGATAACAGTAATCATGAACAACATTTGTTCAAGAAGCCATCAGAATTTCCCTGCACCAGCTATTTATAATTCCTGATATCTTGGGCACTGAGGAATGGATGATGTATTGTTTCTTTACACTCCCTCTAGCCCCTACAGGCTGAGTAAAAAAAACATAAAGGGATTTTAAGAGCCACTAAGAATTCCCACGATTACAGACATTTGCGTTCTGTTATTTAAAAAACAGAGTAACACATTAGATTAATGAAAACAGATGAGACATGTCTCAAAAAATCATTGTTTCCAGGAATGGTCTCAAAGTGGGCATATTCTGAACTGCGCTCCTGCAGGTCTCACTCTTTAACTTTTTCCTCAGTAACCCTGAAAAAATATATTTCTAATAAAATTATAATAATGCTGAGACATGCAGATGTGGCAAATAACAGAAAGTAGAGATCACTCAGAGTGACTGGAATAATTGGTAAAACTGGACACAGGCAATCAATCTACCCAAAGTCATGTTTATATAAAATGAAGAATTATATCCAAGTATCACCTATATAAAGGAATGTATAAAAAGAATCGCATGAGAACCCATTATAGTAGAGCCAATTTAATTTTAACTCATTCAGAGCACTTGTAATTTCAGTTACCCTAAGATCTCTTAAGTGGCACAGAGTCCCCAAACTTTGCATAAGTACCTCTAGGAAATGTATATTGTAGTCCTAAATCTGAATCAGAATAAGAACAGGTCAAGCTAAAATATATAGACAGAATTCTGGTTAAAAATGCTATCAGTCTACAATTTGTACAAAAATGTAAGGTAGATAATACGTTAAATAAATATAGGTACCTGAAAAAAGTGGAAGGGTAAGTTCAGGATACATCCTTGCTAGTTCATATGAAAGAAGGGCAAGTGAGACACTGTAAAGGGGTGGCAGTGGACCATGTGTCCCATACAATATACTGCCCGGTCTTTGCTCAGCTACCTTTTTTGAATAAACAAAAAGCTTTGATTCCAGGATCTATAAAAGAAAAAAAAAAAGAAAAAGAAATGAGACAATAAAATTCATTAATTCAGGAAATGTCAGCATTTCAAGTTTAGCTATCAGAGAGTGTTCTATATGTTTCAGAGTATACTCACCAAATATGAAAGACACCATGACATTCATTTTTATGTACATATTCCCGTTAGTATTTATAGCCAAGACAAAACTGATTGTTTATTTTCAAAACACAGCTAAAATGTAAATAAATAGTACTTTATAAGAAATTCACAGAAACTTCAAAGATAGGAGGACAAAAAAAAGTAGCTGATACATGCCTGCATAAGTTGCATGGAAATTTCATAAATCTCTCTGTTGGTGTCAGATGCCTTGAACAGCACCAAGTTTAAAAGTGTCACTATATCAAAAGGATAGTTCCTAGAAGAATAAACAGTACATTTTCGTGAATATTGGTGAGGAATGCAGAGTATATTCACTCTAATTTACTCTGTAATACAGTCTAAAGAGAATGTCATCTCTCATTTCTCTGTTCTACCATCAGAATATAGGAAAGGGAGCTCTTATAAATATATGCTGCTTGATCAAAGGGCCATCTGGTGAATGGAAAGAAAGAAAGGATTATTTGTAATTACCTTAGGAATGCACTGAGTTACCTGCAGTGAGAAAGGCAATACCTGTGACTATACCTGTCAATTCATTTTAATTTATAACATAAACTGTTTACAGAACAGGCCAACACACATGCAAGATAATGGGTAGCATGAAAATTTCCAGGGATAAAGTACTTTTTAAGAGAAGCTACAATTAAAACAGTCCTTTTGGACAAAAGACACTATCTCTGACATGAACATTTTGAGGTGTTACACAATTCTATCAAAATTGTTTTCAAACACTAAACATGAAGAACTGATTGAAAAAGTCTGCTACCTATAAAGTCAACATCAATTGTAAGGTTAAACATATCAAAGGATTAACAATGAGAATATTGATAGAAGATCAATTCCCATACCACAGCATTGGGACTTTTACTAAAGCTTTGATTTTCCCCTGATGATTTGTAAATGCAACTGATTGAATTGTGAACCATCAATTTCTCATCCTAGATGTCAGCTACACAGCTCCTGGATGGCTGCAGAATGCCTGTTCGGACTTTTCAATATGTCAGATATGTGTGTGGCATGGGACATTCTTGGTAATTCCAAATACCAGCTACAATCCATGCTCTACACCTGTCTCTTTGATCTTCCACTAAGTTTAAAGAGTAAATTTAAAAGAAAAAGAAAAAAAAAGAGAAGTGAAGTAGCTTCTTTCTAGCCGGACAGACATCATCAATCAGATACATTACCGCCCATTTTACAAGGAGTTTAAGCAGTGGCCTCTGGATACATTTTAACAGATGATAGAAGGAAAACTATTAACAGCTTTCAAATATTAATAAAAATTCTCAACTTGCTAGAAATAGGAGTTTCACTTCAAAGTAAATCATGCAGATCATGCTCTCAACTTTTACTGTAAGTATATGGGAAAGATTTATTTTTAGAACACAGTGGTATAGGTAACACAATGTGAGGAAAAAAGACTGGATTAAAACTTGTTATTTTTCCGTGTGTCTTAAATAAAGAACACCCCTTAACTGAATTTGCAAAAACAAAATTCCATTCATATTTTAAAAAACCTCAGTATAATGCAGTCTCTAGTCTATTTCTTCCTGTAAGAACGAAACAGTTCTAGAGATAAATGCTAAAACATTTGACTTGTTTTGATTTTCTATATCCCAAGTATTTCTGTACTGAACTATGCTGGTCAGACATCTTGCCAAAGTATTTTTGTGAAGAGTAAATTTTCGGATTTATTTTAATTAGATGCAAATTACTGCATTATTTAATTTCTCTATAAATTTTATCCTCAAAGAATTAAAAAAAGGATAGATTTTTATGAAGGCCTGACCCAAAAGCAGTATTTCTATTCATGTCTTCATGGAGCTTGTGCTTGCTCAGCGTTAGCTGTAATGACACCAGCTGACAGAAAAGTAACTAAACAAATTAAAGTCAGTTAGAAAAAGAGCATGACTTTGTAGATAACGACAAGTCAAAATAACAACCTTCAAGCTATTAACATTTAAAACATTTTTCCTTTCATAAAATAAAACCCTTGCCAAATTTTTGAAGCCAGATTTATGACCTACATTTAAACTAAAGCACTGTGGCTAGTTTCTATCTTCCAGATCAAAATAGCATCAAAATGCCACAGATTCCAAATAGTTATATAATAAGAGCATCTTCTACCAAGCACAGAAGTTTGTTTTCAGAATCATGAAAATAAAGCAATACAGTCCCCAAGAACTGTTTGAGAAGATATAAAATAAGAGTGTGACCAGCAAGTCTTTACAACACAAGCTGAACCTCCAGTTTTCTTTACATTTGAAAGTATAGGTTAATAGATTAATTAATACCTGCTTCCACACACAGTTGCAATGGCCTTGAAACATCCAGAGGCAAGCTGGTATGACCCTGTATAACATCGATCTATAGCCCAGTTGAAGAGATTGATTTGATCAGGGTTCAGTTCTAGCAGCAGGACTACGACTTCACAGCCAAGCTGATGAACCTGAGCAAATGTCAAAACATGACTGGTGGGCTCAGATAGGTTCATTCTCTATCATTCTTAGAGTGACATAGGTAAAACCAAGGGAAAACAGAGAATTTAAATATGTAAAAGAAATCAGGACACTTATAATAAATTTATTTTAGGGATAGCAGAGTTGGAATGCGACTCAGGTTTCAATACTCCTCACTTGAAATAAAATGGTATGTACAGAGACTACATAAATGAAATAAATTTTTCAAAATTCAACATGGGAAAAAAGTAGTTTTTGGAAAATCTAAGACATTTGATAGGTGTGCTTGGGCAACTTCCATTTATAGAGAAAACTGACTTCTAAACTGATTTTTTACTTCCTGAGAATTTCACAGTGACAAACGTTCATGTTTATCCTTCTTTTGACTAACATAGAAGTAAGGCAAAGAAAAATACCTTTTGCAAGTCCAGGGGTGTGAGACTTGTATATTTAATTCAACTACACCCAGCAATCTAAATACTTTCCATACAGACTTTATCCTGGTACCATCACTGCTACAAACACAGCACAAGTAAGGTTTGGATTGCACAGGATAGTACTGGAACATCCAACACTAATGCCTATTAATATTATGTCACCAGGTGTAGCTAACTACTTGTGAAGACTGGAAATGATACTTATTGTTAATGGATCAGGTAGGATCCTTCTCATCTAACTGAACTATTTGAAGAGGCAATGTGGTTTAGTTACAGTCCTTCATTACAATGATTAATCATGAATTGAAGTGATTAGCCTAGGGGAAACAAATTTGACCTGTTTTTCCTAATCAATTATCTATATTAGCCTATATCCTCTAGCTGCTTCACACACATTTATATTTTGGTGCTTGCTTTTTTTTAGCAATAACAATCATGTATGCTGGTATGAGATTTTAGGGAGAAGATCAGGTAAAGGTGCAAGATACCACAAAGGGAAAGACTGTTCTCTCTCTCTCTCTCTCCACTTCATAGGTCTCTCCAATCTACTCCTCGTTAATCAAAGAGACAGTCCAATTAACTATAAATGCAGAACTATGACTGTGTAGTTACCAGGTCAAAGCTCATCTTCACAGATATGGAGGAGAAAATGGCAAGAATAATCTATTACATGTTCTTTAAAAGGAAAAAAGCACTTTTCTTTCTTTTCCTGAATCACTTCTTTCATCACTTATCTACGCACACAACTTTAAACCAGATTTGTTTCATCACCATCTATGTTACCAAGCAGGAAGGGATTTTTAGAATGTATACAGTCATAGTTCTTACAGTCACAAACTCTTTCCTCATCCAGTACAGACATTAAAATTATTCATCAGTGTTACATTTTGGGGAGTACTTACACGTAAATCTTGACAAGCCAGAATGTTATCAAGCCATTTGTAAAGATATCCATCAGGGGAAAGACCAACATTATCAAACACAGGTCCACAGCAGAGCACTGCTGACATGGCCTAGAAACACATGAAACTTTAGTTACAGAGAAAAGTAACATAATGAACCTTATGATATATGATGAACAGAATGCTTTTAGCTCAGAGCCATGCTGACAGGACTGCCACTTGTTTACTGTTTTGAGGGAACTATGGTGAAAATGGTAACAGATGACTTTGCAAGAATTCAATAATTATGTTGGTATAGGTTTTACTGGATTCAAGATCATCCTCAGTTTAAGTATTTTGGAGGGAATACTATTGCCCAGTTTCCCAATTATTCAGTAATTGGGAATGTTTTGTCATTTTACCCAGTCTTCACAAATCAAGCTACAGAAACAATTAAAATATAGGCAGATGCTTCAATAGTATGTTTCTGCAAAAATTGAAACTGTTTTACAACAGGTGATGCAGCTTACATAAGTAAATAAGCTATTTCTTTCCCAGCTTACTTATGCAGGGGAGTAGCAATTAGTTTTGCCACAGAAGTATATTATTACTGAGCAAGTCTCCAGGAAAGTGCGGGAGACAGTGCTGAGATGTACACTGGTACAGGTTCAGTATCCTGAGATACTGATTTTGGTACTATACTTAATTTCAGACCTTAAGTTCCTCTTGCTGCTTCTGATAACCTGCTAAAGAACAACTAAATAAAATTTTAAAATGCATTCTGGTTTTGAAAATAATTTGCCTTGAAAAGTGACAACAGAGAAAAAATACGTAACTTGAGTGCTATACTGTATGATAACACTGTCCATATGCATGTGAGCATACAAGTTTGCATTGAGTATGCCAGTTCAAATTTCTGTCAAATTGAAGGAAATCAACCCCACAACTACTTGCATTTTGACTGAAAAATCGCTGTTACTGATTTGGAGAGCGAAACTTTCATACCTTTAAAGCACAATACTGGTATCTTGTAATCTGATGATTTCTATCACTGTAACGGTCCAGTGGTGTGAACATAATACTGAAAGGTCCTGCCCACTGGCTGAATAAGATGAACAGGTGATGCCTCAAGCTCTGCTGAGGGAAGAGAAATCTCCTGTGGTGAACTAAGTGAACAGAAATAGAAATAGTTGTGATTTGTTAATATTAAACACACATTCATGTGGCACAAGGATGACATGAATTTCAAATTTCTACAAAAAAGGAGGTTTCTTTATACACTCAATATACACTTAGTCCAAAATATCTAAGCTCCTTTAAAAACCTAATGAAGGGAGTAAGACGCATCTTATTTCTAAGAACCTTCAGTTCTGAATTAATGAGTAGTTATACAAACATGTATATCTGACTTTAGAAAAGCATGCAAGAACCTAATTTATAAAATCAAGGGTTTCACTGCCTCTTGCATTCCTTTCATGTCAAACACTTGGTTTTTTTCCAATCCTTTAAATGTAAGCATAAACAATACATACATCTTACTCTAATACAGTAATAGGTAGGGACAATAAATAGAAGAAACTTGGTGCCTGTTTGTTTACAACAAAGATGTGGTATATGTTCTGAACAGATGAATTACCTGAGCAAATGAAAAAACATCTATGAATTCTTAACCATGTGGAGGGGGAAAAAAAATAAATAATTATTTTGAAGGAAGTTAAACACAGTTTTAAGTCCGCTCAACAAAACATGATGGCAGAGGTGGTACTATGTTTCTTAAAGATACTGGTAAACTGCTACTGGCCAATTATTTTTCAACTAGAAACTGTGCTGGAAGCCAACGAAGTTTAACTAAACAATACTTATGAAATCAGTATGAACAGTGACTAAAGGTGATAGATCTTGATATGATGAACATTTGTTTGCTAGGAGCTGTTATGGCTTTGTTAGTTACTGATACATTCTAAAGCGGTCTTGTTAGCAGAAATATATCTCTGAATTATTGAATTGTATCAGTTCTTACTGTATTCTATCAAAACACAAAACATAACTTTCATTGTGGAAAATTCATACAACACGCAGTCATTGCTTATGTACCTTGTAGAACATGAGAATGAACACAGAGAGGAAGGGCTCTGCAAAGTAAGGCCTCATGGCAAAGTAACTACTACAGAAATACTGTATTGCTAATGAACATCATTTAAAAGAGGAATAAAGGAAAGAAATTCAATATTCTGTTTGCTGTTGGCAGCTAAGAACTTGATATCCCTCAGTTCAAAGGGATTGTTTTAGAGAATAGCAGGGATGCCATTTTTTCTTTATTTTGTTCAACTATTATATAATTTTTATGTATCTTAGAGCTGAAAGCATCTATACAACTTTGAAAAAATGTGTGTACTGGAAACTTACATGAAAGAATTTGTACATTATTTATTCCCTCACTTTAGTCTTTTGAATTCCTTTGTATTTGTTGCTACCAATGCTGCCACATCTTGTCATAAATGATCTGGACATAGGAGATTTACACAGACTGAGTAAGCTCCAGACCTCATCTTCCAGTAATTATGTGGAGCCCTTTAAAGCAGTGGGGTTTTTTATTAATTTGATAATGGAATTACATTATGTTTCTGAAGTGATCTTGCAATATATAAAAAGAAGGAAGTCAATTGGAGAAATCTTTGTGATACAACTGGACTCGGGTTACATGGTCTCAAAACCTTTGGCAAGTTTTTCACTACATTTAATACTGTACATTTTCTGCATGTACCTATATTCTCCAGTGGGGTGGTCCTGTGGCATAATGGTTAGCACTCTGAACTCTGAATCCCAAGGGCACGAGTTCAAGTCTCAGTAGGGACCGTCCCCTGGGCAGTTAAATGCCTCCCTGCAATCTGATCCCATCAGATCTCAGATGCTGAGCGCAGGGTCAGCCCCGGTGTTAGTACTGGGTGCTGTAGACAGTCCCG
>JAWWEU010000001.1:49298728-49309772 GCA_035583155.1 Acropternis orthonyx | reverse complement strand
GTTCTGCGCACGCTGTGCCTCACCTAAAAAATCCACTGCGCAGACTGGAAGGGCACACCCATGTGGGGAGAGCCCTTCCCCAGATCTTCGTTCACGAAGTCTGGCCATTATATATATATTGTATATTCTCCAGTACCTGTCAGAATTTATGAAGGGTCTGGCAATTAAGTCAGAGGGAAGAAAATAAAACCTTATTTCAAAGAAATCTGGAGTCCTTAAGGGTCACAGACAATTTCTTTGCTAGCCTTTTTAAAGAGCTGATTATTATAAATGGCTATTTCAAGCTTCATCAAGCTTTACAGGTTTTTTTGTATTTAACTCTTAGTAGACTTCTGAACACATTTTTGTCTACGTTCTCCTTCACGTTCATTACATGACAATTCACAAGCAGTAAAAAAAAGCACAGAAGAAACAAGAAATAAAAAATTAGTTTTCCAATACCTATACTAAATGCAATTTCATAGTATGTTGAGGTAATTTAGCACCATACCTGGAACACACTGAATCAAGTTGGCAATCATTGCACTGAAATGTGCTCTCATATCCTTAAGGATTTCAACTTCTTTATCATTTTCAGCCTCCAAAAGCATGCGAGTCAGATCCACGTACTCTAGGAACAAGGCTCCAAGGGCTAACGTATCTCTTTCTAAGGCTCCATTTGTACTAGCATAAAGGAAAGTTGCACATTAATATAGAGTAACAGTGTAGTTATTCTACAGTTTTCTGAAAAAATGCAGAAAAATATTTCCATATCTGATAAGACTACACAATTCTTCAAAGAACATACCAACCTAATCTTAGTGTGGCAAACACTGAAAATTATTTCACTTAAAAGACCAGTATTTATGATGAGTGATATGATAGTCCTACCTGTCACTTATAACACCAGCATCAGCAAGTAGTTCAAAAATTCGCAGTAACTGCAGTCTTAGTAGATCTCGGCGTTCTCGACGTTTCTTGTTCTTGGAATTTAAAATAAGAACCGTTTTTATATGCCTTGGTGTGTACACTAAAAACTAGTAGCTTCAGAAACATCAGTATGGTTTCAAATTCCACTTCAAGAATTCTCTTCATGAAGGAACTCAAATCCTTAGTGATATTTCACCATAACACTGTACTTACACATCAACAAAGAGCAGAATATGATCAATTTTTTGTCTTTGGAACTATTATTGAAAAAATTGTTAACAGCTACCTTAGTATTTAATGAAAATGTGGAAATGAAATCATGAAATAATGGATAAAAAATAATTAATATTCAACGTTCATGTGCCAAAAACCATGCTATCTTCAGCTAACATGGATATTCACATTAACTTAATGTCATCTAGTTTGGGTGCTGGAAGCAATGTAAAGTGCAGAACATATATCCAAACCCCAGGGAGATATTTAGTAATTCTTGAACCTGAAAATGCTGCAGTGACATGATCACCCATATTCAAGATAGCTCCTAGCAGACACCACTCCAGTGCACTCATGGGTGTGTTGACTGCAGGGGCTGTACACACAGTTAATATACTCCTCCCACAGAACAGGACTGTACAGTTGTTAACTGGTTCATCGTATCTCTTTGTTTTCTAGAAAGCTGTCCTTTCTGTCTTCTATCCTGCCTGGAAAGATGTGAATGCAACAAGGCCTGTTCTTTGCTGAAAGGCTAAATTGACTTGTTTATATCCTGCATCTCCACCAAGCAAAAAGAAAAAAACATGAGAAGGTCAAAAAGCTGCTATTGCACTCAAAGAAATTTGCTGCCAGAACAAGAAAAGCTCAGAGAAAGCTCAGATTTTCCTCTTCAAAACATAAGAATGGCAATACTCAGTCAGATCAAAGGCTTATCTCATCTAAGACTGTGGCTCTGCCTGTGGCCAGCAGTAGATGCGTGGGAGAACAAAATGATGCTTTCCCTGGTATTCTGACCAAGAACTGGCAGTCTGCAACATCCTACCCAAAGGTTTTATTCAAATCATTATGCTATTTGATTAGTCCTATTCAGAGCCCTGTTTTTCTCCTGTTACATCTTAAAGGTTCCAGAAGCACATGTAGAGAAAAAAGCACCTTTTACTGTAACATGATATTTAACAGACAGAGCTGCCTCCTGCAACAGCGCCGGAGGAGACCTGGCAAGCTCCATGCCAGTGCCCACAGGGCAGATCTTGTGTAATGTCCATTTCAGTTTACCCCTGCAGTTCTTGGACATGCTGGTAATTCCCTTCCTTGTCATAGCATATGTCAGTTCAAGGACATTATTTCTGGTGTGTTGGATACCTGCCTGCTGACATGGAGGCCTGCTGTGTTCTCTACAGCTACGTGACCAACACGCTCACTACTGGGTTTACTGGTGGCACTGTTTGCAGGAAGGTGGCCCATTTCTTCACATTAGGAACTACACATGAATTAACATTGCAGTCTCTTGTTCTCATGTTCCTCGACTGACAATTCCACGTGATATAGTTGCTCTTACAGCATACTACAAACCTTGGAAATCTCACAATTCCTTTCCTGAGGGATATGTATGTCTCCAGAAAAGGTCTTTCAAGTCTAATGCAAAATGCAGAGGCAAGTGACTGCACTAACACCTATCAATCCACTTCTGCCCAGCATCAAAACAATCGACTTTCAAACCCACGACTTCATAGGGATGGAAGCCACACAAATGAACTGAGGTTCAAAGCAACACAGAGTGGAAATGGTAGTGGGCATTTGCCAGACACAGAATTAGTAAGAATTTCTCATGCAATGTAACTCGAATGAAGCACCTGCCAAATTAATTTTTTATTTCTGTATTTGGCATAGCTGAGAGGCTCTGTCCACCTATTAATGGTTTAACTTTTTCCTGACCACCATCCTCTGATGGCTTCTACTGTGACCTGGCAGATGGGGACAGCACACCAGGTCACCATGGTGGCACCTTACTGAAAGTGCTGTGGACGACAGAGTAGTGAATATACACTGTGTCTGGTGGCTTGGGGTCTTCTAAGGCTTGCTCTTGGCAGTGAGCTACTCCCAGAGCCACCTCAGATTCCTGTCTTGGAGCCAGATGGAAGGGTCCAAAACTGAGCAAAGGAGGGAAAACTGAGCAGAACAGCAACTGGGGTCCAGCACTGAAGCCCTTCCCATGGTTTTTCTGTTTAGCTGCACAGACTAACCCTGCCTGCCCTGCAAGTGGAAGTGCACCTAAATACTGCTACAACATGTGCCTATAGCCCAGCTGTAATAGAGTGTTATTTCTTCCAGATACTGAAAGTGAATTTCTAATATATCTAAGTTCCAGATCGGGAGGTTCCATATTTGACAGAAAATTTTCCCTCAGAATGGAGTTCTATATTGTACCATTTGTATCACTGATAGGATTTAAATTAAACCAGGTTTTAATGGAATTATTTTAAATTATACAATTAATAAAATTATTGTTGCACATAGAGATTAACTTCGTAGTTAGTAAAAAAGAATATATTTGTATTTCAAACAGAGAGAATTACTATTTTAAAATTGATTTTTCAGTTTAAATAAACTAGTACATTTAATTTTGCAACTAACCTCTGGTCTTCTTTCTAGGGCTTCTTTCATTAGCGGGTGAAGTTCTTCTACTAATTCCCTGAATTAAAAACATAAATATAAAAAAACATAAATCTAGTGCCCTTTGAAAAGAAACAGTATTTTTTCAATAAATATAACCAAATATCTAAAGTGCAAATAAAAATTTGAATATGTTTAAATCACAACAAAAATACAGCACTCGGATTAGAGACAAATAATTGAGAATATGATAAGAGGGGAAGTACCTGAAAACAAGGGAATTTGTTCTTCCAAATCCTAATACTAGTGATTCTGTTATTTCTATGCTTTCAAGTCTCATCAAAGGAACCAACTGCTTTAGCAAGACTCCAACAGATGGAGTTCCAATGGCCTAAAATATATTAAGAAATTATTAACATTTAATTTTCAGGATATCAATAATTAGTAAATACAATTTTAATTTTTTTACAAACAAACACTGTCCAAGAATCAGATGTATTTTAAAAACATGCTGAAATATTTTACTATTATGGATATCAACACAACAGTTTAACTGGATGTCTGCTACCTCACAATCATCTCAATAAGGTCTAACAAATTAATATATCTGGGAAATCTCTTTGCTTTAGTTCAGATTATTGTAATTTACTTAATTTGTTGCTTCATTAAAATAGTCCAGTAATTGCATTTGTGGAGCTACTGCTCTTCTCAGGGTGCTACTGCTTGAAACCATGTTTCATATATTATTCCTTCTGACAGGCTTATGACCAAAAGGGATACAAATCATTCAGAAATCTGCTGTACTGCTTAATGCTATAAATTTACAAATTGGAGCACTGTACAAGGAAAGAAAGGGGATGAGAAACTAAAGTTAACTTCAAAATACATGTCCAGACCTTTTATATTTTGAATATATATCACCCAGAATGCAAAAAAAAGAGTAGTATTTTGAGAATGCCATGGCTTTTGCCAAATATTTATCGATACCATGTCATACGGATGTTTTAGTTGTTGATTATGTGAGTTAAGTAGTTTGCATACCTCAAAACAAAACATTCCCCTAACTGGAACACTTTAATCAGGATACAATTTTGCATGCAGATGCAGTTTAAAACTCTCCTAAATAAATAATTGGTTTGAAGCAGGATGCATCACCTTATTATCATAGTTCACTGTTCCATCAGGAGTGGTAGCCATGATCTCCGGTGTTGAAGCACGCAAGTGTCCTGGGCTCATAATACTGGGCTTTGCTACTCCAAAACACAGAATAAGGTAGTTTCTCCATAAAGTGACATAGTTGTCTCCACTGCTTGCTGTACTTGTTTTCTTTGCGTTAACAGGAATACTAGAATTTAAAAACAAATTAAAATCATTAGAATAATTTCCGAGTCTCAATTACACTGTATTTAAAATATTTTAAAAGGCAATAAAGCACGCTATGCATCTACCAGCTTCAAATGAGCATGACATGGAACATGGGAAAAAAAATCAATGAAGGTAGAAGACTAGAGTTTTCCACCTTACACGTTACAATTATGAAACTCAAAACTGTGTGGCACTAATCTCTGGGTGGCACCTTGCAGGACTTGTGAACTGGCACTAAAAAAACCTTGTATTAAAGTCACACGCCTGTAAGAATGGAAAGTACATGCAAACTGCCACTTACTTTGGATCCACAAGCGGCATTATCAGCTGCAGCCTTGTGAAAGCGTATGGCCAAGCATAGCTGAGAGCTGTAGGACAGTGTTTAGGTAGATTCTCCTGCCTAAGAAAACTGAAGAGGCAGAGAACCCAAGGGTCTTTAACAGACTGTGCAAATATCCAGACATGAGAAGGACTTTTCACATCATAATGGCTATTTACTAGGACAGCATTCCACTCCACTAGCCACTGCAAATCCACACTGTGTGTTAACGGGATTGTTGTCTGTGGAGAGAAAAGAGAAATTACCACTCCTTGCTGTGCTAGTCAGAATCCAGGTACACAGGCAACACATTTGCTTTACTTTATTATTAATGCGCAGAATTAAAGCACAACATTCAAACCTTTGCCTATGGAAACTGCAACACCCAAACTTAGGTGCTTTTATTTCAGAAGAATGACCTAATCCATGTATTATAAAGCCAGAATGTCTCTTGCTTGCTCAGTTTCTGTTTTCAGCTGTGGAGAGTCCCCAGCTGACCACCAGTTCAATGTCCCCTTCTGTGCTGGTTTTGGCTGGGGTACAGTTAACTTTCTTCACAGTGGCTAGTATGGGGCTGTGTTCTGGATTTGTGCTGAACAGGGTTGATAATATAGAGAAGATTTTGTTATTGCTGAGCAGGGCTTACACAGAACCAAGGCATTTTCTGCTTTCCCTACTGCCATGCTGGTGAGGAAGTTGGGGCTGCATGGGAGGTTGGGAGGAGACACAGCCGGGACAAGTGATTCCCAACTGATCAAAAGGATATTCCAGACCAGATGACATCATGCTCAGTATATAAAGCGAGGGGAAGTAGGAGGAAGAGGGGACATTTGGAGTGATGGCATTTCTCTTCCCAAGTCACCATTACATGTGATGTGGCCCTGCTCTACTGGAGATGGCTGAACACCTGCCTGCCCATGGGAAGCACTGAATTAGTTCTCTGTTTTGCTTTGCTTGTGTGCATGGCTTTTGCTTTCCCTAGTAAACTGTCTTCATCTCACCAGTTTTCTAGCTTTTACTCCTCCTGATTCTCTCCCCCTTTCTGCTGGTGAAGGAGTGCATGAGCAGCTGTCTGGGGCTTGGCTGCTGGATGGGGTTAAACCACCAACAACCCTTTTTGGCAGCCAATGTGGGGCTCAAACCCACGACCCTGGAAAGGGCACTCACGTGGCAAGGACTATTTGTTGCTATAAACTTAATCAGGCTGAAAAGAGCCCCAAACTGAGTGTTTCTGATTGCCAGGAAAGGGCACTAATCTCTAAGATAGCATGCAAAAAAAAGTTGTCTCATATATCAGTTCTTCTACTGATATGTTTTCATTCAAAATGCTTAATCTCTGCCTCTTCTGCTGCATGTTAGACCATGAGGCCCACGAAAGAGTAAAAGCAGAGATTCAGCCCAGCTGTGAATTGCTTTAGAGCTTAGGCTCAGGTTTGCAGGCAGGGCCACTTCTGAGCACACAAGGGAGCTAAAGCTTATTCCATTCTCGAATAGATGATAGCAGCAAGTGACTACCGAGTGCCTCAGGCATTAGGTGGTACTGGCAATAAGATTGTCTCAACTGTTCTTTTGGATTCAGGCAGTTTTGATTATATGTTTTCCTTCTCTGTTTGTTTCTGTATGTAATAACTTCTATATCCATAGGATGATTATTTTCATGGAACAGATTGTCTGGGATATTGTGGTGCCTTGGAGCTCTTGGGTAGATGGCTGGAGTCTAAAAGCTGTATGATTTCTCAGTTTTATTTTTGGTATTTCATGTCTGATATCTGTTATGTAAAAACGAGTAACAATAGAGTAGTACTTACTGAATCTGAAACAGCCACATGAATGAAACTTTCAAGAATAGAAGAACTCAACTGATCCATGACATCAATCATAGGTCTGTCATCATCCTGCATAACACAGGGAACACAAGTTAACTACTCTCCTGACCAATTTATTTTCCTTCTTATTTTTCTGGTACATGAGAGAGAACCATCTAAAAATTCTGACATGAATCTAAAGTAGCTAAAAATATTTGTTGGCAATGATAGGTGCATTTTGTCTTTTTCATATTAATCTCAGAACCAAGTCCAGGCTGTGGTTTGAAATGAAGTTAATTTGCAGCTATAGCGAACAAAAGCACGTATCAGAAAATCCCAAATGACTTTGGATAGCTGGTATCAAAAGACTGAAAAATTAGCTTGCTGTTTATTGAAGCATTCCTTTGCCATGAACACACATATTTGTGTTCTTAGGCATTTAGATGGCTCACTGAGCTGAGACTGCCCGTACAAAACATGACTCTCCATATTTCTATACCCATAAAAAAGACTTAGAGGTCTTTACTATAGAAGGAAAATGTATGTGAATAAATCTAAATTTGTTTTGTGTGGTGTTTTTTTACAAAATGGTATGCTACAAGAATTAATTGCCAGTATAAATTTATAATCCTCACAATACAAGAATTATCCATGCCGTAAAAAAAGGTTTTACAGTGTATTTTACATTCACATCATACCAAGAGAAAACATTAAGTGGCTGTACATGTCTCCATTCAAATTCTTATAGAGGGCATATGTCATTAATGCTACATTGTTGAGTATGCAGAAAGATTTGCAGTGTTAAGGCAAATAGAAATAGTAAGCTGAGATAAATGCTTTTTTATAAATTAAACACACACCTTCTACACTGCAGCAATTATGCTAAAAGCAACTGTGATAGCAGTTTTGAATTTATCTTCGGAAAATTTTCATTTAAAGTTCCAGAATTAAAAAAAACCCCATACCTCTGCCTGGCCAAGTGCCAGGAATAAAGACCGGACTTCTCTGAGGATGAGAACAGCCAGTTTACGGGTAGCAACCTGGAAACTACACAGTAGAACCAGCGCAAATCCTTCGACCGCGTGCAGTACGTTAGAATAGGGGCTTCTTTCAGACTGCATCCTGTGGCTGGATCCATTTGGTATCAACTGTAGAAAAGAGAAAGGGAAAAGATGGGAGTGGTGGTGCTTGAAAACCAGGTCTGCAAGAAATATTCTATTTAACTAGGACATATAAAGAAATAAAACACACAGGCCATGTAAATGCCAGACCAGGAAACTGACAGCATTCCCTCAACCAACCAAGTTTTGTTGCTTTATGTTACCTTGTTCCACGAAAGCAATTTCTGAGTAGTCTTTTGGCCAAACCCTTCCCTCTAATTTTCTATAAATCTACACACTTTTTTCCGTTCTCCACTGAAAAGTGAATTAATAAATCAGACTGTGTACAATTTGCACTTTTTATAATCCAGACAGCAGGTCCTCAGGTCCTTCTTTGATCCTGTAGCAGCCAATCCTTAGGTGGATGGCCTCTAGAACCTGACCCCATAAGTAAAGTGTAACAATATTTCATGAAAAGTATGTAAGCATTTATCTTTTCTACATTTTTTTTGTACTCATGTTATTACCTATTAATTCATGGTCCTCTGTGATATAAAGCAGACTTCAGTCTTGCCCAAAGGAACACTTTTACAATATGATTAGTTTAGGAGATAAGAAGCCTAGAAATCATTTCTCATAATGAAAATATCTATGGGACACTGCAGATGGGAGGAGCAGGAGAAAAGCTGTTCAGTTCCCAGAAATGTTTGTAACACATGGAGACAGCAGGCTATTTTAACAACCAGGTTCTTTGATGTTTCTGAATCAACCAAATGAAATAGCGATGAGAAAAGAAGATCTATTTAATTCTTCACAGCATTCCCACTAGCATTATCAATCTGTTTCAGTCCTGGGAAAATGTCCTTCTGCCATATCTAAATACACATATTTCACTTTATGTGCTTTTGCTGATGTGCATATTTTAGTTTGACATGCATTCTCTTATGTTGCTCAACAACATCTGCTGTATTACACAAGGACGTAGCTGTCCTCAAAAGACATGTGAACTAATTACCTCAAAAAATTTTACATAGCAAATTCTTCTCAGGTGAGTAAATACAAAACACACAAACCACAGCAATATCAAGGAATATAATTTCTGCCTTCAATTAGTGTAAATGTTAGGACACAGATCTCTTGATTTCATACCTCTCCAGATCTGGTTTTTGCCTGTTCAGAAGCTTTTCCTGGAGTGTGTATTACAAGTTTCCACTGTGTAAGCAATTGTAGCAGCAACTTCAGTGAAGTATCAAGAAGGGTATGATGCATATCATTCACTTCGCGTAGCAGAAAATTAGTGAAACCAAACAATACATCCTCTCGCCAGTCGACAAAGTCAACAAGTAGACCCTGAAGAGAATTCTGTGCAATGTGTCGAAGTTCATCATCCATGTGGATTGACAGCCTGTAAGTAAAGTAAACATCAGATAACAAAAAATCTAAGGAGTGTTTACTCTTGTAGGAAGCATGTGTTTCTCAGCAACACAACACAGATGGAAGACTCCCACTGACAGTGATGCTATCATAGTTCCATTATTACTGACCACAATTAACATCCTTGACCTGTTTTTATATTGTAATTCTTGCCATAGCAGCACCTGAAGATATTCAAGGATTCAAAAGAAGTGTGGTCTGCTCCTAAAACACAGTATCTCTAAAGTACATGATTTGGCAATTTTGCTGTCTCCTCAAACCAAGTGTATCTTTTATTTAGTCACTTATAAAAGAACTTCTATTTAGTTTTGATAACAAAAGGCTTAGAAATTAATACATAATTTCACAATGTATATATTTACTTGTTAAATTTAAATATAAAAATAAATGAATCACAACACCTCAGATGCCTAAAACTTAAAACAAATCTTTAGCCCAGGGGCAAATCAAAATTATTGAAAGCAAATCTTCAAAAAAATTGAAAAGAAGCATTAGATTTTAAAAAAATTGCTTTATATTTTGAATAACTTAGCATAGGGAAATGGGGAAAATGGCCTCAGGACTTTCCATACTTTTAGAAACACCTCCAGAAAAACCACTTGGAATCCCTCAAAATCCTTCTGAAAGATGATGATATTTCTGATCCCATTTTCAAATTTTATCTTGTTCTGCATTTGCATCATGTTGAAGTTCGACATAAAAATTCTTCATATTTTCTTCTCAGAAAGAAATTATACAGTTGCTTCTGTGTTGCTAGTTGGCAGAATAAAGCAAATTCAGATTAGCGTGTTCTGCATTTTTTGGTTCATTGCCTTTATGATGTATTTTGTTTTAATTACCCATGAGACTGTAATTTCCTGTAGTGTGTTAGAACTCATTTTTGAAGTATTTTATCTATATTTAATCTACATAGTTGAAAAGGAGGACTCATTATAATGAAATGGACAGAAAGCTAGGAGAAAAAAACCAAAATAGCAAATGGAACAGAATCAAATTCCATTCAGTTGGAAGTGTATGATGAAAAGTATGTGGTTCATAAAAAATTTGGTTCATTATAGTTGCCTAATTTGGAGGCAGGGGACATTTCATTTAAGTGAAAGGAAAACAACTGCCATGAAACTTCACCTCTGGCCAACACAACTCCAAAAATAACTGTTATGTTTTAATAAATTTAGAAACACAGTATTTTGTTGTGCTAAGAAAGGATAATTTTTGTGTCCTCTTTGGAAAGCCAAAACCAGAAATACAAGCAAAACCTTTTGAGACTATGATTAAGTAGTCTATTAAATGACTTCCACAATGACACAAAGTAATAACAGGAAAGAGGATACAAAAGACATACATCCCCAAAGCCGAAGTTACTGCCCAATAGCATTATCTAATGAAATGAAATTCAAATTGAGCATCAGAATGCCTCTGTGTATTACCACTGTGTGCTGGTTTAAAGGTAAACCAGCAGGAGGAATGAGTCTAACTCACAAACAGATTACAAGTCAGAATTATAG
>JAWWEU010000001.1:49238319-49298604 GCA_035583155.1 Acropternis orthonyx | reverse complement strand
TACAGCGCCCACAGTCTCCTGGTTTTCTTCTGAATACATGGATGCCAGGAAATTGGCATACACAGCTGGCCCCTGGCGTGAAAGGCTCCACCACATTTGTGATGTGCATCTGACCTTGTCTGGATCGTTAGTGGTTTGCCCTTTAGTGAAAATAAAATACTTTACAGCTTTCCATCCCAACAACAAGTTCCACTGGCAGAACAGCTTCCAAGGTTCCTATGAAAAACAGGTAGAAACTGAAACCTTACCTCTTCAAAGTTTTTTATCCCTGTATTAAGTTCAGTCTCTGACCCAGAAAAGACACAATATTGTAATGCAGTGTTCTCCAGAACAGCAAAGACTTACCTCCTGGGCCTACTATTTCGTAACTGGGAGGAGTCAGTATGGACTCAAACAAACATGTGACCGTATACAGAATGTAGAAGCAGCTCTGGTGCTGGGGTGTTCTGCTGACTTTTAGGCCAGGTTTTAATTTCTCAAACAGTTTATTACTTTCTTCTCTGAAAGTATGTTTTTCTAGACAGTTTTCAGTTCATGCTGTCCCTGGCTAAACAGACCTAATTTTTTCAACTCAGTGATTTTTTTATCCCCTTGTTCTCTGGTCAGTCTCTTCTGCAACTACAACGCCCCAGCTTGGACATTGCTCTCCAAATCCAGCATCCTTCATACTGATTAGACAAGAAGAACTTTTTCAAAAATCACTTAGACTTATTCCTATTTATACACATGAATGAGGTTTGTCTTTCCATAGCAACATCACTTCTTTGCATCTGCTCAGTTTTAATTCTGCTCAGCAATACTGAGACTGTACAGAGTTATTTGAACACCACTCTATGAACCAACAACTGTTTAATTGCTTTCCAACCTGTTATGTACCTACTTATTTTACCTAAATTGTGTTTCCCCTGTTTATACTTAAGATTCTGATTTAAAACAGTATCAATATCTCAAAGATGCTGTAGCATGAGCACATGTATGAGAGGAGAACAGATTCCCAAAGTTCCCCTTGCTGGGCAAAGGCTGAGCATGAAATTGCTTCCGAAGTTTCTCTATAGATGCCCTCCTCAGCTCCTCTTGATGTCTCACCTTCTCACAGTCAGAGTTAGACAACTCAGCAAACTTACTGCTTGCATTGTCCCACATGACAATTACCCAAGAAATGCTTAGAATCATGGCTGACCTTTTCTGCATGAAGTTTGATGACACAATGAAGACCAATGGTTATACTGACAGTTGTCAGACTTAAGGGGGGGGAACACTAATTTATAATGAAATCCACATTGGTCTCCAAACTTTCTTAAGAGTAGTGACAGGTCTGACATGGACAACTTTCTGAGAAAGAAGAGCCGTGACCTGAATAGGTATGTGCTTTCTACCAGATCACTTTAGGGTATTAATAAGGACAGAACACTAGTTAAAATACTGGATTGATGAAAACATCGTTCTAAATTTCTCTTAAGCAGAATTGATACAACTATGTAATACAGTATCTATATAATTTGATAATGTAATGATTCAAACAACCTCCAAGTGATTTACAGCAGACAATGTGAACACCAGGAAATGAAGCTGCACTGCATCTGACGATTTGGCTTGTTTGGCCATCTGCACTCTGTACTGCTAGCAGAATTAATTGTTTCACTGTTTTAGCACATCACTGGGAGTTGGTTGTTCATAGAGCAGAAAAAACTGCTTTTCCATGTAACCCTCTGGCTCCCACATCTGCCATTCCTTACAGATGTTTGAAAAGCAAGAAGAGGGTGGCAAAGACTGACTTGCCATGGTTACCTGAGAGCAACATGCTGCAAAGGCCTCATGGTTCAATTTAATACCACAACCCACTTGCATAAATAACACAAGCTGGGGTCTTAGATACTTGAACTGAAGTGTTGGAGTCTTTGGTACTTGAATATCCAAGTCTTGACACTTGAACCGAAATTTAACAGACCTTTCTGTACTGAACAGTACCTGTTATCATAATTATTTGCTATAAGTCACTGATTTGATGTCCTGAAACCGAACCGGCTTAGCTGCCATGTTGGAGACTACCTTGTTCCATGAAGTCTATCTAGACAAATTAAATGGAAGGATATTATATTTAAAGCTATCTTTATGTCTTATAAGAATAATAATTTTACAAGTTTTTTTGTAAGATACCACATCTAGAACATTCTGTTTTACCAAAGAGACACAGGGGGACCATAAATAAAAACTAAACAGGTATCTCCATCCTTTTCCACTGCATAGAAAAGATGTTTCCCTCTGTTTATCAGAATGCTGTGATGGTTAGAAAAAGCTAATAAACGGAGCCATAATGAATAGAAGTGAATATCATGTAACCTACATAGTGATGGACAAGAGTTCTGGATGACATACTGACTCTTTTATGAAATTAGGAGTCCATAATATAAACACAAAAGCTGTAAAAAGATGCAAGACTTCCATGTCTTATTCATTAAGAGCTATTTACATTTTAAAAGCATATGGTTTTGTCTAAGAAACCATTTACACCTTCTGTGACTCAGTTTTTCATACTGTTCCCCTTGGGCAGTCATTTAATGCTTGAACAGCTCACCTTGCCAGCAAGTCGATCAACTCAAGTTTTGACATTCCATCAGGAAGCAATCGAGGAATAGCAGCAACGCATGTTCTGAACAGATCGATTTTTGGTTTTCTTTCCCCACTGAAAAATCAAACCAGAATTTTGACTAAGCTTGAGAAGGAACTATGTTAAATGATCAATCTCCAATTTTTCAGAAAAGGGCTGGACATAACAAAATGCCAGAGGCCTACTAAGAACATCACAATAGAAAGCTGGACACTATAATGAAATAAGATGGAAACATATGTACATTTTTACATTTTGATTGAAGAGTTTTGATTTTGACATTTTCCATGCATTGTATCTATACAGTACTTGAAAAAATCAATTGTGAATGATTCATTTGTTTCTTTCTGAGAGAAACTGGCAGATACATAAAAAATGGAGGTATAATGCAGGAGGAATAATTCCTCCATCAAGATCACCATTTATATGATGCAAGCTTCCGATGAGGCAATGAGGAAAGAATTGGGGTGTTCCCATCACAGTGCAACTATATTGCACCAGTTGTATAAATGAAATACCATTCATGTAACAAGTTCAAATAACATGGCTGAAGATCGAGACAGTAGCCCCCAATAGGGCACAGAACTACGGAAAACCATCACAATACATTATTACACTGAAAAAAGTACATAATTTAGAGTAGGTATGGCCAGAGGGTTTCTCTTGATCACTGCCAGAGATAGCAGCCCTTTGGCAACTCTTATCTGCTAAAACATGTTTTAGCTGCCCCAAGGCTGTTCCAGTCTGTGGAATGCCTCGACTGCTTCCCAGCAGCCTGGGAAAGTCATTGAGTCTAAAGTTCAGCATGAACCAAACACTAGGCTGGAAGCCTACAAGTCTTCTACAAGCAGCTCAAGTTTCAGCTGTTGATTATTTTCAAAACAGATGAAGTTGTTTTCTGACTTCCAATGTTTTTTGGTAAGTGTGCGGATTAAGTAAGGCCTTCATACAGACTCCAAAACGTGGATTTTTGTTTGCTCATTTTTATGTCAATGACCTATTATGTGATCGTTGAGTGTAGACGAAATTACCAGAGCGTAACAGCACTTCAAACTGTGCAGTTCTTCCCACAATAATATTAATTATTAGCCTGTAATATGCTTTGGAGGGATCAAAACAAGCAGTCTTATTTAGGGGCTGTACTATAAACATGCAGAGAAGACTGTTCATCTTTTAATATGCTTCCAATAGAGCTAGAAAAGAAAGATGGGGAAAACAAGTCTAAAATAAGGTTTATGGAGTAACGCTGACCATTCACTGAAATAACGGGCACAAAAAAGGCATAAACTGACATCAGACTTACTTAATCCAAAGATTAAAGACAGTTTTGTAGTGAATGCCATTCTGACTCTTAACACCTTATATACTTATCAGCTTGGATATGTAATTATATTAATAAAATTTTGAATTTTTGACAGTTCTAATTAACTGTCTTAAACTGTACAGTAAGGGAAACTATTTTCATAATGAGTTATCTCTGTCTCACTGTATCTATATTCCAACAGCTAGAGCTTGAAAGGTGTCAGTATCCATCTGGAAAAAGAGTGAAATACAGTATCTCACTGAGAATTTGGTAATAAACAAAACCCTTCCAAACTATTATTGCTAATGCAAATGCTACCTGGATTAATAACTAGTACAAAATACTACATTCTTATAGCTGTAAATATTAAAGTGCCATGGGTAATTTTATCTGCAGGCAAACCAAGTCTTCCTTGCTGACTTGAAATGGAAAGTGAACTTTGCAGGGTTTCCTTACTATCAGTCTCCCAGCGAGGGTAAAGAGTTTGTCTAATTCAAAGGAAGACTTGTAAAATAATAGTTTGAGTGGAAACTCTTCTGAAGGCAAATGAATAACTATTTATAAATATAAAACCTGTGGGTGTTCTGTGGCTTATCAGCTGCTCAGGAGAGTGGCAGGGGAAGATCCAAAGCCGAGGCTCAAGTTCTCAGCTTATCATCTGAGCTACCAGGCACAGCACACGGAGTGTCTGGCAAGGGGGGGCTCACAGAGCTCTGCAGTCATCTCCGGCTGACTAGGGATACAACAGGACAAGCTGTCCTCACCTGGACACTTGTGTTTCCACACCAGCAGTGTCACATTTTAGTTTGGTATTGTCATCAAAAACCTTTGAAATACTTACAAGGACAAGTTATGTTAGAAAAATGGAAGTCCTATTCTGACTAGATGTTGGAAAGTAATTATAACAAGTATTGAAATTCACATTCCAGTGCAGGATGCAAAGGATGCTCCGTATTCAGGCTTTTAGTAAGACTCTCATTTACTATTTCAACAATAAATACTTAAAGATCAGTCAATAAATACAGTCGCAAGTCTAACACTGCCAAAGAAAATTCCAGAATCTGTATACTTTAAAATGTTACATCTATTAATTGCCTAGCTACTTCTCTCTGATTCTTATTTTGTTATTCAAACTACTGCTATTATATTCACTTTATACAGTTTACACATAAATGACATGTAACTATGACAAAAGCAATAACTTTGTAATGTAGATAAATCTAGCGTGGCATCTATGAATTAAAGTCCGCAAGAATTCAGAATAAATATGTAACTCTAGTGAAGCATGGAATTCTGTGGATAAAACAGTAAGCAATTACATAAGAACAGTATGTTGGCTTTTCCACATATCCACAATACAGTATTTGAAGGAATAATTTTAAGCGCTGATAGTATCAGCCTATGATGTTTTTCATAAATTCACATGATTTTAGATAGACTGATGATTAAGCATCTCAGATAATTTTTTTACTTGGAAGAACAAGTAAAAATGTGTTATAATGTGGTTTGCCTTTCAAGTGTATATATTAAAGTGGAGCTCATCTGGATATAAAGAACAACACAAAATACAGTAACTTACACATCTAGATCTTCCAATCTTTGTTTCTCACAATAGTTACTACAAAACTGTAAGATTTCCTGAAATTTAAAACTCTTTTAAGTTCACTGACTCCAAAAATAAACAACACTTTGGTGATGCTGAGAAACCATCAAAAGGATATTTATAGCTAAGGTTAAGTAGACTTCTTATCTAAGTGCTCAAGGTTTTACTATGCAATTATCTTTTGGGAATAAAATGTGAGTTTCAGAACTCGCTTTCCCTACCACAAAAGCCTGGATACCCAAAATGGTTATGAAAACTGTCTGTGAGCACTGAACAGGACATGGGGTAGGACTATAAGAAAAGTATGAAATACTATTGGATAGTAATATTAGCATTGACTATAAATAGGTAAGACAACGCTGGCAACACAGCTTACAGTCTCATCAAGAGGCACTGCAACAAACAAGGGCAGAGGAATGGTATTAAAACACAAAAATTCTCTCAGTTGTAAAAGGTAGCTGAATTTGGCCTGTCATTGCAGTCTGTCTACTACTAACAGTATTTTTACACAAGTTGACTTTTTTTGGCAATAAATAAAAAATAATCTCAAAGAGACCAGTGTCCTTTTCATTAAAACTCAAGCGTTTTTTTTCCAGGGCTTGTTTTTTTTCTAGAATAAGTGCCACGTCCACTGCTATAACAGGAAAGAGATGCAAGGTCTCCTTACAGCTGAGCTCTCTACAACCTGTACTGTGCATGTGTCAAATGATGTCTCTGTGTCTCTAACCAGTACTACATGTCCACCTTACTAGAATTCTCTCCAGGAAACTTCCCTCTTTAATAATTTTATATAAGAGTGTAAAATGCTGCTGTTCAACACAGCTTGAAATGCACTGGTTTGATTCCAATGGGGGACTGCTTAAATCCAAGACTTCTCACAGAATTACTTGGGTTTTTAATTAAGATTTGATTTTGATTACAGGCATGAGTAGTAATGCGAATTTTGAAAGATTACTATTAATAGGGATTTACAGAATTTGCTGCATTCATTTTGAAGCTCAGTGATGCAAATATACCCTGAGACAGTGTTCTGAAGCATAGTTTGCCAGGTTTTCCACTTGAGCTTTCAGCTTCTACCATCTAAACATCCATAGGATTCACACATTCTTTTGCATACATCAAGAACATCTGTCCAGTTCCAAACACTGCAACAGGCAAAGAAGCACAATCAACTTGTCAGAAACAGTTTTTCCAAGTATATACTAAATAAGCTAAATGTTCCCGTTTCTTGCTGTTCTTCTGATGACTCATGCTAGACAGAAATAGAGAAAAAGTTCCAAAATTACATCTCAGTATTGTATAGGATTTACAGTTCCTTAGCACTCACGTAATCATGTCTTCAGGTTCTTTGTTAAGCATCTGTATGTTGGTTAGCATCATGCACCGACCCACTTCCTTGTCAAGGTGTCTGAGTATGTTGTCCACGGCTTTCCTTACTTGAGAATAATATAATGACATACCTGCAACAATATGCATTTTGGTATAATTTGGGATATTTACAGATACATGTATTTTGAAAAACAAAGCTGCTTACTCATGCTGTGCTGCATGAAGGAAGATAAATGTTTTCCTCATGAGATAGCATATTCCACTAGGAATGATATCCTGATTCAGTCAGAGTATGTTGCCTGCTCCAAAAGGAATGCTTACATATTATACACGAAAACTAGAATATTGTATCACAATCTAGCAAAGAAATGGCTAACAAAATACAAAAATTTAATCGTGCAAACATTTGTTATCAAGTACTATGTTGTACATTTCAATCACAGGGGGTCTTATATTGCTTATTTTCTTCACATTACTGCAGTGATCTAGCACAGTACAACACAGGTCTTTGCCATTGGTGTAGACTTTGTTTCATTCACATAACTTTGGGGACTTTATGAAGTGTAAAGCTGAGCAGCCAGATTTTGTTTTTTGCCAACAAAACCAGGGCATGATACTGAGGCTCTTCTCCTACAGCAGAGGGTTCCCTCTCTCCGTTGCCTATGAAGGAAGCCCAGGGTAACAGTGCTATTAACTTAGGCACTTTATTTTACATTTAAAAGTTTCATGATTTTCAAAATTTCTTTTGGTGTGAGATACTGCAATTAAAATGGGGATATTGAAGGAATCTTTGATGGTTTTGAAAGCTGGTACATCTTCTGAACATTCTGCTATTTCTAACAGGATGAATATCCATGAATACACACACCTATTCAGCACTGAAAGGAGCTAATTCTTAAATATCTGTGTACTTAACCCTTCCCAGAACACAGGGTTCCCAGCACTTGTGGAGCACAACTAAGGACTTTTCAGAAAAACCTAAGAAAAGCAGTACTTGTCAAACCAAACCATACATTTCATTAGAATGCACAATAAAATAAATGTTTAAAATAATCAATTGAATACTTAAAGACTTTTTCACATCCATTCTCATCCAAGTTTCTATATTGTTCATTCTCTTACTAACCTATCATTTTAGCTTCCTCCTCTGTAAGGGTTTTGCTCAGATACGTTTTCTTCACTCTGAGAGTGTTTCCAGAGGGAAGGACAGCTCCAGTCACTGGCATTGGAGGTTCACCATCTTTTTGCTGCAAGCTATCAGCAATTACCAAGAAAGCTCTCAGACCAATATTCATTCTCTGTAAAGTTCAGAAGACAGATGAGTATCATAATCAAATAGTCATATTCTCCTCATATTCTTCATTCACTTTGAAATTTTGAGTATGCACTTGCCAGCATTTTCTTTCTGTATTTTTACTACATTAGCTACTCTGATATATTTAACAAAAAGTGCCTATGAAATAAATAGTGAATTCACATCTCTGCTATGAGCAGTGCTCTCCCCTCTGAGAACTTTATTTCTAAGTATTTGCATTAGTACATTATCTTTTTATCTGCAGGATAAAACACATGAATCTGACCTGAAGTTTACTAATGCATTGTAAGCAGACCTCCAGTTAAACACAAACATCCTATGTGGCCCATTATGAAAAAAAAGATCAATAGTTGTTGTGAAAGGCCCCTGGGTTGATCATACTGAGAGAAAAGTCCAGAATGAGACTCAGTGCCAGACTACAATGTGAGAACATCAGGAAGATGAGTTTAAGTGACCTGAATGCCTTCTGGGAATTCACCAGCGGAAAACTTTCAGGCTTTGCATTGCAATGACTGAAAGACTAGAATGTTTTTGATTTCTCAGGAATGTGTTCCAAAAACTCAGAGGCTATCCTACTGACAGTCTCCCAGAGACACATTTACATATATCATGGGCTTCTTTTTTGGAGAACGCTAAAATCTACGTACATAAAAAAGTGGCCCTATAATTTCACTGTTTTCGGATTTACAGTGTTGTTGAGAAACAGTAAAATTTCAGATGTTTTTTCATTAAGAAGCTAAGGACTTTGGCCACCCCCTATCAGCTCGACTATGTGCAATGCTAGTGCACAGCATCCTTTGCAGGACCTTCCTCAGTCAATACTCAAGTGACTGACCCAGAGCATGGCAGGCACTACCTGCTCAAAAACTCCGTCTAAATTTTCTTTACTCTACTGCAGAAAGATGAAACCTGTGCTCAAAGTAAAGCTTGCCTTTCACTTTTGCTGCTTTTGGCAGTAAAAAGTTTAAGCTCACTTTTTTTTGGATTAAATATAATTTTGGTAAAGTAACTCTATTGTAACATCTTAGTAAAATAGATACAACTGTTACATACTTCAAAAGATTACTATGGGCATGTTTTTGTGATAATCAGAAATTATTTTTATTTTTTGTGTGCTTATTCTTAAATTTCCACTGAAAATTCTTTTCAAAACTGTAAGTAAATGCATAATTTTTAAAATATTTTTTTTATTCTTTTCCTATTCATTTGTATTTCGATTTTTTGAAAGTTTTTCAAATTTCTGATCACTTTCTCTAGGACAAATACTAGGAAGCTGACTCATGACACCAACACCTGCAAAGCTTTGCTGGTCAAAGTGGTAAAACTTTATTAGAATATTTTCTTTTTTGTCATCTTCAATTCTTATTGTATCATGTACTCTTTTACAGTAAAAATGTTTTGAAAAACACTGAAATTGTTACAGAAAAATTATTGTTATATTAAAATAGTTTAAGGCACTGCATATAATAACAACAGAGTGGTAAGAACATCAATAATTTTATTTATATTTATTTATATTTTCCTTTTTGTTTTATACATTTGTACTACTTCACATTCAATATTCTTCACTGAGAAAACATGAGATAGGCATAAACAATGTGACATTTTCCAGGTAAAAGTCCACAGATGTATTTTACCAATAAATAAAATTCAAGGTTTGGCCTGAAAACTGGACAAAGGTGAGAGCATGCTTAGAATGGAACCAGGAAGTACATGTAGCACAATACAATGCACACTAACTTAAAATAAAAAGCAGATGTACATCATACCTCAGGGTTGAGACTGAAAGCTTTCGCTGGTTTTCCGACACAAAGGAAGTCAAAGATAATTTCCTTCATTGCAAAATCTAAACGCTCCTAAAACAGTAAAAATACTGTAAATCATTAAGCTGCCCACTTCTGCTACTTATTTTCTTTAAGGCAAAAGCATGATGAAAACCAGTTTAACCAGGATTTATTTAAATATACGGAAAAACAGAAGTATGTAGAACATATTATCAGATCTAAGCTTTTAACACTGCTTTATGTTGACAAAATCAAAAATTTATAGCATTTAAATAGAAAATGATCCATTTTGGAAATAAAGTGTTTAATTATTTCATTTAAACTGCGGAAATTATGGTACTAACACAGTATTTTACATAAAAGGAGCTTGTTCACAGATGGCACAGTTCAGGGAAGACTTTAAGCATCTGTTTGATTCAATCCTATTCAGAGACTTTAAGTATGTGCTTAAGCACTTTGCTCAATGGGAATGTTTTGTGAATTTAAGTCATAAAAGAGGTGAAACCTGCAGCACTGCAGGTTAGTTTATTTTAGCAATTCCCATTTGAACTGGTGAAAACTAAAGTATCAACTACATGCTGAACTTTGCCTGACTTACAGCTTGGAAAGCAGCACAACTTATTGTCCTGTACAGTAGGGATGATTCAGTACCAAGATAAAACATGGCTTACTACTTTGAACTTTATTGACAGTCAGAGCATGTCAACAAACGCATTTTCTGACTTGGTGGAAATTAAAAAAACTGACAAAAACTCAACTGAGTTGAAGAGAACACATTTTTAATCCATTTTCAGTGGAACCTGTTGTTCAAAAGAAGTTTGGCCCAGCTCAGTCTATAATTTCATCATTGGCTAGAAGAAAGATACTGACAGTGGGGTTCTAAAAAATTCAGTCATTAGAAGTTTACTTATTCGTTAATTTGTTATTGGGAAAACAAACTGTTCATTACATGGAAAGATACACACATGGTTCTCCCATACCTGTGCAATAAACTGTATTATCTTCACGAAGATGTTCAGAGGCATATCTCTTGGCACAACACCACGGGATCCTTTCGGGAAAAGCGTTGTGACAATAGTAATCAGTCGACTGCAAAAGCAAAAAAGAATTAGACATTTCTGGACCTTGCAGACTTTCACTTGCCTTGACACTCCATTTAGAAAGACCAGAAAGTATTTCCTTTGAAATGAAAATGTCATGGGGTACCTTGTTCTGATCCTTTGCTACAAATTCAGTGTCATTATTTCATTACTATATTAGGAGTAACAATAAACCAGTCAATGGCCACTACAAAAATATTTTTAACTTTCCCCACGCAAAGAGTGATTTTTAGGTTTTCTAAAAGCAGAAACACTTTATACAGTCGTTATAATAGAGGGTAGAATAGCTGACTGTGACAGTATTTTGTTGGGTTGAGTTTCTTTCACAACAAGAATAGGTAATTCAAAGGAATTCAGGAGAACTATAAAATCTCTTCACTGGCAACATCCACTCTACAAGCAATTTTCATTACAAATAAAGCATTTTACCTTTGGGTAGCTGTGTTGCTTTCACATTTAATTCTGATCATGTAAACCCACAGTAGTCTGTACAGAGATTCCAGTGCAACTCGAGCCATTTTGGGGTCCTTATTCTAAGAGAAATATATAACATTAAGAATAAACTTCAGGAACAAATCAGAAAGGAAGTCTTGCACTTAACAAATGTCAGGGTTCAGAGTTTTGATAATGAAACCACAAAAAAGACAGTGCCTCACAGCTGCTTTGTGTTCCATTCCTGTAGCTGCAGGATGCTTATGCATCTGACCTACTTCTCCTGTTATTACTTAAGATGTTGAAAACCCCAAGTATCAAGTTAGATACACGTTGCAATTTAAAATCTGAGTTTGAAAACCACCTCAGTTCAACTCTGAAAACCTCACCCTCAGTAGATTCCATCAATTCAAAAGCTGTTGCCCTGTGATGGAGGCCTGGTATGAAGAAACACAGCAGATAAAGAAATGTGCTGTATGTATTCAAAAGTGAAAGGACAAAAATCTGTGGACACTTAGGCTGGCCTAATGAACATGGCATCTGGGATCAGCTGGACTGAACTGGATTATCTGTCTGGATTGCTGTTTATTTTTGGAAACTTTTGAACTAGTACACTTGTCTTTGGTTCTTTTCACTTGTACAGAGTTTCCTGTTTCTGTGGCCATTTGAAGGGCTTTCAGAGTAGGGACAAGTATGTGCAGTCCAACCAGATGCTCTCCCACATGCTGGGCCATCTGTTGGGTTAAAATTTGAATGAGTCCAGTACACTCTGACCCGAGATAAGATTTGCCTGGCCCACTGCAAATCTCCATGGCAAAGGTCTGAGACACTGCCTGAGTACAAATGTTGAGTCACAGATCAAAGACTGTGGTTTGATCAAAGAACCCTGCAACTGATGTCATCAGTAATTCTTGAATGTGTACTGGTCTGGGACCTCCAAAATCGAGGGAAGGCAATTTGCCAATGATATGGGAGATAACTTCAACTTTCAACCTGGCATCTGTCACAGTTAGGAATAGAAACACTGTCCTTGAGTTGCATTTTCCATTTAACTCCTTGACAACATGTTTTTTTTGCAATAAACCTTTATATGGACAGAACACTGAATATAATTTTTGTTTATGACAGATGCAAACAATGGTTGTCACACATGATTAGAGTAAATAGTAAAAGGAATGCCAAAGTTTACTTTGTCTATTAATCTTTGCAGAATTTTAAAATCATAACACTGGTTACAATTGATTTGTTTATTAACCTGTTTACTTTCAATTCATTTTTCATCCGGTATAATCATGTCAGTCCTTGCAAGCTTCAGACCTAAGAATTTGATTTCTTCAACCAGTGATGAAGCATGTTGATCAAGGTTTATTCCTATCCCAAAGCTTTCAAGAAAACAGCAGTGTAGCTGAGGTAAGGTAAGAAGAGGCTGTGTAGCAGAGGAGGAAGCCATCTCTGTTAGCAAACATCCAAATATTTCAGCAATGAGATAGTTCAGCTGTGACAGTAAGTGAGAAGAGATGGAAGAGAAAAGGGGTGAGACCAGTATCAGTGGAGTTTTCAAAAAACAGTAGACCGGTTTTCCATCAGAAACAGCAGGATTAAGAGGAAAGATAATAAGTCTGAGAAACATCCAGGGAAATTACAGGCATGTTGGTGAGCAAAATCTGCCCCAGTTCATGGTGGTACTTTGGAAATTCCCAGTACCTTGAAAAGCACACAGAGTGTCACCCTTTGGAAAACTAAGTGAAGTCCACCACCAATTCAGTCTCTTTAATATTTCAAGATTTTTGTCAACAAGAAAAACCCAGCCAGCAATCCTATTAGAACAAGGAGTATTTGGTCTAACGTATCTGTCATCTTCTTCACTTTCCCAACAGGACATATTGGCACTGGATGTGGTTCCTTTACCACTGCTGGCAGTGCCAAACTCACTGCTGGTGCCGAAGAATTTGTTAAAGTTGATGCAGGCCTTTTGAACACCAGAGCAGTCAGTGAACGAGCTCTTCTAGGATCTGCCTCTGTTTCTTGACTGGTAAGTGCTGCTGGCTTTTATCCGTCGCTCTTGTTCTTCCAGAAACTTCCTTTTCAATGCCTCTGCCTCTTCTGTGATTGGTGGGGGAGCAGTTGGACTTCCAGGAGTGAGGCCCATTTTCTTTAATTCCTCCACTTCTGTTTTCCAATAATAGGATGTTAAGTCTGGCCCATTCAGACCGAAGGGATATTGTTTTGGTACCCATGGATTCATTCCTGAAATAGGCATTGTTTGACCCATTCCTTGTCAAGTAAGTTCTGCACTCTTGGCTCAAATTGTACTGAAGCTTTCTCTTTGTCCCGGGTGGTTTGGAGACAAGGAATTGTTGCTTTCTAAATGACACACAGAGCTTTGACTCTCTCCTATACAGAATTGTTGCCTTGAATAGTTTTTTGCAAATAAACTTTAGTTGACAATAAACTTTCCATTTCAAAACCAGGATACTTATTAACTTTTACACCACTTTCAACAGGACAGTAAGAAATGTCCTTTGGCCAGAAGGTGGCCATGGTCAAACATTTCCATGCCCTGGCAGAAATCCCCTTTATTAAATCAAGAGATAAGTATGCTTCTGTAAAATCAGAGATTTGCTAGTCTATAATAAAATCAGAAAAATAATTAGAATATAAACCTTTTATCTTTCCCAGTGTATGCTTGACCTTATGTTGGGAAGAAGATTATGCTCTATGGAGTACAGAGGCTCTTGTGAAACCTGATACAATATGTGTTTTGAGGCAGCCCACACATCATGAAGTTCCATTTACTGTGTTGGTGTGCACAACTGCCCTTCTAACAGATGGATTTCGAGTTAATTCCTCCAGCTGTGTGAGTTCAGCTTGCGTTTTGAAGTGCCACTCTCTCTGGTGAAGTGATTGCTTCAATGGCTGGTGCATCTCTTTCTCTGTACTGAGAAAGAGTGGCCAATCATTTTCTTAATTTAGCCACATAGCTACCTTACCTTCTCACCAAACTAAAGATTGTATGTGCCCCCACATTAATCTATGTGCCCTCTAAATAGAAGTATACCAATATGTTGTAAGACAAATTCCAATTTTATTTTCAATCAGTAAGGTAAGAGAACCCTTAGATATATTTTCTGTAATTGTTTCTAATAATTTGTCAGGATCTCCCTAATTTTCAGAAAAATCTCTATTCCCAGCTGACTCCTCAGAAATCTTAACAGATGTAGCTGCCTTTTCTAAAGCTTGTACAACTGCATAAAACCCTACAAAATTATTTCAATAACAACACATTCATTTTTTTCAATCTCTTTGCAAATAAGATTCTAATACATCTTCACCAAAAGTAAGGAATTTAGGTACATGTAGGAAGAAATCGTCAGGCAGACCGAACATTTTTATTTTAACAGTAGGATTCATATGAAGACAGTCAATACAAATTGTTTCATTAAGACAGAGAGGAAGAACTGCAAGAAAGCAACAGCAATAAAGGATGTAATAGAGACCTCTTTGATAAGCTTGGGAATTCAACTTTTGGAAAACAGGTATTTGCCTATGAGCTGAGAAAGTGGCTGGATGTTCCACCTGTGCTGTTTGCAGAAGCCTCCTAACCACTAGTTCACCAAGTCACAGTTTGGTGGCCCTTGATTTGAGCCAACCATTTCACTGTGCTTCTTTGACTGCTCTTTTCAGGTAGGCACGGGCCCATCCCTTTACATGGATGCACTCTCAGTATATGGCATAGGACATGAGTTGTTGCACAAGTAAAAGGCTTGTAAAAGGAGGAGTAGTAATGATAACTAGCATATGTGCATCGAACAGTATGTGTTGTACAGGAACCACAGCAGATTGCAGGGGACAGTTAATCTTACACTTCAAAGATCTGAAAAACGGCAAAGGAATAAGGATGGATATGGGGAGGAAACAAAACAGTTTAGGTTTTTTGTAATGTAACTTAACAGAGTGAAACAGGCAATGGAATCAGTGTAATACAAGTAGTTCCATTCTGAAAAAGTAATAACAAGTTTTTCATTCTGAAAGCTTTTGTGAAAAAAGGACATTACTGTTGGGTCAGTCTTGGTATGCCACTCAAGCTAGTAATTTTCATCAGCAATCTTGTCTGCTTTACTGCTGTTTGACTCAGGCTTGGTTTGATTTAGAGAAATAGTAGAAATTCAAACTAGGCCCAAGAATACTTTTTTGCTATTAAAAAATCTCAACAGCTAAGGAACTTGTTCTGTCAGGAATAAAATTAAAATTATGTATAGAATCAGATAATAGCAATAATTCAGCACATTTACCTAAAAAGGATTTGCAACAGATCAATAGCACATACTGAAGTTTTCCTACAATATTAAACCCGAAAGATACTCACCTTGAGATTGGATAGGCAGTTGTTGAGGAAAATATGCCATCTGTTTAAAAAGAACTGCTTCTGACTGACACAAAGCAGGCATGTTACCAAAGGATACAAAGCCTAAACAGGAAATGGATGTAGATAGTGTTATTTGCATGTCTACACAACACAAAAGTAACTTAATAGAGCTCCTGCAAACCTGAAGTTCTAACTCCTCCATTTTGTGCAATGCAAGTTACCCAACATTAACACATTGGTAAGTAGTACAGTTTAAAAGGAACCTTCTCTAAGCCTATTACAGCTATGTTTTATGGCTGAACTAAAACCAGTCAAATGTGTACTTATGGCAGTCTAATACATCCAAAGATAGGGCACGATTTTACAGACTCTCAGGGCTAAGTTCTGTCACTTTACTGAGAAATGATAGCATGGAAATAACTAAACTTTATTACAACAAATGGACCCAGAAAGATTGTTGGAAGTTGTGAATTCTCAAATGCCTATTACACCTCAAAATCTGCAGTCACAATATTTACCGAGAAACATGTCAAACACCCTGAAGAATAGTGTTAAAATACAGGGAATGCCTGGATCTACTGGGAGTTACATCTTGTGAAGTGAAAAATAAAAAGAAGCCAAGCAGAACACAGAAGTTCAAATACTGGAACCCAGTCTCTTTGACAACACTTACTTTGACAGTCATCTTGCAAATGTTACGCTAAAAAAATAAGTTAAAATACACCTATTTATTTTGAAACTGACTTTGCTATTTCAACAAGACTTCAAGGTTTTAGTTGTCATGCTAATATATTCAGTCAGAACTTGAAAGTTATTAATCAAAAATAAGGTAACTTTGAAACCAATGATTCTCAAAATTAACTCTAAAATTCTAACTTCAGTCAAGCCAACTATGTTTGACTTTGCTTTCAGTCAAAGTATAAACATATCATAAACTCAGCTTCTGTTCCTGTAATATGTAACAGAAATTGTTTATAGCTAGGTTAGACTTAATTTCTTGAGCAAATGGCAAATGTACATTAATTTTTATTTTTATAATCTTCATGTCCAAAATACATATGGGAGAGGATAACTGAAATCTTCTCATAGAAGACTTTCTTACCATTCATCTGAGTACTCAAGGGGATCACAGAGTTTAGTAACATCTCAAGAGTGCTACAGTCCATTCTAAGGAAGAGCCCTAGGAGGGAAGGCACAAACCATCTCCTGGAATTTCCTAATTCTCTCCATTCACTACCAAGAGAACCTCACGATCTAGCTCACACAAGGTACATTTAGATAGAAAATGAAGCAGGATGAATGCCCTCATCCTGCCTGTGCAGCGAGTGCATCGATTCACAAAACACTGATCTTGGTCCTGTTCAGACTTTAAAGAGCGTGCTTTCTTCCTGGAAGCCTGGAAATATGCACTGCAGCTATTTCTGTCAACTGTTTGCCTTTCCCCTCCTCCTTCTCCTTGCAATGTTTGTATTTCTAATCACACTCTCACAAGAATCTATTCTATTTTGTCACTTTTAACTATGTAGCCTCCAGTGTGGTATGTGTAGTCAAGCAATCAAATGCAAAGCCCCAGCTGTGCAATCCTTTCTCTAGCATGCAGTATTGACTTTGGCAAGTATGGGCATCAGTTTGGCAAGTTCTATTTAGTATAAAAACTGTACAGCAAAGCTCTACCCTGCTGTAGTTTCAACAGTGCTTTGCTAACTCATCAGAATGGAATGGAGCCACACAAACACAAGCAGAGCAAAATCAGAAATCCATCTCAAGACTCCCACTGATTCAAACTGGATCAGGACCACGCCACAGGGGATGCTCTGACTCTCCTCTGGGAATGCTGTAACAGACAGAGAGCTCAAGCACACTCCTGCAGTCCTCCCAGCAGATTCACTAGTGCTAGTAACCAGAATTTGCCGAGAGAACTGGGAACAGGGAAGTCTTTTTGACTTTCCCAAAGAATGAGGGAGGACAAATGACAACTTTCTTCACTTGAAAGGTCCAAAACTTCAAAATGAATTAGCTAACACCGCACCACTGACATGGGCTGACCCAGTTGGAGAGCCAGACTGTTTAGGGCAGCCAGCATCAAACTGACTCAGATCCTCATTTAATTCAGATCAACTCATGATTCCAAAAATACACTGCAGTGCCACTGTTCATCTTACAAGAAAAAATATGAAATAAGGAGCTGCAGAGTAGCCAAGTGATGGATTTAAAAGGGCATGTGTTAGACATTTTTTCCTTCCTACAATGTATTATTTAAGCCCTGTGAAAGAGTTGTTCCCACATGCCTCATTTGTTCTCGCTTGACAAGAGGTGAACTCTATTCTTCCTCCACTTCTCCTAATGTTTATACATAATAAGTATGAGAAAACCTAACCATTTAATAATCACAGAAGCAGAAGATGAAAACATCTCTTTGATTCACACTAACTTAGATCAAATTCTGAATAAAATAAATACAGTTATCTTCTGTGAACACAATAACAATAACCTTCCCTGCAAATGGAAATGTATTGGTTATAGCCAAATGCACAAAAAAAGTTTTGCCAAGAGTCTTGCTCAGAAATATTTATGATGAAGAATTTTAACCTCTGCTTCTTAGGGTTACTAACCAATGAGTGCTTCTTTCGTGATGAAAGTTCAAGCGTTGTATCATACAAGCTTTCAACAAAGTTCCTCAGACAGGGGACATTCACTTCATTTTTAACAGCCTGAAAGAAAATTTAATGTTAATAAAATACTATTTCACAAGCTGTTTAATCTAATTTGAAGAAATTATGCAAACACCATGAAAAATAAACTCACAGCAGCTACGGGGACAAGAATTTCAACAAACAGTCCTGCCAGTGCATGCTTGATATCTTTGTCTTTAACTTCAAGGAAATAATGTGCACATTCCTAAAACAAAACAAGAAACAGAAATTGCATATTGACTGGAATAAAGACCTCTAAACGTTTGCTGACTATTTTTATCCTGCAAATCCCACTGAAAACATTTGCCTATTAACTTCTAAATCTGAAATTTGCAGCGAGCACAAAGCAGGACGTAAGTCAAGACCAAGGATTTGCTACTCTAATCCAGAAACGCTCCAGCTGTGCCTGGTGGTGTTTTGAGGCTGGAAATGGGGTTGACCTTACGCCTTCCCTGTGTCTATCTTCAAGGAGCAGCACCACTAGCCAACATGGACTGCTTTACACAGTGCTTTCAGAGGCCAGAAAAGGAATGTAATTCTCTGGTACAATACTCAAGGCAACTAACAATCTTACCATAAATATTTTTGGATAAATTTCATTGCTAGGATTCATTGCATGTTAAGGGTCAATAATAGAACTGTGCTATATGAGGGAAGAACTATCTCAATTTCCAGCCTGCAACTGGAGATTAAGAGATAAAGTAAAAAATGTACTTTGTCCTAAACATGCAGCAAACTACTACCCACACAGCTGTGCTGCTCAGGAAGTGAGGGACAGGAGATAAGCATCCACTCACTTGTGTTTTTCTGTACAACTTCTCTGAGGATGACAGATTATATTGCCCCAGTAACTTCTCAGGGTACAAGGGCCAAACAGCCACTGACTTTATACAAGGAAGGTCTCCACTGACCTTTTTCCCTGCCCATGCATGCAGAGAAGTTTACACTTGACATCCTGCATATTTTTTAATGTGTGCAAACAGGATTATACACCACATGGCTTCAGTCACTCCAGCCAGCCTTCCTGAGCTGCTTCTGCACTGTTTGGGGGAAGACAGGCTCTTCTGGAGCTCACTCCTGAAATTAGCTCACCCTTTGAAAGTATCTCTCTCTATTACAGCAGCACTGGTGTGACAGAGATTTTAGATGAAACACTGAGTGTAGATACTCAAACTAACATACAAACTGCCCAAAGAATCAAAATGTATTTCACCAAACTGAGCAAAATTGGTTTTCCTACATACACAGTTGCATCCTATGATACACAGCAATATATGTAAGAATTAATTAGTGCTGAGATATTGTAGTAGGGCAAGACAGAGATCATTTGCAGTCAAATTTTCAGTTCTACTATATGGGAGTTTCACCACAGATTTCAACAGCAGTGATTACTGGATCCCAGCAGTGCTGTGCCATAAAGCTGTGCCACAAACTCATTCACTTATATTAATCATGTGCACTGAACACACACTACTTTGATATTGTGCCAGCTCTGGATAACTTACTTTAAGTTGACACATACTAACATGTCTCTATATAATTAAGGGAAGAAGAAAAAGGACCTGTTTCTGTGGTGTTAAATATGTTATTAAATATGATTTAAAATATATAGAAAAGCTGAAATATAATGTTCTTCCTGTTTAGGACTTAGAGAAATGGCTGAATGAGTCTGTATGCCTGTGTATTAGTATTCCAATGTCAAATACTTACTTGTGGGCATCTAATATTGATTTTTTTCTCCATTTACACTATCAATAAGCTGATCTTTACATAGAGGTTTATGTAAAACATGTATTTTACTGGATGAGTGGCTGCAAACTACACAACCATGAGGGTGATCCCAAATTAAAACAGGGAAATAGAAAAGTTAAGCTAAATAAACCTGCTGGTAGGAACAGAACCAATTGTAAATTACCAGCAACAATGCTGAAACATGGAATAGTTCCTTGTCTTTTACAAAATGATGTAATCTATTAATTTAAAGCATTCATTATAACCAAAATATGCTCTGTGCTAGTGACTCTCAAACCAGGAGGGTACAGAATGTACCCTTACAAGATGCAGGGTGAAGGTGTGTTGAAAGGAGGCAACACATCCAAGGGAAATTCCATCCAGCTTTTGCCTCAGTTCTTTCTCTCCTGCTCACTGTTTTTCTCCATCAGAAGTTTCACTGTTTTCTGGCAACTACATCAGTGTTGGAAGATTCCCTCTGAAGGCAGTGAGCAGCTAGACAGATATAGCTAGGTAGGGACACAGGGCAAGGGGACAGCTGTGGGATGGCAGGGTGGAAGGTCTGGGGCCTATGGAACAAAACCTCTTTAGCTGAAGGGAGAGACATACGGACTAGAGGCATATGACTGGTGAGAAGCTGGTATGGAATGACACACTCCAGAGAGCGGAGCAGTGAGGTTCAGAACAAGCAAAAAGGAGCTCCACATACATTTATGTGGCAATGACAAATGGAAAATCTCCTGGATCATTACAGAAAGATAAAGGTTAGCTCACTCAAAAAGGTATAGAAACCACAGTTCTAGCCTTAAGAATTTTACCTGCATAAACTGAAGAGAAGCTTCAAAGTCCTCCACAGGATACATCTTAATGCGAAAGAATTTCATTCCCATTATAAGACTGATAATGCTTTGAACTACATATGGGCTTTGTTCTTTATGCCGCAACTCTTTTAACTCTGCCATAAATTTCTTCTTTACAGCAGGAAATCTATGAATTCAGATGGGTTAGTTCCAAAAAATTCAAAATTAATATCTGAAATATATTGTAAGGCATATAAATTGGGAAAAACCTAAAGCAGATTAAACTTTGGTTGTAAAATACCATTTCACTCAGTATGGGAATAGATTTCTTTTTGTTTAGTTTTCTTTCACTTCTAATAAACACATAAAATGAAGCATACAGCCTGATCTTAGTCCCTTTAGATAACCACATCTTTCAAATTATTTTATTACCGTGCACGTCTTTTTACATAAGAGCTAATAATATCATTAAAATAATCCCCTCACATATTTTTCAAAAATCCACGATGGAAGATGATTTTCTTGCAAGTACATGCAATGTTTTAAAAAGAAAATGTAAATATTTAGATAGGCAGTTTCTCACTTTAGGTTTTTTTATCTAATAACCATTAAAATAACACTTAAGCATTAATAACTACAACAACTTGGGACGGAGGACTTTTGGGATAATTTTTGATCTCCCCCATGAATCCACTGAAGGTGTCTTTTGAGACACACTGTCCATAACAGTAACCCACAGATCACCCAACAGGACCACCTCCTGTCCTTTTTGAGACAAAACGAAAAGAATGTAATTTTTGTGGGCAGGTGCAGCATGCAGCAACCTTTTGTTATCACCTTCGACAGACAACAGAAGTGAATTGAAAGAAACAGGTTGGCAGGAAGAAGCCCTTTAGTGGCAGAAACATCTTATCAAAGCCCTTCAGAGCTGGAGAAGAAAAGCCGCATTTATGGAGCCCATGCATATTTTCTCTCTAACAGTCAAACTGAAGCTTTGGATCCAGATACCACTCCTCCTTTTGCGTTTCACCCAGCCCATTTAGAAGCCTAGGTGAGGCCGTAGTTAAAGTTATATGATTTCCAGAAACTCAGACTCTTTTGGCTACATCAAGCTAAGTTGACTGGTTTTGTAGAGTAGACTTGCTCTCAGTAACACCAAAGAGGCAGGAGACAGCTATCAATACGCTGGGGCACTAAAACTCATACCTTGTTTAGTTTGTGGTGTAAGCATATGATGAAATGTTTTACTGGGTACATGAGTTTCTGTCCTTGTCTGTTTCCAGACCCAAAATTTAAGATCTGATCCACAAAGTGTTTTATGTCATCTGTTCTAAGCAGGATGAAGGGTTCAGAAGCAGTTACATTAAGTTCTGAACCGAAATAATGGCAGAGAGACTTAGAGTTGTAGCTGTGTAGGAGGATAGCCATTTACAGGTTTGCCCAGCTAAAGAAAAAATAGTATCTATTAAAAAAAATAATTAAAATAGCTCTCTTCAGCCCTCTGGGCTTTCCACAGACGTCATTGCTGAGATAAGAAAAATAATGCTGCTGTAGTCAAGTTGAATTTATTCAGAACCAGATGCAGAAAGCCTGTGATTCCCTAGAGGTCTATGCTCTAGAACACCCAGATGAATAGATGGCCAATGAACTGAAATGACTTATTCATACAGTATTTTTAAAGAAAGTGAGAAAAATCAGAATATTCACATGCTAAGCAAGTAGAACTTGTCAGATTTAAGAGGGAAGTAAGATATTCCATTTTGCTTACTTTGCTTGAGCTAGAACACCTATTACTTCTGCATACAAATCTGCAACAATGTGCATATTTCCAGTGTTAGGACCAAGGTACCTAGCAAGAGACAAGAAAGAATTCTCATTTGAGAAAGCATGCTGTTTAAACCACAACTACTAAAAAAATAAGAAAATGTTTTTCTCATAGAATTTTTGTATGAAAAGAGCCTTACCCTTCTTTGTACTTAAAGTGCTTGAAAGCCAAATTAATAACATCATTTACCAAACTGTCTATTACAGGATGAAGTGGAATCTGAAAACACAAAATAAAACATAACAAGTACGTATATGTTACACTTCAAGCTGAATACTTTAGTGCTGGTATTGCTCATGGGTATCATCCATACAGAAATATGGTATCAGTTGAAACACTATGTAGCTAACAAAATAGCTGGAATGAGCCAGCCATTTAATGTTTATTTAGTACGGAAGAGAAATATTTTAGCTCCAAAGACTTGGCAAAGTAAAGTCTGTATGAGCACAGAGTACTATGCATCCTATAGGTGTAAGAAAGACAGCAATGAACAAGCATACAGAATGTACTTAATGTTTTCAATATACTTTTAAAGAAGCAAATAAAAAGAAGAATCGCAAAATTCACTTGCATTGGTAATTTTCATCATTTATCAGTTAGTGGATAATTTAAACTCATACCTGTTTCAAAACTTCTATTAATACTAAAGAAAAAATAAAATCAATAGCCAGATCTCTTCTCTCCATTAAATAGTCCCTCTGCTGTTCATCACTGCAAAATCAAACCAAGAAACGCAGTATTTTAAAGATGTGTCATAATTCATACTATATGCCTTTTTCAATTACACAAATACAGGTAACAGAGCATTGTGTTCTACTTTTTAAACTGCAGTCCAGCATTTCAGAAAGTAATATACTGTTGTGCTCTTAAAATCTGAGATAACAGACCAAATCTAACTTGTTATTGTGACCATCTTTCAAATGCTTAAATATCACTGTCCATTCCCTCCCTCTTTTTTCTAGTCTAAGATCAACACAAAAAACCCAAACCAAACCAAAACCAAGGAATTCATAACCAAAATACATTCTCTTTAAAAAACTGTTCTGGTGTTAATTTTTTACCTTTGGCAACACTTGCCAAATGTTAAAACACATTCCTTGTGCAAGAATAACATGGAGGAACAAAAGTCTGAGGTGAGCAGCTTGCAACATAAATACAAAAAAAACCCCCCATTTGGATCACCTGATCAGAGTTTCAAAGTGTACTGAAAAGACAACATGAAATACACGCTCCTTTTCATAAAATTAATTGCTAAAAGAAAAGCCACTGTTAAAAGCAGTCCATTTGAAGCATTTAACACCGATTTCAGTGAGATTTTTGTGTAAATTCAGCACAATTCTTATAAATATTAAAAGTTTTAGTGATTTCAATTGTACTCATGTGCTTATAATGAAACATGCATTTAAGAGTAGTACTTGATCAGTGATGAAATGAATTATTTGCATTTTGGTTTTCTTGGTTTCACATTGACGGGAGAAAAGACTGGTTGTATGTTCTTTCTGTAACACTACCAACTGACAGAGTGGCCTTGTTTCACTGCTAAACTGACTCTAACCTAAATTTTGGGTGGAGTTCCTGAAGACATCTATTTATGAGCAGGTGGTCCTGCAACAAGTAAAGAGAAAGAAGCAATTCAAAGCAAGGATTCATCTCATCCAAAAGCAGACATTTAATTGATGAATCATGTCTTCATACTGCCTACTTCTACTGACATAGAGTCTGAAAGACTCTGACTCAGGTTCATGTCTACCTTGATATCTAAAACTGGCTCTTACCCCTTTGTTCCACCAACTATTGCCTTATGTAGTTACAGGATTATAATGTAATCCTAATGTAAAGAATTGCCTATGCATTTCCTAACACCAGGTCTGACAGTGTTGATTTTCCTGCTGCTTCACTGAAGTGTGTAAATGTAGTACTAAAGTATTCAGAAAAACTGTAAGTTTGAAGAATATATCTGTACCAAACTACCAGAACTCAATATAACCAAAACCAACCTAGTGCTTTATCACTGAGGAACTACTGATATCCTTATTTTTGTTTGCCTGTTTCTTTTAAGAGGTAAGTCAACGTTGCTAAAGACTCTTTGACTGATTCTCAGGTTTTTGGATTGAGGATAAGTGTATGTGAAATTTCTATGTCTAAGCAGAACACTATATAAAAAAAAAATAATTCTTCCAAATGTCACAGAATTATTGCCTGATCATATAAGTAAAGAAGACACAGTTTATACAAATCAGTATTTAAATGAAATTATAGCATCCAAACCAGCAGTAAGGCAAATGTAGCAGCACAGTTGTTCTTGAACTATCAGGAGCATAACTTTAAAGACACAATTATTTCATCCATCAAGAAGCCAAGAGAAGAGTTCCAGGAAGAAGCAGAAAAAAGACACAACAATTTTCAAGCAACTGTTACCAAAAAAAAAAGGTATTTTTTTACTTTAGAATTTATCAATTCTGTACATTTCTAGATCCAAAATCATACCTTTTGGATTTAGTGCTTGTTCTTGGTCTGTACTCATGAGATTCATCTTCTATGCCATTCTGCCTTTTATACCAATCAAACAAAGTGCGCAGGATAGAAGGTAGACAATATTCTGAAAGTGAGCTCATTGAGCTTATAACCTTTGGGAAAGATGCAACAGATCAACAACTCAAATGCTGTTCAAGTTTCCCCTCATCCTTAAAAGAAAGTACTAACTCAAGGGTTAGATATGTTCTTTCTTGTTTTCATCAAATTTTTGAGAGCTATGGTATAACCAGTGACCTAAAATTCTACATTTCCTGTCTTTAAAAGACATGCAGATGTGGCACTTAGGAACACGGTTTAGTGGTGGACTTAGCAGTGTTGGGTTTGTGGTTTAACTCAATGATCTCAGAGGTCTTTTCCAACCTTAGTGATTCTATGATTCTATCAAATACAATAGTGGAGTGTATGTCAGTGGTGTCTTTATACTGATGATATTAAAATGCATTAAAATTGTGTATCATGTCTACTACACACCAGAAAACTACCTAGTTCCGCAAGGGGGCTGTTTTGATTTGTTACACAATGTTGATTTGAGTTTGAGCACATTATGAGGAAAGAAAAAGCAATGAATCAGGGGCACTGTCTTCGGGGGTTGTATCTGGCTGCTGGATGACCCTCCTGAAACTCAGAATATATGGAGAAACCCCACAAACTCTGCAATAATTTTAATCCACTGACCATGCAGATGCATCCATCTTACTATTAGGCTCAAAGACCTGATAACGTAGACTTCTCTTTTATATATAGGAAAATATTTACAGTTTCCTGTGTCTTTGGGTGCACAAATAAACACAACATAGTTTAAAATTATTCCTTGGAAGTTCCTGATTAAATAGCTCTAGTGGCATACTGGAAAAAATGTTACTGAACATATTACCACTGAACTATGATTTAAACTTCCTATTATTGGAAACCATAAAGCTACAAAACATGAGAAGATAAAAAAACCCACCCCATTTTTATACAAGAGGATAATACATGTATTACAACAAAAAGTTCACAGCTACAGCATTTGTGCACATTCTAAGAAAACAGATAACAAGTTCTGAGTATCAGTAGAGAAGAACTCAAGTGTGTACTTCATGTCAAGTACCCCGATTATGTCAGCTGTGTCAGGTTTATCTACCTGCTTAAACTTGAACTAGCATGTTTCAATGCTTGTGGAAAAATAATAGAGTTTAATGTCCGATACAAAACCAAGCCTGTGTTAGCACTGTGACTAAGACAAGAGCAGAACTGGCAGACCAAGTACCTTACACATAATTTCCAAATATTACTATAGTCTTAAAGGAGAACTTTTGTGGATGACAGTTAATCTAGATGAATAACTCTGATCTCTTTTGCAGTTTTTCAGCCTCAACATTTAACTAATTTACAGTGATGTTGTGGTCTAAAGTTAACGAGACACTTTGAGGACGAAGTACTACTGTTCAGGTATTACAGCCTAAAATTAAACATGGTGCATTAGAAAGCTGTTACAACTGCCCTTGTAAAATTAAAAGTTTCTATTAAAATATTGTGTTAGGAAAGCTTCCAATCCAGTGTTTGCAATATATTTTATTACCTGATATGTGAAACAAGTTGCTGTGGAAGATGGCATTAAGGCACTGCTTGCAGAAGGCCTTTCATGAAGAATTACTACAGCACTTCAGGCTCAATTATACAAAGCCTTCTAGCCTAGGCTCCAGATATATACTCAAAAGACACCTGGTGTCAGGGTAAAGTATTCACTACCAGCTCAGTTCTCTATTGTTTTTCAAAACTTTTTCTGAAGCTGACAGAACACTGCCTGTTAATTAGGAGATGCAATGAAAAATAGTTTGCTAGGGAAGACAAGAACAAAATTACAGAACGGTTTGGGTTGGAAGGGACCTTGAAGATTATCTAGTTCCACTCCCCTGCCAAGGGAGGGACACCTTCCACTAAACCAGTTTGAGCAAAGTCTTGTCCAGAGTGGCCTTGAACACTTCCAGAGATGGGGCATCCATAACTTCTCTGGGCAACCTGTGCCAATGTCTCACCAGCCTCATTGCAAAAAAAAAAAAAAAAAATCCTTCTATTTAATCTGAATCCAGTCTGTTTTAGTTAAAAATCCTTACCCTTTGTTCTGTTGCAACATGCCTTGGTAAAAAGCCTGTCCTCAAATAGACCTAATTATCTTTTAAGAAATTAGGATATATAACTACAAATGAAAAGTTGTTTCAGTCATGTTCACTGACATATTTAGCACTGCGGTTCTCTACGTCCCAGCTATACAATTTCCCCAGAAAAAGTCACAGCGATTCCTGTTAAATCTTCTCTGCTGAATTTACAGTGTGTGTCTTTAGTAGGGATAAAAGGTCAATACAGGCTTATTTTTTCTATTTTTTTTAAATCTTTCTGTCACTGCACTTTTAAGACAGGAAGGAAGGGTGGACTGGGCAAAGACCTGGCTTTCAGGGAACAGGAAGGGAGGGAAGTCTAGCCAGCTTGCCAGCATGCTGGTTACTCAACCCTTTCATTTACTGGAAGTCCAGGAGTGAGATGAATTCTAGCTCTGTGCTGCTCCTTAAAGGGAGTGCACAGATGTACAAGTATGTCCTTGTTGGACAAATGATCATGTTCTTCCATCATAAATGAACTACCTACTGTATAGCTTAAGGATAAGAAAGCTGCACAAGTAGGGAGTTGTTTAAAACCTGTGTTCACAGAGCGTTAAATATACTTCAGGCAAATGCTTAATATTTATTTTGGACTAAAATGTAAGAGTAAATGTAATGAAATTCTGCCCAGATAGTTTGCTACAATTTATATACTTTCATAAAAGTCTAGTTATATTGTCAAAATACAAAGAATACAAAATACAAAGAAAATACAAGAAAAGTTTTCGCTAACACCAGATAGATGTTGATTACCTTTTACATTTCACTTACAAATTTATATGTGCTTTAACAGCAAATATATTCAAAACTGCATCCAATTCTCAACACTACCATTAATTTCTTGGCTCTGCATTTTTTGCATATACCATATATGTCAGTATGTGTGTTGAATAGGCATTTTATTGCCATTTTAATAATGCAGAATTGTTGTACTTCATTTTTGTGTAGGGTTGGTTTATTTTTTGCAAATTTATTATTCACACAGTGTCTGCATATTTTGTCTTCAAACTGCAGTTGAGTAGATCCTAAATAATGAACAGGAGTGAGATTTTACACTTCTTATCAATGCTTCTGAAAGCAGAATTGGGTGAACACAGGTACCCACAGGCACACAATAATGTCTTCCCTTCTTTCAACATTTGTAACCCTGCATGCATGTCTGCAACAAAGCCCCATAACTACAAACAATGTGGGTTCTAGGAAAATAACAGCTGTAATTAAATCCTTGTTCCTTCAAATCAACAGCAAAACTCTCATGGACTACAGTAAGACCAGAATTTCATATATGCAAGATATGAAGTTGCCGACATGAAGTTAGCAATTTGTATTTCAATTATTCCAGAGTGGGGGAGGGGGAAGGTGGATGATAAGCTGCCTTAAGCTCTAATCAAAACTGCTATATGCACTAATTCTGTTGGACTGTTTGAGACAAAGCACTTTTTCCTGCTAATGACAGGCTTCTAGACAAGTCAACTCTAATTTATAAATCTGTAAAACAACACATTAAGAGCAAGTAGTGCAGTTGTGTTTGTGGAGATCTTCTTTCATTCACATCTATGTTACAAGCATTTTTTGGGACAGTTCTATGAAGCTAAACATCCCCAGAAATGTCTAAAACCGATAACTATTCAACTTGGACTCACTAGTTTTCATTTATGGCCTTGGCTGTGTGAGTAAAAAACAAAGTGGGATTTTTTTTTAGTATCATATTTGTAGATGGATAATTTCATCTAGCTTGCTTATACATTACTAATGTTTATGGCTATTTTACTGCCAGCACAACCCATTTATTTTTAGTGGGCAGCAAGTTCATTCTGAAGGTGTTACACCTTTAATTTTGCCTTCAGATATACTTCTTTACACAGTGCTTGAACCCAAGCCTCTGACCAGGAGAAAAAGGTTGTTTTATGACCCCGTCACCACCATTTCTTATATTTCCTCTACCAAGTGCCCTTTGCTGGTGAAGAAGGACAACACATAAAACTCAGGAAAAGGGAAAATTCAAAAGGGACCAACTACAGTGATATGGCAATGATGATGACACCACTATTCACTTTCTACATCTAACAAATACTGGATAAGAATAATTATCAGCATATCATTAATCTTGTTTAGGCTTATAAAAAAGGGACAAATAATCATTAGTATGCTTCTTAGTGCCCATTTACATTTGCATTTTTCACTTTTTTATTATTTTTTATTTTTAGTTTATTTACATTGATCTATATTTGTTATCATCTCCTAGAAGTGTATAAAACATGAGATGTTTTAGCTTTCCAACCTGTGTTCTCCAACCTAGTGCACTTCTAAGAAGAGAGCAGTACAATTGAAACAAGTTTTAGTGCAGTTTATGCTACAAGTCCCACAACAGGCACATCACAGAGATAGCTTCACAGGAAAAGTTAGCCTTGCTATTAAGTTTCCACTTCCCTGGCCAAAACGTTACATTAATTTTGTATTTTTTTATGGAAAACCGTCTGTAGCTCAGTCCAAGATTACACAGTGCACTTTTTCTGCCTCCAGTGTTGTCACTTCACTAAGCATTTATATGCCATGGTAAGAACAGAAGGTATGTTAGAGAAGGCTGAGAACAAGAGTAATAAAAGTGTTTCCTTAGGTGAGGATAAGCTTCTTGGAGAATTATGAGTTTTTGCAACCTAGCTTTTGATCTTTTCATGTACTACAACTTCATGGTTTCCTGTAATAGGAAGTTTAAGTCATAGTTCACTAGTACAATGTTTAATAACATTTCTGTAATCGGGAACACAGAGCATGCTAATGCTGGAGTAGTAATGGTCTTTGCCAACAGGCAACTAGAGTTGTCTAACCAAGAACTTTTAAAGGATGGTTTTAAATATACTGTAAGATTATTTAAAAACATATGAAAAAACCCTACATAATTTCCTGTATATATTTTCTTTATATACATGCACACCTAAAAGGGAAAACACAGTCAGTGTGAGGAATCCAGTTTGTTGGGCTAATGGTGAGACACTCTGCAAGTCAGGATAAGCACGATCACTTCATACATTGCTGAAGATACTATTTTGAGTTTGAAGAGGGTGATGCAATTGGCAGCCAGACGTACTGTCTGCCTAACAGGAGACACACCTATGTGGACAGAAACAGCTCTGCCTGTGCTCAGATCCTAGATGTTGGATCCCTCACCACCATCACAACTAGCACTCCTAAAAGGGTGTTTGAGAACGGGCAGGGAAAAAATGCTGCTCAGAGAGCCAGAGATAGAGCTACTTAGGGGTACTAAGCCATGCTTTCATAATCATCTTAAATTGTTTGGCAGTTTCAGTGTAAAACTTGATGCTGATTACTCTGTGTAGCTGAAGTTTCATTCGGCTCATTTTAAGTTAGTGTAAAGGCGTTTTTTGGGCTGTTTTTTTCCACCTCTGAAGATGACTTGCAAAAAGCAAATTTTAAGTCAGGTCATGCCTTACTTTTGATGCTTTTTGATTTACAGTTAAAAGTTGCAGCTCAGATATTTTAAAGTGACAAGTGACTAGTGAGTTACCTATCTATTTCACTCATATTGAATAGACATAATTTTGGTAATGTCAAAATTGGAAAATTAGGTTCCTCTGAGAGTGTATCACTTTTTAAGACTTAAAATTGAAAGTAAAAATGATTAGACACTCCTTGAGAACATCTGTTCATGGAGATTCTCTCTCTTTTCCTCCTTCATTTCTGTAGTAAAAATGTCAGGAATGCATGTGTGGCCTTTTTTGGTTTTGCTAGATGACTTAATGCATTTCAAGAGTAAACACCAAAGCTTTCCACACCTTACTGGAAGGGAGAAGTAAGGGATTATCAACCTGGTCTTCTTGGACCCCATAGAGTCTTTAAATATTTGAGTTAACTTGAAAACTAAAACTGAAATGATGTCACTTTCAAGTACATAACCTCTTATTTGTGTTTTAGTATCATGTCAAATCATGATCTCCAGAGTTTCCCAAGTAGACCACCCCATAATTTTTAATATCAGCAAAATTATCCATACTTTCATGACAACTTTATCATACTGACACATTATGATTTGGAAAAGAGTTTTATAATGACATATACTTACTAATCTACTGAGTGAAATATGACAAAGGAAGACTTCTTGCTCTATTTTCTTGTTTCTACTCTAGCTCAGTTCTATCAAATCTCTACTGTGTATTACAAAATTTTGTATGATTGTATGAATTTAGCCAAATTAAAATTATTTTGGTAAGAGTGAACCATGTTCTTGAAAACAGGCTCATAAGCCAGGTTCAGGTCCCATCTGCCAATCATGGGTGTACATCAATCTCAGGAGCACTAGAACATCTCCAAATGATAGTGGTTTTTAAGCAGAAAACAATGTGAAACGTGAAAAGGGAAGCTTTGCCAACAACCTGGGCTGAGGCTGACAAAAATTTTTGAAATTTTCAGTTTAAACAGTTTGTTTTGAAAATTTCAAGGAACCAAACGCAGGGTTTTCTGACATGACATCTAAGGCAATGTCAGCTCTGTACTTCTCTATCAAATCTGCACACAGGTAGGACTCTAGGTGTGCAGATAGGAAGAGATACGAATCTCCTGCATAACAAAATTTACCTTCGTTTTCTCACTGCATCTGGTTTTTTCCCACCCAGCATTCAGAGTAAATTGCTACAGTAGTAAATACATGGCTGTTTCACTCTAGGAAGCATTTGCTGTTCTCATTAAATGATCTTGACTTAATTATTCAATTTTCTATATATTTGCCAATACCTAGGAGAAACATCAGTCTTTCAATTCTTCTTTGTAAAGGGCCACAATTTGCTTAATCATGAATATTTAATCGAATCATGGCCACCCATTACGTGTTTGTTTAATACACTGCAGGAACAGTATCATATGGTTTGCATGTGGGTGGCTTAATTTGTTTTACTTTCCCATTTGCACGTGACACTTTTCCCATATAGGAAGGGAAAAAAATATAAATAAAATTAAGGTCAGAATACCACAAAGAATTTCATTAGGCGGGTAAGGAGTAACTCACAAAGCAACCTCCTTTAGCCTACAGTGGCTGGTTTCCCAGTGGGGTCTCTGTGGTCAGCGAGGTGGGCAGGGAGCTCTCAAGTACAGAGCAGAAGTCTTACCTCCTCTGTTCACCTCCTGCTCTGAACAGTCCTCCAAGAAGGCTACCTCTCCCCAAAAAGCAGCCACAGAACAATCTAGAATGTGTCACTTTGTCAAGCTTAAATTATGAAGTGAACCTTAGTGCACAAGGGATCTTTGTTTCTGGTGCAATGTCCCAGAACACTCAATGTTCACCTGAGTCACAGTCACAGAGAGAAACTAGACTGGTGAGACTGACAGTAATGACAGTGATTCCATAGGGTCTCATATTAACTATAAGAGAAACACCATAAAAGAAAGACTGGGCACCATGCACCTATTTAAAAAAAAAGATATTCTGAAAAGATACAAAGTCTGCTTCAAAATCTCCATCAGGGGAAACAGCCCGTAAATAATACATGTGCCTAAAACACTGTAAAAAGCAAGACATTTCTATGACAGAAAAATACTGAGCTTGAAAACAGTGGAAAAGTCCTTCCAACTTAAATCCAAGAATGGTTAGGCAAAGCACTTATATTCTGCTAAAGTACTTTGAAAGACACTGCTTTTGTAGTATGCAATGACAGTATAAGGACACTAGAATGCCTTCCAAGTACTTGTCTTTTAGCCTGAGGAACTGAAATGATATAATTTCAAGCATCTTACTTGATCAAACTGGGGATCTTCTCCTCGTTGCAGGGATTTGGTCAGTGGCTTCTCCTAAAAGAAAATACATTAAATACATATTACTTAAGATCAGTACTATCATATATTCTATCAACTCTATTATTTTTCTGTTGGATTTTTTACTCACATCATGTGCCTCCTGATCTCATCCTGGAGATAACATTTGTTTCACATGCAACGGAGCCCTCTGCATATGTATCAGGCAATACTGACATTGTGTCTTTAGTGTCTTTCCACAAAAGAGAAGGATTGACCATTTATTACATCTGAGTTGGTGCTCACACTGATGATAAATTCTGTCAGCATCCTAAACAGCACCTAGTATTTCCTCTAATACATAACCTAGGGGCTCTATTTAGTTACATCATGTACCTACTTGTTATAATACTACCAGGCAATACAAACATGTCCAAAGATAGAGTGCATCATGCAGGGCATACTGAAAGAAAGGTGATTTTAGAAGAATCAAAGATCACAGAGTTCAGTTTAAAGGAAGACAATTATGGAAAAAATTATTACTCCATTTTTGGAATGGAAGCAAGTTTTCAGGACATGTTCTCAGAGTAACTGGGAAAGCCAAAGAGAACTACCCAACTCAGAAAGAGCCGTCACGTGTGAAAATCCATTCAGTTTTATGGCTTTTTTGTCAAGCAGGCTGAACTCTTGGGACATGTAGAAGTACACAGGCCAGTATTCCAGATACACACAACAGTACACAAAACATGAATCTCCTAAACCACAATGAAAATAAACAATACATGAGGGCAGATGAGAGTCTGAAAATCACATCACTTGTCACCATCACAATTCTGCAGTGAATTACACTACTGTTGCTGGTGTCTGAAATGTGCCAGAGCTTTATTTTTCTGTAAATCAGGAATCTTTCTTCTCCTACAGCTGCAAGACTGGGGCTGTCCCAACAGCTCAGAATGAGATTGTCTGTTCGGCTTTCAGCAAACTATTACACTCATCAGCATCTGTTAATGGATCAGGCAAAATACCATTACTGCCAGGGGATGTGAGATGCAAAACAAAGAAATCTGTAAAGATGCTGAGATAAGGGAATGGAGAGACCTTAGGCAGACCAAAGATTTCTACTATTTAATGTTTTACTCTGGAGAAAATGTTGCCCAGTTTAATCTGCTGACTGATTTTGAAATTAATTATGCTGATCCACTTGTAATGCCAGCTGGCAAGGAGGCCGAGTGTGGGGTGACCACAGTATCCCCTGACTACCTACCAAATACAAAAATCAACAAAATGCTTTCAATTGAGTCACTGATTTACCCAGAACAGCCATCAATATTTTTCATTGTTTTCTCAAATATCAAAAGTGACTCCTCCAGGTTACATTACAGGCACAACAGCTATAAATTACAACTTTTTGACAGCTTACTGGTGATGAACAGATGCAGTAAAACCTTGCAGCCCTGAGAAAAACACAGGATGCTACCCCACCCACAGTCCTCCTCCTCCTCCATCAGTACATCAGTGCTACCCTGCCTAGTTGTGTCCCATGGGAGGATAGTACTTCTTTTGTCTATTCCTGCACACTGCAAAGAACAGCAGGTAATCTTTCAAAATTAGTATTCAACTTATTTAAAAGGAAAAGGATTCTGACGTTTCCATAAATCAGCACATTAAGAATTAGTGTAGCTTAGGAAAAAAACCAAACACACCCTTTTTTTTTAGTTATGAAATTTCTGACTCTGTTACAGAAGACTTGTGTTACCACAGCAAAGTTTCTGAAGGTCTGTTTCAACAAAAAGGGCTTCAGCATGCAGAAGCTTTGTGCTTCCATGCCCAACACTGCAATGCTTGGCTTTCAGACAGTGGTTTTTCGGGCAGAAATGAGGTGTGGGATTCCTCATCACATGCTATCTGTAAGGAGGACACAAGTAAATGAGACAAAGGCCTGGAACTGCAATCCTGCAAATGTCCTCATCTGCAACCTATCTCTGGAAGCACACACACCTCCCAAGTACTTTCGTTTCAGATACTGGTGATCCCCAGGGGCTGCACTTCTGGGTTTGTGAAGACCCCCCCCCCATTCTGACAAGGCAAATCAAGACATCTCTTGCTCTCTTACAGGTAACTACACCAGGGCTTCCCAAACCTTGCTAAATTGACCTAAAGAAACTATTCACAGCCCATGCAGCAGCCCTGGTCACAGCAGAAGGCAGTCCTGGGACAGAGAACTGCCAAGGATGTCTACCAAAAGCCAGGGAGGCTCCTACTGCCATAACTTCTCAATGTCTCCAGTCTAGGCCTTCAACTTTCTCTCCTCCATCCCATCCTGCACCTACTACTGTTCCTCCCGCTTTCCCTCCGCTCACACTCTAGCCAGGCAGCAGGGGCTGCTGAGCTCTCTCTGTCTCTTCTTTGTCCCTGTGTTCAGGTCGCTACTGCTCCTGGTTCTTCCTCGACTCTATCCCAGTACGGTGCTGCCGCTGACACTGCCTGCAGCCACCACAGTGATGGCTCAGCCTGGATGGACCCAAGCTGACCCCATGAAGGTAAGTGTCTTTGCACAATACCCGCACAGTTCTGGGTGCCCATGCCAGAGCCACTCATTGTTCCCCTGCAGGGAATGGCAACAACCACAGAAAATTTTATTTAGGGCTTGGAGGTTTGAGAAAACTCGAAGTTATTACTATTTATTTTAATACTAGAGATGAGTGCTGAATAGATAATAATTAAAAATGAAGGGCCAAAGGCAAGTGTGTTTTTTGTTGTCTAGGCACTCCTAAAATATAAAGAGATGACTGCTCGGTGAGACTAACAAGTGACCATGTCAGGAAGACACTGCTGAGTAAATTCAAAGACAGTTCAGTTACATGCAGGTGCTTCAAGTGTCCTTTAAAAACAGCAGCTTTTCTATATGCAATAGATAATTTCTTTTCAACTACTGTAAACAACTGCCTATTCTGTGTCACTTGGTTCTAATATCCTTACAAATCTTACCATTTCATTTTATGCAGTATTTTCAACATTGTTGCTATAGCAGCTACTATATAAAATATATTTATTCTCGTGGTAGACTTCTTCACTACATGCCAAAGGTTCAGGACTTGCAAAGACAAGGTCAAAATATATAATAGAGTGAAACTGCCTCTGAGTAATAGATTCCATAGCAGTCTATTTACTCTGGAGATACACTTATTTTTAAGTTTTTTAAAAATCTTAAAACTGTTTTCTAGCCTTAAGGTAGCATTTTATTTTTATTTATTTTATTGTCCACCCAATTCAGAAATGGCAAAGAGGCCCTTTTGTATTACCAGTTGACTTATTTGAGTATCTGTGGCTATACTACTTTCTACAGAAATATCTTCCAAATCTTGGATGAATAGGTAGGCTGAATTTGGAGCCAAAGCCTACAACCACAAAATAAGAAAAAAGAAAATTTTGAATAATGTGAAAGAGCCCACTGCTTTCTGTACTACAAAAAATATCAGAAAAATTCAGAAGAATGGACTCTCAATAATAATATTTCCATTTTTAAACACTAAGTTAAACATCCTTATTTCTTGTTTGAAGTGCTACCTACAATTTTATACTCTATATTTGTCCTCACTTGAAAATCCCGTGATATAAACACATTAGAGATAAGCAGTAAAGATCAGCAAAGACAGTCTGACATTTAATATTTGAAACTACTGTTTTTCAATAAAACCACCTAAATGTTCTGGGTCGCCAATGCTTACAAAACAAAACGCTCACCTAAAAATTAATTTCCTTCCTCTGTCTTACTGCTGTTGAGAAAACATGGATAGAATATAATAAAATAGAATATGCTAAATATGCAATCGTAAATGCATATTTTATCATATTTGCAAGCATCAACTAAATATAGTATTTATAATTTATCTAAAACCAGCATATCATTCAAATCCGCTATTCATGCAGGCACACTAAAACATTTCTCCAAAGACTGTCAGCTACTTTTAATGGTTAATATAGTAATGCTTTTTCAGGGCTGCTACACAAACATAATTGGGTACATTTACACAGGAATAGCCACCTGTCACAGAACTGAGTGTTCAGGGAAACATAAAAGGATGTTGTAGCACCTATTAAGCCTCACTATGTCACCCTGTTGTAACGATATACAATGCTCCTTAAAGCTATTTCTAATTTCAGCAACCATTAGGCATGTTATTCCTACTGAACTGTGACAGTCTACTGTATTACTGATGGAGATAAACCCCACCGGTTTGCTCTTTTTTTAAAAGCATGGAGGATGAAAGGATATTTTGATACAAATTTTAGCCTTTGCACTGCACACTAGAAAGCAGCCACACATGCTCTACTGAGTAGCCTGCTGGGGTGGAAGACTCACCGAAAAGAAAGACAGGAGCGGACCTTTTCATATAAAATGGAACAGACATAGACCACATTCAATTGTTACAGTTACAATATATATATAAAAAAAGCACAATCTTAAGAATCAAAAAAAAATCCCCAAGTGTACTTCTTTCCCTACCAGCCAGTCGCCTCTGAAATGGCACGTCTGTCTGTCTGGCCCTGGCCTTCATTCCAGGTGTGTGCTCCTGCCTCCTCCCTCCCAGAACTGATCTGTGCTGACCCTGCATGGAGCAGGTTCATGAAGCTGAACCTGCAAGTCTTTACATTGGTTTTGCCCTTTCAAAAATGGGTATAGAACAGTCTTAGGTCCCATAAAGAAGGCTTTTGTGTTGAAAATAGGCCTGAATTTATCAGGAAATAATTTTTATCTCTTATATACCTCCTTACTATTTGGGAAGTCCCACCACCACCCCAGGAAGCCTAGCTAATTTATACCTAAGCAATTAAGAGAGCTAAGCTTTTTCACTGAAAAGGATAATCTGTTTACTCTGGCAGTCTCCCAAATGTTTCCCACCTGGAACTTCTATGAAACAGGCAATTAGTGTCCTGTTTTCATTAATGGTTCTTTGCAAGTCAGCAGGTCCTCATGCATAAACACATAAACTGTCTGCTCAGTGGATGACAACAGAATCTTTGATTACTCTAGTTGCTCTGCTCAGCATCAATTAACTGCTAGACATTTCTTTTAAGGAATCGTGTCAGTGACCATGGTACACAGACAGTAAAATAAAGAGAAAAAGTTATTTCCCATATTAACCTTTGAAATTCCAAGCATACAGCAACAGCAGATTCTAAAGGCAAACATAATAAAAAGATACGATAATATAGCTTCAAGAAAACACCACAACTTTGCATAAGACAAAATTATAGATTCATAAAATGTTAACAAAAATGCTGATGGACTCCATTTAACTGTTGAAAATTAAGTTAAAAGCAATGAGAAGAAACAAGCATATTTCAAGTGGCTATGAAAAATATGTAAAAATACATAAAAATGGGCTATATCTCAAAAAAAAATTATTTTGGCTAGCTCAGGCCAAAAACCTACTTGTCATTACAGTTAATGCACAAAACTAATGAAAGGTGCATGTTTAGAAGACAGGGTCAGTATTACTCAGTCCATTCTTTATGTAATTGCTCAGGTGTTTTTGTAATGGCTCTTCTGTTTTGTTCATGTGAAAAAGGATGTGCCTGGTACTGCTGTGCTGCTGAACACAAAACTGTAGGAAAACATCAGTTCAGCTTCAAATAACAGGTCTTCACTCACGGGCTCTGTCTCTTGCCTCTTTGGCATCCTTGTCATGTACTGTTCCGATTCGGTGACAGCTTATGTCATCGCATCAGGTATTACAGGCTAATTTTTGTCTGATTACCACATTCTCTGCAAAAGCCATCTTTTACCTATGCTGTCTACCAAGAAACTTAAAATGTGGCCACTCAGAAGTTTAAAACTCAGAAGTTTTAATGTATTTTATATGGGTGGACCCAGCTTGGCAGGGCCAGTGGTGGGGCAGGGCTGTGGGAGTGGGAGACCAGCCCTGCTGCAGCAGGGACTGATGGCCCCAAAACCTGGGAATGGGTCCAGGGCTGTGGGCAGGGGTGGGTGAGACTCAGAGCAAGCCATTAAGGCTTATTAATGTCCTCGGGGCCCTGACCACTGGTTACCCACTCAGAATAATGTGACCTAATTTAATCAAGGCTATAGGAAGCCCTTATCACTTAAGTCGCATAAATTTAGAGTTGTAATTGCAGGGCTGCTGCAGGCACAGCAGAGAGTTCTGTAAACAGGAACCACACTCCTCTCAAGGAACCACACTCCTCTCAAGCCCCAGACAGCCAGGGGTAATAAATGACATCAAATTACTCTGGCCACGGTTTGTTATCTGGCAGCCACTGCTGCTGTAATGTCAGGTAGCTACTTATTATCACCAACTACTCATCTGTTTTCATAGAACAGGCCAAGGGATGAGGAAAGTGTATTTTTAAAGTGAACTTGAGAACTACTGCCAGTAGTTTTCTTTAAACTTCCTTTACTTGCAGCTTTCTTGGCCATGTGTTTATCTCAAAGGCTGTTAACTGTACCACAACAGACATGTTCCCAGGGCACTTGATCTCAAGTCTTTTCCTCCTGGTTACTGGTACTGATTTGACAGACTTGCAAGGAGGACGCCAGGCGCCCTTGCAGAGTTAACATCAGCCTTCACTATTCTTTTGCTATGAGTACATTGCCCACACTAGCCATAGCTTCCACCCATACTGCATGCCCACCTGTGAAACAAGACCTTATTAGGTGGATTTCCATGCTGGGAAGGTAGTTACGTGAAGTATTTCAGTTCTTCTGACATTCGTCATGTACTAGATATGCAGGGCCAAATATGGAATAATTCAAACTGTCTCATGTGTAAACTGTACCATGCCAGACTCAGGCCCAGACAAGAGCACCTAAACTTAAATGTAAAAATATACAGCAATCCTGATGAAGCAGGACTTCATTGGATTCACTGGACTTTATTGACCACATTGACTTCAAATGTGACTCTGAAAGCATGCAAAGGATGAAGCTGATGTGAAGCTATGGAAGGACACCTCATTAATTTACTGGAAAGAATGCTGCCAAAGCATACATTTGATTTTCTTCTGTCCTTCATGATGACAGAGCAGTGATAAGATTGGCCTGACTTTAATTTTCTAAGTAGTAGAAAGAGGCAATATCCTTAAATGACACAAAAATGTGATTATGGGCATGTTGTAGGTTCTCTACTATATTTGCAGCCATTGGCCAATGTATGATGTTAGAACAGAGCTAGACAGTTTGCCTTTCCTCTTTTCCATGAAAGTACTTGTTCCTTGTAATAACTACTGTATGTGCACTGTGAACAAACAGGGGTCCGAAATACGTATGTATGCCAAACTATTCATTAGGAGTTCAAACACAAAAAATGTGCAATGATAATGTGTCTCATTATAGGTGACACCTTGTGTGATGCACCTGGAATTTTAGTTCATGTAAAGCAGAAAATTCTACATTACAGCTGTGGGATAAAACCAGTGTTTATCACGGCCTACATAAATCTTACTAGTTATCACAGCCCGGTCCTCAGAAAACAAAAACCTATTTCCTTTTCTTCCAAGCCTGTCCTTAGCATATTGCTTCTCTTGCCCAGAGAAATTTAAGCCTAGACTAAAGCTAATCAGACACCAGTGCCATTACACGTGTTGGTTGGTCAGTCTCTGCAATTTGTGTATTCTTTCCCTTTCAGAATCTTCCTAACCACCTGCTTGGCTGTTACCAAAAGCCCTGTTTTGAAATAGATCTATATTTTAATGTCTTCAAGCTTCTATGAAATGGAAGTAATAAATACACTAGTATCAACCACATCACCACTTTCAGGTTTTTTTCCAATGGTGAGGTGAAACCTGCCTAATGAAAGGAAAAGTTACAGGCAGAATACATGAACATGCTTATAGTCCTAATCCTATAATTCTGCTCTTGAGTTCAGTATTCAGAGAGATCCTGAATTTAGACAAGCTCAGTAGAAGAAGATGCTTGCAGGAGAAAAGCATAATGAAAGTTTACCAACAGCTAAATTAACCATTAACCACTGTCAATGCCTGTAGCTCACTATGTTTTATCAATGTCTACAGCTGTGTGTAAGTACTGCTGAAAGCCGTATTTAAAGATTAGCCTGCTCAGTATGCACAGGATGAATTATTATCCAAAGTGATAATCAACAGTCCTAAAAAAGGAAAGTATTTTCTGGGTTTTCTCCTCACAGAGCTATGAAACATATTCTTTCACTTGAACTGGCAAGAATACTTCCCGGGCTTCCCCTTTCTAGCTTCATTTTAAGGTTACCACTGCTTGAAAAGAATCAGCAGTAATAAAACATCAAATTCTGTTTGCAGGTGAAGCAATGCAGAGAGGATTTAGAATATAAATTGATAAAAATTAGGCATGAATTAAATAAGTTGTGAAAAAAGGTCTGGAGAAAAGATCTTAATATTTGTTGTAAAGAACAATTATCTACAGAGAAGAAGCAGAACATTATTAAAGGTTACCAGGAAGAAATTATTTACATTTCATTTATGTGAATTTAATTTTATAAACTGGACAATCCATTTTAATTAAATCTGCTGTCAAATGCTTTCAATTTGGATTAATATAGCTTGACAATCTGGATACAGTAATTAATCATTAAAAATTAGCCCCATGATTGTAAACTTTATGTAATTACTGTATTGTTTGTTTTATCTCAGAGATCCAAAAAGGGGAAAAAATTCACCTGAAATTCCGAAAAAAATATTCTCCAGACAAAGTTAAAAAAAAATAAATCAATTCTGGAAACAGAAGTTTTCCATTTTAACTTATTAAAGAATTAGCAGTGCATAGCTGACATTAGATTCATGCCTAGAAAATGTATTAACTGAGGAGTGTGTTTTTTATGATGATCACTGCCTGATCCAGTAACCAAAATGTCAAATGATACTTGGTTGACAGCCAAGGCAGCAGGAGGAGTAGGTGACATTGCCCTCTGCTTTCTCTGCCACTGGCATCTTGCTATTCCAGCTGAGATTCCATGGAGCTCCAGGAGGGGGTAGGTGCTGTGCCCTTCACTGATGCCCCAGAAAATGGCAAAGATTTCTAGTGCCCTGCTAGCATCTGCAGCTCATGGTGGGACACAATCCTGGTTTTCCAACATAGCTGTCAGAACACTGTAATTTACAGTCAGGTTCTGTGTACACCAAACAAGAAAGAGATGGATATATCACACAGGCATATGGAACCCAAAGAAACTGAGAGAAAAATTCATAAAAACAACAGTAGTGCTAATCAGAAAGGATAAGCAGGCAGAAATGTCTGTACAAAAAGAAGTATCTAGGTAAAAAAATATATCAGTAAGTCTTTAATTTAATCATAGCAACTTCAGAGCTTCAGTGTGAGCTAGACTTTGTGATAAAAGAAATGAAAAGGCAATGATATTATAAGCAGATCATTTTAGGTTCTCTAAAAGATATCTTAAGTATTCATCACTCATTGTAAAATTAAACTGTCATATCGTGTAATGACTTAAAGAATTCAAATTCAAAATATCTCAGTGTTGAGCACTTTGCAACTTTGACTTTCTTTGAAGTACATTTGAGTTTAATTAGAAAAGAACCTTCAAAGAGCTCATTGTTTGACTACCTATTGCGAAAAAAGGCCAAAAGGTAGCTCTTGGCACCATCAATTTATAAACTTCGTCTCCCAAATCCCTGGAACTTCCTGCTCACAATTCTAATCAATAGAGTAGAAATGCGGGAACGAAGCTGCTAAACATCCAACAACTACATCACAAAAAGGGCGGACTTAAATTCTTAGCCAGTAATCCAGAATAATTTTTGTCATTTTGCCTTGTCACTTCTTTCATTACAACTTAATTATTTCAAGATCATTTTGGCTGAATCCTGCTTACTCATTTGTCACAGTCACCCTCAAAGAGCAGCATGCCATGACTTGTAAGTCTTATTAGTATTAATGAGATGTGAGTATGTAATTGAATTATTGTTATTTCCTCATGGTCAGACCCCTGTAAAAAGTATGTTCAGAAAACGATGACCAGAAAAAGGTGATGTTCCAGTCTCTTGTCATATTTTTACATTCTACAATGAATTTCACAAATGAAATTTCACTGAACAACCTCTAGAATAAGATCAACATTGAAATATTCATAGTTTTCAAAGTGACAAAAATAACATATTATCACACAGCAACTCAAAATCACCTTAACACAAGGTAAAATGGGAATAAATCAGGGTCACTGGTTCATATCTACTCCTGAAATCTTACATGAAAATGTAGAGGTTAATGTTTAAGAGTAGCAGAGGTGCTGCAAGGAAATGATGTCCTCAGTCCTGGTCTTTTTGCTGTTTTCCTGATCCTGTCAAATAATTCTACACACATTTTGTTTTAAAATTTTAAAGACATTCACTGTGAGTCACATGACGACTAGATGGTAATAAATAACTCCTGGTATTTTATTTTTTTAAAGGCCTACACTATGACTATCAGTTTATTCTACTTTTTGTGTCTAGAAGAGGACTCATCAGAAAAGAAAAAACTGGACTTTTTGCCAAAATATTCCTTACTGTTAGGTTTTCTCTGTTATTTACAACTATGTAAGATAGTTTTGTCATCTTGTAGCTACCTAATGTTTCAGAAGAAAGCCTGGTAAAACTTTCTAATCATCAGATGCTTCTGAATCTAAATCAAAGCTAAACAGATGCCATTAGAACCAAAAAAATTTTAATTTTGCTCTTCAGAATATCCAGACCAGAAAACAGGGAACTGAACTAAGTATTCTACACTGAACTTTGTAACAAAAACATGTTAAGATTTTATAAAAATTCCCTTAGAGCACAGAAATAGAGGCTTCTGGTTATTTTAGTGGTTTTGGGTTTTTTTTTACCTCATCAGAACTAAAATATGTTATAAAAATATTCTCCCTTAATCAAAATAACAAGAATGTATATAAAATGCAGTCTCCAGTTAAAACAGCAGACTCCCAGAAGTTCAGTTAGATAAGACAAATTGCAACACACATACTTGTGTACTAAATTTGCCTAAAATGCAAATAACAATGGCTCTCTCACTGTGCAAGACTGTATAATGTAGCTTCTTTTTGAAATGCTGCATGCCTTTTCATATCTGGAAAACAGGTCCTATAGCACTTTGTTAGATTACAAAATCTACTCCTACCAGAACTAAAATAGGAGCCAGCAGTGCTATTCATTTTCATGTTTTAGCTGAAAACTCATGACGTTCAGAAATACCGCTTTTATTATATTTCAGCATTTTCTAATCTATTTTGACTCAAGTGACCACTCTCCCAGCTGTGAAATCTATGCTGGCTGACACCCCTTCTGTTTCTCAACCCCATTAACAAGTGCCCATATTGCAAACAGAAATGAAATATTAATTCCTTTTCACATCACCCCTTTGGCATATCTTGCATTCCACTGCCCTATCCGACAACGTTCTAATTTCCATAGTAGCATGTCTTACAGTTTGGGAAACACTATGAAACTCCAAAGCAAATTACAAGCAAAAAACTCTCCATTGCACAGCAAGCAAGCCCGACTTTAAAATAAATTCAAAGCACAGTACATATAATACTGGAGTTTCTCTTTACTCACAAGAGGCTCTGCCATGATGATGCGAATCTTGCGTTCAGCCAGCGTAGTAAAGTTAACAAACAAGCTCTTCAGGACGTATTCGCCTGGTTTGCTGTCTGGGTCAACATTGATAGGCAACATGGCTGGAGGTCCTTTTTCTCTCTGTGTACCAGAAACAGGTGGGACAGGTGGCTTGATATATCCGTTACCAACTGGAGAAGCTGAAATGTGGAAAAGGCACATTTACTTTTCAGTAATTCAACATGTTTTCACTTTTCCAGAGCACCTCAATAGCTCATTATACTGTCATAGTAAAATCAGAGACTAGTTGTTAATCAAACATAAATACAACTTCCATGGTACTACAGGTAAAATACACATAATCTAAATGGAAGAAGATATAAAAGATGAAATATTAGGTATTTAAATTGAGTGGTGTTTACTATGCAGTGCATACTGAATCCTCTTTTTTTCATACATGGTAAAACTTGCTGATACCTTACTGTTTGAATAACATTCTTATTTCTTATCCTTTGCTTGCAGGCCAGACCTGTAAGTCAGTTGTCAATTAATAAGAATTTATTTTTATTGCTATTCAAACCAGCCTAGCCTTGCAAAAGTCTGGTCTTTTGACTCTCATGAGTTGTAAAGGGCCTTATTCTCCTGTCATTTATACCGAGGTCTGTCAAGAATGACTCCTTAAAAAACAACATACGTGACATCAGTATAAATCTTAGATGAGGAGTCAGACATGGAATGTTTTCCATGGCCAAAAGCTATTCATTATGTGTTAGTTTTCCTGAAAGTACCGAACCCTGCAGTTCCATCTGGCACTTCTGAGATCACACCCGGTGCATTGTGTCCACTTTTGTGCTCTCCCATACAAGAATGACATTCTCGCTATTTTGAAGCAAGGCCAAGGGAGGACCATGAAGATGGCCAGGGGCTCATGCACCTGCTGGATTAGTACTGGCTGTTATTACAGGCATTAGTGCTGGACTGGTTCAGCCTTAAGAAGAGAAGGCCAAGGGGTGATCTTACTGCAAGATTCAGCTACCTGATGGAGTGCAGCAAATATGCCACTGGGGTACAGCAAAGATGCCAATGAACCAGACTCTTCTTTGAGCACAGTGACAGGACAAGAGGCAACAGACACTAGTATGAACGTGGGAAACTTCAATTAGATATACGGAAAAAACTTGCACTGTGCAGGCATGATCAAACACTGATATGTGTTGTCCACAGATACAGCAGAAACTCCACTCTTGGATACACCTGAGACTTGAAACTTGACAAGGCCCTGAGCAACTTCTCTAGTTAGTGAGCAAGCAGAGATTGGACTAATTGTCTGCCAGGGATACCTTCCAATCTAAATTATCCTATGATTCTGTGAATTCCCCATAATGAGTACCAAGATATCATGTATATTAGACTGAGCTCTACTTAGTGTTTTTCTGGGAACTGAAGGAAAAATAAATTGAAGCACTACAATACAAAATCTCACTAATTCAAGTATTGCCATTTGACATGGAAAATTTCCAAACCCAAATCCTCAGGCTCAGCTTTCATTGGTAATAAAAGTAATTTTCGGTCTTCAGGCAGATACTGGTAGCACCCTCTCTCTGTTAGCGTTGCCAGATACTGTAATAGTACTGCCAAGAACAACCACTATCCACTCTGAATGTAATCCAAGGGTTGCAAGGCCCGTGAGTACTGCTGGTGATTGGGACAGAGGTGTTTTAACGCAATCCAAACCATGGAAATATTGTGAACTAATACCATTACAGCATTTCCCCTAGCATTGCATTCCAGAGTTATATGTATCTATGCATTATGTGTTGCATACAAGTTGCAAAGAAAGAGAGAAGGAAGAATGAACTACAATGATTGTTGCCTCACATTTAATGCCTTTAGCCTTTCCTTTTGAGGAACAGAATTCCAACTACTGCTGAATGCAATCATCAATTACTAATGACATGTGATTGTAATAAATGAGATTGCTGAACTTTCCTAAGTACATTAACACTTCATGGATGAAAAAAATATACACGACTGCACCCCCCGCAACACGCAAAAGACTATTGTTTTTGAGTATTCAAGATGTGGCAGAATCATACCCCAAAATCATGCATTGGAAAATAAAAAAAGATGCTTTGGAAAAAAAGAGAACATGTTTTCCTTTAGAAAAATCAGTTTAGAAGTTCACTACATAATAGAAGATAGAAATGCTTTTCTTCATGTAGCTATTATTCTGTAATTGCAACATATCCACACTTTTCTTTGAAAATAACCCTCTATTGACAAGGTATGGCATCACTCTTCGGCACAGCAGCACCACTTCTCCCACTGTGACAGATGTTTCCTGCTACATTTGTTTCCTGCAAAGTTTCACTTGATTTTTGAGGGCAAAAGCATAATCATAATCATACTTATGGAATCTTCTTTGCATTATGATTCTGCAAAAAATAAAGTGTATAAAGAAGTCCTACATTTTATATTACATGAAAGTGGTTCTAAAAATACCCTGTTGTTCTGAATAATAATCTACTTCAAACTACTGAAAAAAGAGCGACCTGAGAAGTGTTACCGTCCTTCTGTCACCACCTAGGCTCTCCTAAAATTTAAGCATGAAGACAGTGGGATGCAAAGAATCAGATGCAAATTTTTATGGCCTATCGAATATACTGGGCAACGGAAATATCTCCACAAATAGCTTTAGGAAGGAGTCAGACAATATTCTTACAATTACAAATGTATTTGCCAAATGTGTGTGGTTTTGACTGGCTCACATCTATCCATGAAATCAGTTTGACCACTGAGTGCTCAGTCAGGAAAATTTTTTTGTGAGCAGCGAAACCGATTTTCTTAAGGAATTGTGTGTGCCCTTTGTGCAGTAAAAGCCCTGTCCTCACCCCAGTGGTTTCCCAAGCTCCCTCCCAGCACTGTGCCTGGGCTGGGCAGGCAGGCTGCTCACCAGTCAGCCTCTGCCAAGCACAACACACCCGGGTTGGGCCGCCCGCTGCTGGCTGGCCAGGCAGCCATCCAAGGCTCCCTCTTGAAGGAATCTGCAGGAATCTAAGCAAACACAAACTTGCCTTCTGTTCCCCGGGCAATTTTGGTTTAAACTGGCTACTAAGTTCAAAATTTGCTATGAGGCGACACATCCGAGGGATGGAAGGAAGGCAGGCAGTGTGTGAGATCGTGTATGCTTCACATCCTTCCAAAATTAAGTTTAAGAAACCTTAGCCATGCTACCTGGGAGCTGCCACCCTTATCTTCAATTGCTGCGGCATTCAGCCAGGCTTTTGAGACTGGAATTTAAACCCACATAGTCATTCCTAGTAGGAAGCCTTTTAACAACGATTCTGCTAGATTTGTGACACAGGCTGATCTAATTTTTTTTCCCAGACATCAAATGGAAAATCACTCATTTGCACACTGTAATGGAGAAATGCAATTACCTGTGAGATTTGCCAGTGCACCAAAAATTTTTATTCTAGCTCTTCTGTGAAAGATAGAATTGTACAACCTTTCACCCAAATACAGAAAAAGCCTATCCTGGGGGTTAACATCTACCATTGCTACAGCAATTACAGCAGCTAGAGAAATTACTGACATATGACACTGACTTAGTTCAAATTTTTAAAAGACCATTTTGGAGCTGTTAACTCTATTTAAGCATTTTCAGTATGAAAACTAATATTGTCAACACTGTGAGGGTTCAGAGCTGATCATGAGTTGGTCATGAACTATTATGTACAGGTTTGGCTTTCTAATGCATCTTTTCAGCTCCACTATCTCAAGTATTTGCATATGCTTGATATTTGCATTGCAAATAAGTGACAAGACTATCACTGACATCTATACTGATAACATATGAGCTGTAACAGAAAGCAGTTTTTATTCTTAGACTGAGAGCCCTATAAAACTCACTAAAAAAAGTTGCCTCTGAGACATAAAACTGGAAATCAAGGACTCAAAATTGAAGAAATAGCTGCATTAAAGTCATCTCTAACTGGTCCCTTTATGTTGACACATTATAATATGGGCCTTAAAAATAGCAATAAAAAGGATGTGTCCAGTTTTGGCATCTATGCCAGTGAAACACTGCTCCATTAATTAAAAGGCATAATTTTTAACATGAGAAATCACCACATATAGGTTGCATGGGTTTATGCAGAAGATATCCGGGGTGTGGTGGGTGGGAAGAAGGAGTTATACTTGACTCGAGATATTGATTTCCTTGACAAATTTAGGTTTTACTACCTGATTTCAAAATAAAAAGTGTTATACAAAGAGAGGTACCAGAACAGACCACAGAAGCATTTAGTCTGAATGTCTATATATGTAGGGTACTGGTCACCACACAAGTACTACACTAAGATAAATGCTTCACTTAGAGAAAAGTAGCTCATTCCCCAGGATCATGAATAGTGAATAGTGATGCATGTGCACGAGACCACAGCAAACTGATGCCTGATGACTCTGCAATAGCAGGGAATCTACAGATCAATTTCAGAAAGTTGTATACATATTTAAAGCTCCTATTCTAGGAAAATCTGTAACAAAGATTAACTGTGCTTGATCAGCTATAAGATGTCTGTACTATCTGGGGGTGAAATTCTGTCTGAAACGCATTTTCTTGTTTCCAATGTTCCCTATTTTTCTACTATATCTGCAATAAGCTCTATTTCAAATTATACTCTTTTCTTAAAGAATATTTTCATTTAGTTCAGGCTATAACCGTATTATTTTCTCAATGTTACGTATTTTTTAAAAAAAATTTAAAAACAAGGAATAAATATGGAAGTAGCAATGCAATATCACACATGGTTGTTGTCACAGCCATACACTATTGCCACAGAATGGCTTACTGACATAAAATCACTGCTAAATTTTTCCATGTATGGATCATTTAATGATCAAAAAAACCAGCTGCAAAAAAGCACAGTAGTTTTAGTGCACACACACAGTCACAAAGCTGATAATGGGGATGAGTACAAAATTAAATTATCATGAGAGAGTCTCTGCTATGATCTGCATTACAGATATTTTTCTTAAAGCTGCAGGAGGAATCAAAACAACCAGTCAATCATAATACACACACCAAGAGCCTGTGCTACACTGGATACAACTTCAGCCATACACTGTTCGTGAATTTTCAGTACCTTTAAAAGCAGGAGAAACAGAAGCTGCATTTTTTTTAGTAAACGGCGACAAATTCACACTTTAGCAACTATGAACAAACTAGTAACACAAATACAAACATCTATTTGCAGCATTTTCATACCTACCAAGCCCCTTTATAAAGCCGATCGCGCTGGATTTTCTCCAACATGCTACTGTAATATCCATGAGAGCCTGTGAATACCTGAAATGTTCCACTCCCTTAGTTAGAAAAGTTAGAATCCTTTTCTAACTAAAATTGAAAAATAAATTAATTGTTTCATAATCCTGTTTTATACTTCCTCACTACTTGTGAGGAAGACATTTCTGTCCATTTCTCGGTTTTGTTTTTCAGCAGACAAATGCTGAAGACCTACAATGTGTGAGCTAAAGCAGGCCTCCGGATCGGATCAGCCTTTCCATAACCAAAGGGGTAATTTTTAGCTTCAGCATATGATGATGACCACTCACAGAGTGGCTGCACGTCTATATTTATCCACAAGTACATACTATGCTGACAGATTAGTGAAACTACTTCAGGCACTCCAAGAACATGAGACAGGATAATGGAGCTCGACATAAACAAACCATGCATATCAAACACACTTATTATCATACGATCCAAGCTGAAACTGATTAGTATAGAAATGCAAAGCACAGAGACAACACAAAATAGGTTTTGTTTTGTAAGTGAAGTCTTTTGGCCACAAGTACATACAGTTTAAATTCCTTGTGGTAAAACCAACCCAGTACCTCTTCTTTTCCCGTGTCAAGAATCAGTGAGAAATCGCATATTCTTAAGGATAACTGTACCTCTGCTGAATGACTCTTGAGAAAATTTGCTTTGTTTTAAAACTGCAATTATCATATTAAAAGGAAAACACATAATTAAATAAAGCACAAAGAATTTATTTTACCAGTATATGGTTAATGTGAAAGGAAAGGTGTTTTTTTTCTGCCTTTCAAAGGAGAACATTCCCAATTAATTTGAGCTTGATAGAGAATAAAAAGGAAACTTTTGCTGCAAGTAAAGGTCTAGCAGATCCATTTTTATCTTGGTGAAATAAACTGTGAGATTCCTAGGGAAAATGTTATTCCAGCATATTAGCAAGATGCAGTAATAGCACTATTTTAATGTAAGCATTATTTTAATAATTCATTTGCATATTTCAACAAAAAATAACCATAAAGGTAGAGAGTTAACTAATAAAACATAGTATTAATGACTTGAAATATATAGGAAATAAATTTATTTAAAGTACAGGACTTTACAACGAGCAACCAATGCTACTAATGTCTGCTCTTTTTTGTGTTTCTCATTCTTTCTTAGGAGGACTTACACTAAAAAATGAAAGACCAGGAAGAACTCAGTGCACATCTGAGTCCCACATTCAGACTATCTGGAAAGCAAAAGTGTAAGTTATGGTTGTATTGGTGTTGGCCTTACTCTTCACAGGGAGTGGACTTCATGCAATATAAACATTTGCCTACATGTTTTATTTACTGCTTGTTTTCCATTGTTTATCAAAAGAGTTGATACAGCAGGAAATAAATATGCCCCTTTTAAGGTACTTCTCTCTGTTCTACAACTACCTTAAAGAGGGCTGTAGCAAGGTGAGAGTTGGGCTCTTCTTCGAGGCATATAGCAACAGGACAAGCTGCACCAGGGGAGGTTCAGGCTGGACATCAGGAGGAATTTCTTCACATAAAGGGTTGTTAAACACTAGAACGGGCTGCCCAAGGGATGTGGTGGAATCTTTGTCCCTGGAGGTGTTAAAGAAACAACTGGACATGACACTTGGTGCCATGGTCTAGTTGACATGGTGGTGTTTGCTCACAGGTTGAACTCAATGATCTTTGAGGTCCAACCTAAACGATTCTGTAATTCTGTTCTCAACCGCACACTTAGCTAAATACAGTTTAAACTAATTATTAAAATGAATGTAAGAAAACCCTATTGTATGGTCTATAGCCATTTCTAAGGCCCATATAAAAGCTGCTGCACAAATCTACCATATGTAACAGCACTACAGACACAGCTTGCCTTTTCTAGTGCTGGAAATCATTTAGACTTCCAGCTGTAGTGAGGCTGGCATGCATTTGGCCAAGGATGGAGAGATCTGTAATAACTTCTTTTCATATGCACATCCAAGGCAGAGAGCTTTGGGAAGTTTTGAAACTACAGTTAACTGAACATACTGCGGGCAAAGCTTCCTCTATTTTAATAACAAATGTAAAATGAGCAGTAAACAAAACACATAGGCAAATACTCATATCACATGAAATTGATTCCCTGTGAAGGCTCATTTCCCTCAAGGTGAGGGAATTTTTTTGCAGGGAAAAATCCCCTCACTGACAGCAGTATGTAGACACAGACATTAGATACAGGCGCATACAGAAAGTAAGAATATATGAGAAAGTCTGTTTGAAAAAAACCTTGAACATATTTTCCATCTCAGTAGAACAAGGCTGTCTCCAAAAATTGGAAATCTCAGTAAACATGTATTTTAAAACTCCAGACATTGAAGGCTCCGCGTAAAACTGTTCAAGCCACTACTGGGAGAAGACACTCGATCGTTCTGTGCAGCTGTCTTGACACAAGAACATGACATAAAACTATCCCAAGTAATTCTGACTATCAAAAGCCTATTAAATGCAAATACAGGATTCTTCAGTAGGAGTTACTTTGGTTGACCATTTAGATAGATAGTCTGCAATGGAACAAAAATGAAACCCAAACAATTACATGGAAAAGAAATGTCTGGAAATCTCTCTGCCAGAGGAAATACTATCTAGTCTAGAAGTTAAAATGGAAGAGGCAGTGGGGAAAGGTACAAAAGAAGCTCAAGATACTGGAGCAAAACAGCTCCTTTTCTGAAAACAAGTCTGAAGTGAATAACAGATTTGGGAGGATGTCCAACCAAGTATTGAGAGGACCTCAGCTCTCCCAAATGGATACCTTCAAATACTTGATTATGCTGAAATCATAAGGGAGAAAAGGCTAATTTATAAAGTTCAGATTCGTTCATTTCTTTAAAGAGACATGCCTCAGGAGAGTAATTTATGTAAAATGGTGTGGAGAAGAGAAAGGAAGGAGGTATCTTCAGTGACTAAAGGCACTCCAGGACTTGGTCACTGATTTAATTAAGATCAACATTTTAAATTATTTCTGTATGAGGACTTAGCAAAAAAAATGCTGTTGCCAGGTTTAGATATATTTATTCCACTACTTTCAGTATACTTGCAGAACTACAGAGGACAGTTCCAAGTCCTGCAGACTTGCTTGGGCAATCCTTGCCCAAACCTTCTATTCCTTTCACAGTAACAAGAGAGTGCGGATTTTATGTGAACTCAAGGAACAGCAAAGTCAGAAAACAGACAAATTAATTAGTGCATCCACTGAGAAGTGGCAGAGTTGCCAATAAAGTATAAACTTTGGCTAACCCAACTACTCCATCCAAGAAAAAGAAGGCTTGAAGTGCACATGCTTCCCATTCTTCAATTACTTTTCAGTATCTTCAGGGATGTTACAGAAAAGCAAGCTTTAAACAGACAGTGTGGTATTCTCAGTGAGACTGAACATTTTGGGACATAATGCAAACTAACACCTTGTAGTAAAACCATTCAACCTTCCCCTGAACCCAGGGGTGAACAACAATTTGCAGAACAGAGCCTAAGAACAAGTCCCAGATCTAGTAATTTCTTAACAATCAGATCCAGTTCTCTGCAAGATAGAAACAAAATGCAGCATCCATAAAGATAAGTATATGGCCACTCAGTAGGCCTTATGGATGCTAAAATCCCACTTGCGGGGAACGCTCTCCTCTGCAGGTCTAAAAGAGTTCAGATGTTCATTTTACTCAGAGATGCTTATGAAGCAGCAATCTTCTGAGATGAACCCCAACAGGAAATAACCAATTTAATACAGGTAACCTTTGCCCAAGCTTACAGAAACATTAGAACAGTCTTTACGCACACTGATAGGTCTTATTTCAGATGGATGTGAAGTTCTTGTTGCTTGGAAGCCAACGATCAACCTGGTACCTTGGAAAGGCTAAAACAGCTTGTTTGGCTTTACGAGCCACTAGCAGCCTTCTGGCCTTCACATGCCAGCTGCTCGCAGGTAGGTTTGTCATCCTCAGAGGTGCACTGCAATTCTGTGCAACAGTGGGGTAATTCATGTGAAAGCCTGTAGAGGAAAGCAGTGAGTGGAACACATTTTGTCCTCTTGCATATGCAGGGGATTCAAGAATGATGACTGCCAAAACAAACAAACAAACAAACAGGAAATCCTGTCATACGTGTCCATCCACTGTCTGAAGGCCTTTTCACTGACTTGGCAAAGCTCCTAGTAACTATGATCCTGTAAGATGTAGACTTTCCTTCTCTCTTTCTCCTAAGTGGCAGGTCAGGGGCTGAGCAGCTTAACAATGTTCCCTAGATTCTTCTCAGATCCCTGCAAGACATCTGAGTGAGGCAGGAAAGCAATTCTCCTTCCTGCCCATTCCCATTTATTTTTCTGTTTCTTTTCCTCTAAATAATTATTTTCTTGTTTACATATACATAAAGATTTTTAGCTGCACCCGTTCTAGAATTTGCTTGGTTTATTATGAGATTAAAAATTGAAAAACCGAAATGACATGGAGAATCTAAAACAATTTTCACATGTGAGTGCTTCATTTAGGGGTGACTTCTCACTATAGGAGATATCTGTGTTGCTTCTGATGGGATGCGAATCAAACAAAAACACTTCTCAGTTTCTGTGTTTTATATGGTAATGACATGCTGACTCTTTGAAAGCTGATTTGAGATTAACAATATACTTTCAAAAGATTTCAAAATCCTGGTATCTTTTCCACATAACTTCAAAAGGGCGGGTTTTTTTTTCTTTTCCAGTTATTCCAAAAGTAAAAACTCCAAATAAGGATGAAAAGATATTTCAGATGAGTAGGCTGGGTTTTTTTAAAAAATTAAAACAGCTAAAAGGTTTATTTCTGAAAATACACCAGAATTTCTTTGGGCTCAAATAGAGCTTAAAAACCATTTCATTTTAAATAAAGACATTTATACTTCTTTTACACTTTTTCAGGTACTACAGGCAGAAGCTAACCTCCACTTCGGTTTTGTTGGGTCAGAAAATAGCTTCCTATAAGACTTTTAGACAGGGGTTTTGTTGCATTTGCTTTTTTTCCCCCCAGAGACAGGGAGATGGAGGTATTCTTGTCATTTTGTGGTTGATGGGTGTTAGCAGAAGAATTATTTTTAGGGAACTTGGAAAAGTGCCGAGGAAGCACAAGACTAAAAGAGTCCAAAGAAGAAGGAATAGTTACTTCCAGAAGAGGGACTGCCTAGCAGACAGGGAGGATGTGCCCTGTATCTTCCTTCCCTACTATGCTGATTCTGGTTGGGGTTGAGTTAATTTTCTCCACAGTAGCTGATATGGGGCTGTGTTTTGGATTGTTGCTGGAAACAGCGTTGATAACACGGGGATGTTTTAGATGTTGCTGAGCAGCACTTGCACAGAGCCAAGGCCTTTTCCACTTCTCTCCCCACCAGCGAGTGGGCTGGGGGTGCAAGAAGCTGGGAGGGGACACAGCCGGGACAGCTGACTCCAAGTGACCCAAGGGATATCCCAGACCATGGGGTGTCATGCTCAGCATATAACGCTGGGGGAAGAAGGAGGAAGGGGGGACATTCAGGGTCATGGTGTCTGTCTTCCCAAGTCACCGCTAGGTGGAATGAAGACCCAGTTTCCCTGGGGATGGCTGAACACCTACCTGCCCACGGGAGCGAGTGAGTGGCTGTGTGGTGCTTAGTTGCCAGCTGGGTTTAAACCATGACATCTATACATTTTCTCTTTGAGGCAACATACTTTTCCTTTTCTCCTGCTTTCCAATAAAACTGTCAGAGCCTGGATAAGATGGAATTTTAAAAGGATACTTAAACTGTTTACTTTATACTACAAAAAGACATTAAATGCTTGCATCTGAGTCCTGTTCCAATCTCCATAGCTACCTCAGATGTTAGAACTGGAACCATCCCTGAATTTTTGTTGTCTGTTTGTTCACACTTGCTCTGCAAACCACTGACATGTAGGTTCATGCTGTTAAAAACTCCTGTCTTTCACTGGAATGAAAACAGCATATCCAATTGCGGATGACGTGTCTTCTGTGCAATGTACACATGTGTATAAAAACCTGAGCAAGCTGTAATGAACTTGTGCAAACAAGCATATTTTACTACTGATGCACAAAATGAAAGGGACTGTTGCTAACTTACCTCTGAAATTGCATGGTCTGAACAGTTCCAGTGATATAACATTGTTCAATGTCTAAGAGCTGATTTCCTAGAGTTTTGCTTATTTCATGGCATAATAAAGGCGTCATGTCTAGTTACATTTCAATGTGTAGTACTAAGAAAAATCTTTAAAACTGTACTTGTTTGTTTGACCTCATCTTCTGATGCACTCTTCTGAACTATTCTATGGCTGTCTTTTAGGGAAAGTTACAAATTTAGCCACGTACAGACCAAGTATCAAATTTAAACTTGCCATCCAGGGTCTGGGTAGAGTAAATGAAGAGAGACCAACATTTCTAGGTGATCCATTATACCCTTCTTGGATTCTTAGTTTAAGACAGAAAAAAAATCACTTTCTAGAGGTGCCTATTACTCATCCGTGATTACTGAAGGAGAACTGACATCAAAGATATACATCCAAGGTTATAGGCAATGATTTTCACTCTTAAATCTGTAGACCCTTCAAGAGGACCTTGTATGCACTGAACTGCACCGTGGTGCGTTTCAGCTGCTGCTGGCTAGAATTCTTACCCTTGCTTGTGTGGTAGAAAATGGCACAACACCAGGAATGAGCAAAGCCACAAGCTGGATCTGTGAAGTGACAAGGTAAAGCTTCACAGACCAATAACACTTTTACCAAAATTTTGTGAAGCTTTCTGTGATGAAACCACAGGAGAGATTTCTGTGAATAAAGATTAACATGAGACAGACATCCATTCATGTTTCCCTCTACCATGGAGCATACAAAATAACATCTATGCAAAACAAAATGAGAGAAAAAATTTTGCAGCCAAAATCTGGATTAATAATTATCATTATCTATCCCCTACTCTATGTCTGATTGAATCTGGCTGCAGCAGCACACTCATAACATTGTCTACCTTCTACATTAAATGCTATTTGGCCTCTTTGTTTAGCCAACTTTTATTAGCCACAGGCCATTATGATGCAGTAGTATCTAATAACCCTTTATTACATTACATTAACAATTCTTCTTTGAAAGTGGGCTCATTTGTTTCTTAGCCACAAACCTAAATGCAAATGTAAATGTTTGCCGCTTTACTAGACTGAGACTCCAGGACATAAACACTTCTTGTGATGACTCTGAAATACAAGACAATGACTTCTACCATTCACACAAGCTCAGTAAAGGTTTTTGAAAGTTTGACTTGAGTACAGCTGCCTACTGAAAATTTTCCCCTCGAACAGATAACACAGAGTTCATGGAACTCAGCTGCTGTCCAAGGGACCTTCTGCATGACGAGACAGTTGCAAATACCAAATGCAATACAACATGGACAGGACATTGCTCTCATGCAAGTGGGCCATGATAGAGAACTCCTTCCATGTATTGAAATGTCTAAATGCTTTGGCATAAGTGACTGCCAGAAATATGTTATTCAATTTGGAAAGGAACTGGCACCTATAGAGATGACCTCAGCATAATTTAAATATGAAGATAAAGAAAGAAACTTACAGTTAACATTGGATTTTTCAAATAATCAGCTTAAACCCTGCAAAAACAGAGTAACTGTTTGAAAAAAACCCTGAAGAGCCTTATTACATCTGCAAATAATAAAAATATTCCTTTTTTAGGATATTCAAAGAGAAATTCAGAATTCCTAAGGGTTGGGACAAAACTAATGTTGCATCAGATTTTCTCAAGTGCCAGCAAGGGCAATCCAGGCAATCACAGCACAGTTGGCCTGATATTCATTCAGGAATGGCTGCATTTGATTAATAAAGAACCAAAGTACAATAATACAGTGCCATAAGTATAGGTTTATGAAAAGCAGACTTTATAAAAGTAACTACCTTTTTATGAGATTATAAATCTTGCTAACAAGGTTGAAAGTGTAGTCTTGTATTTCTGCTTGGCAACTGTATTAATATCTAACCAAACTCTAAAATGACAACCAAAAAATCAACATTCACAACAGAAAAAGATTAAAAGACAAGCTACATGTACTTTTCAATATGGATTAAGGGAGAATCATACCCTAATAAATGTACTTCTAGTGGAGGCACAGAGACCAGTTCTTGCTCCTGTATTATTTATCCTTACTGTGAATGAGCTAAAAGAAAGGCAAAAACTTTATTCTATAAAGTTTACAGGCAAAACAGAAATTAAGAGTGATAGAAAAGACAGCAAAAAGGTCTAACTGTCTAACTGCCTCTAACTGTCTGAATAATATTTGGAAAATTAAATGCAAGCAAATAATATACAAGATATTAATTCTAATCTATGAGAGAACTGCACAGCCATAGACAAGGCCACACAGACAGAATAAGGCTTTCTATTCCTGGGAAAAACTGATGATGAAAAAAGGGCCGAGACCAGGATGACTAATGTGTTGAAAACAGGCTGCTATTCTTGTGACCTGAAGAGCTATGGAGAGCCTTTTCAAGCAGCATAAACAAAAGCAAAAGCAGAAAAGCTCTACTGCTTCTCTGCCAGTGTCTCTGCAACTCCTGCTGCATGTTCAGTCTTGTTCTGATGCCTGCAAGTTGAGAAAAGATGCTGATGAACTAGAGAACATTCAGGAAAGGCGACTATAACTAATGACTGCAAAAGTTGCCTTAAGGTTTAGTTTAGTTTGACCATGAGAAAGTCACACAGTTATATCCTCTAATGGCAGGAATTTGCACTTACTGCACCTGCAATGGCACCCATTTGCAAAACATATTTACATGGAGCTTACTCAACTCAAAATACTTTTTTTAAACAACACAAGCACTCAGGCACTTCCAAGATGTGATTCACTACAGTAAGCACATCTAAAGCAGCCCGTCTGAACTGTATCCTGAAAATACATATTTCTCTTCACTGGCTATCAGGAAAGCAAGGCTTGACTATGTCAGATATCATATAAACACTAACAATGTCTGAAAGTTAGGTGAGATGACTTCCATGCCTGTTAAGCATGAATACTGTGAAAAGAAATTTGCTAAGAGACAGCTTTTCAATCAGTAAATCCAATGTCTGGAATTTTAAACTAGACAAATGCATTAAAGAAGTTGAACACGAAGGCAGGGAAATTAACTGCTAGAATACTGTCACGTCTGGTGCTGATTCTTCCATTATTGGAAATTTTAAATTAAGATTTTTTTTTTTAAAGACATGCTTTGTCTCAAACAGAAATTAATTCAGAGAAGCCATAAAGCCTGTTCTATGAGAAGCGCAGATTGGATGACACAATGCTTTTTCTGGTTGTATAATTTATGACTTGTTGAATACATAAGTAGAAAACATAGTGCTGAGAATAATCTTTCATTGGTAAAAGTGTGATACAGATGTTTTAATAAGGGTTCTTTTTTCTCTAATTGTGATAATATCAAGAAGCAGAAGTCTGAATGTCTATCAGTACTTGATTTCTCTTTGTACATCCAGGTAAACATATAAATTTTCTTACCAGAGTATCTTTGTGATACATGTAATAATTTCCTGCTCTGATGGTTTCCTTGCCGAATACGGTTTGCCAAAACAGAAGCTGATTGTAAGAGTTGTTTTGTAGAATACACCTCAAGAGAACATGAAAGTGAAGGCAACTTACTGGGATGATTCAGTTTTCACATTTCCAATAAAGAGTATATCGCCAGAATAATTTTTAAATATGACTTAAAAGGAAAAATGATAACCATACAAACCAGTGGTTTGCTGTAAGAGAATGCTCGAATAGAAAAGTGCAGCTCTCTGAAGGTGCAGTGATGTGCAACAGGAAAGCCATATTACTGTGTCTGAGTGACTGCATGAGGAAGATGGAAGAATCCTGGCTGAAATGCTACTATTTGTAGAATCACAGAATACGCTGAGTTGGAAGGGACTCAAAAGGGTCATCAAGTCCAACTCTTAACCCTGCACAGGACCATCCACAAGAGTCCCACCATATGCCCAAAAGCATCATCCAAACACTTCTTGAACTCTGTCAGGCTTGGTGCTGTGACCACTTCCCTGGGGAGCCTGTTCCAGTGCCCAA